>CM077033.1:121256018-121778301 GCA_039090855.1 Macrothele yani
CAGGTCAGAGGCCACAGGGAAGGTTTAGACGCAACTTCCTAAGTCCCATGGGACTCTTGTGCTGCGTATCAGAAACGAAGTTACATTAGATCGAATCTAGAACTTCTGATGCAACGTAGTTCCGTCTTTGAAAGGTGGTATTAGATTAAACTTAACTGATTGTGTAGTTGGGGTTTTAAATCTTGAATTTTTTCTTTAATATAAACTATATTAAACAGTTGTTTCCAAACACATGGTAAATCAGTGGGAATGTCATCGTTACAGCACCGTTCACGATAGTGATGGATGAACAACGCTTTCTCAAACAATCGGTTTTGACTGTACGAATACCTTGGCTCCAAAGGGTCGAGCCTATACACTGAATGGCCACTTTATTATGACCAACCCCTCAGTATTTCGTTGCTCCACCTTTTGCCTTTAATACTGCGTCGATTCTTCGTGGCATGGACTCCACGAGATGTTGATAGGTGGTTTGTGGAATCAGAGACCATGTTTGATGAATAGCACTTTCCAGGAGTGTGAGATTGCAGGGTTGTGGATCCAGCTGTCTGATGGCTCATTCAACTTCATCCCACAAATTCTCAATCTGGAGATTGTGGGGGCCACCTAAGCAAAGTAAACTCACCGGCATGTTCCTGAAACCAATCCTGTACAATACCAGCACTATGGCAGGGCGCATTATCTTGTTGAAAGTAGCCATCGCCATTGGGATAAACCATCCACATGACAGGCCCGCAACGATGTTTAGATATGATGTGCCAGTCAGACGTTGATCAACACGAATTAAAGGGCCCAAAGCATGTCAGGAAAATATTCCCCAAACCATAACGTTGTCTCCACCAGCTTGAAGGGTTGTAGCAATGCATTTGGGGTCCATGCTTTCGTGCTGTTTCCGCCAAATTCTCACTCGGCCATCGGCATGGTGCAACTGAAAACGTGATTCATCGGACCACATAATTTGTTTCCAATTATCGAATCCTTGTGCTCCTGTGCGAACTGGAGACGTTTTCTCTTGCTAACTGCAGACAGCAAAGGTGTTGGAACAGGCTTTCGGCTGCCATATCGCATCCGATGCAGTGTACGGCGAACAGAATCATTTGAGTGGATCCTTGATTAAGATGGTCTGTAATTTGCTGCACTGTTGCCCTTCTGTTGCCTGCTACCAGTCTGGACACTCTCCGTTCCGCCCAAGTAGTCACTAGTGGATGACAACCACTCGTTGCACGTAGAGACCCAGTTTTTTGGCTGACAGTCCAGTCTTTAAACACTTTAACAGCAGCTGCTCTGGAACATTTCACGTATGCGGCGGTTTTAATTATACTCGCTCCTTGGCTCCGAGCTCCTACAATCATCCCACGCTGAAAGTCCGTCAAATCGCATTTTTTCCCCATCTCGTCACCCAAAAATCACTTCGCAAGCATTAAGCTTTCCCTTTTTATACTAACCTCGCCCTCTGGCGGCAACAGCGTGAAACCATAGCTCATTTGCTTAAAACTGTGAGGTGGTCATAATAAAGTGGCCACTTAGTGTATACTAGCTATCGTTGAACTCTGAGCTCAGACGCTTTAATGGTATGCAATACACACCATATTTCTCATTCTCAGGCTTGACGTTCCAAGCTCTGCGAATCAGCTGGAAAATACACTGCCGGACAATTGCTAAGGACGGATGACAATAGCAGCAATAGCAACCATAAAATGGAAGGCAGGAAAATGTGGAAATTAGCATAAGTGCGGGATACAGTAAGACGTGTTGTTTTGGATTGCCGAACTTGTTCGTGACGTCATAGCGCTGATAAGAGATATAAAGGATTTGACGCGTATTGACCGTTGTTGTTCAAACGCAAAGTTGAAAGGGAAAGAATCAATTGACGAACTTGCAATTTTCAGTATGTCTTCCCGACATCACCTAGATGATTTTACGCGTGGCAGTATTATTGGCAAGATTGAAGAAGGGCGAAAAATAACAGATGTTGCCAGGGAGTTCGACGTCAGCCACAGTGTTGTTTCAAGGCTTTGGAAATCATTTCAAACAAATGGAGAGTGTAGCAAACGTCACGGGGGAGGTCGTGTTCGCAGTACGACACCTGCAGAAGATCGGTACATAGTGCTATCAACAAAAAGACACCAGCGCAGCACAGCTAGTGAGGTAGCAAATCAGTTTATGGCTGCTACTGGCAAGCGGATCTCCCGAAAAACTGTCGCCAGACGTTTGCATGAAGGAGGACTGTACGCCCACCGTCCAGTTGTGTGCATCCCATTGACCAGAGGTCACCGTACTGCCCGTTTTCAATGGTGCCATCAACATCGCAATTGGACTGATGACGACTGGTCTGCTGTCCTCTTCTCAGATGAGAGTAGATACAGTCTATCGTCTGATTGTCGACGACAACTGATCTCGCGTGATACTGGTACTGCATATTGTCCAGCAAACATACAGGAAAGGGACCGATATCCGACATGTAGTGTCATGGTATGGGCTGGCATCATGATCAATGGCCGTACGTCCCTCTATGTGCTTCCAACTGGGACTATGACTGGCCAACGATACATTAATGATTTTCTGCTACCTCATGTTCGCATGTTCCGTGGTGCTGTCGGTGATAGTTTCATTTTCATGGACGACAACGCAACATGCCATCGAACAGTCGCTGTCCAGGAGTGTCTTGAGAGCGAGGATATTCAACGCCTCGTATGGCCAGCACGTTCTCCAGATCTGAATCCCATTGAAAATGTGTGGAATCCTTTGGGGAGGAGTCTTGTTGGTCGCCAATGCCCTCCAATAAACAAGAACACCCTCATCCGTGCACTGACAGAGGAATGGGATAAATTATCCCAACAGCTGCTTGATAATGTTGTGCAAAGCATGACACGACGTGTGTAATCTTGCATCGCCCTCCATGGTGGCCATATCCCGTATTGACATCTTACGCCGGAACACGTTTACGTATTCTGCACAAAATGGCCTGTTTGTCCCTTGAACACGTTCCAAAGCCTTCTGGATTTCAGAGCACAATAAATTGTCTTCCTTGTAATGTCCTGGCATTCTGACATTATTTTATTTCACTTGGCATCCAACCACACTTACTTTTTTATGCGCTATATAGCCGTTTATGATCCGTCCTTAGCAATTGTCCAGCAGTGTATTACTGTAGGACTCGCCAAATGAAATGCGCTGTTTCTTGCAGATGTTGTGCAAGATGTGCGAGATTTGCGGCTGGTTTTCAATAGTACCAACGTACTTAATAGTCTTATGATTGCTGGTTAAGGTTGTGCAGACCTTTGCGCCTGCGCGATTCGGCAGGTACTGATGAAAAGGGTTGGCGACAGTAGCAGGCAAGCTCATACTGCGTTGGTACATTTGACAGTAGTGAGGGTAGCGATATGTCGGACACTTTTAGAGAGTATTGAGACATCTATCTCCTATTGGGGGAATGTCATGGTTCAGCATTGCGTGCAGCAAGAGCCTACAGCGAGCGATACCCAGCACGACGGCACCCGTACGCCCTGGTCATATGGCGGCTCGACGCTCGAATGCGTGTGACGTACCTGCCAGCAGGACGCACACGACATAAAGGCAGTTAGTAGTCAGAATAAAACGTCCGCGTAGCTCAATTGGTAGAGCGACTTGTTCCGGAATAAGCGGACTCGGGTTCGAATCCCTGCGTGGATCAAAAATGACGGCGAAATTTACTTCGTTATAATGGCGCCCGAACTATCCGGATGACCCGACCGTTCAAAATCTCGCAATGGTGTGATGTTCTTTCCACACCGCGACGTAGGAAAAATCAGAGAATCCCTTCTCTAGCGCTTCGAAAAATAAATGTGTGTGACGTTGCATTCCACACACCAGATTGACTGGGAGTTCTCAAGTGCACGTTCTACAGTGGATGGCTGCCTGCAACGATTCATGGTCACGGCTGACCCGTGGGCCATGCCCCTGGCCCTCTTTCGGGGGGGGGGGATGTGACGTACCTGCCAGCAGGACGCACACGACATAAAGGCAGATAGCAATCAGAATGAACGTCTGCGTAGCTCAGTTGGTAGAGCGACTTGTTCCGGAATGAGGGGATCCGGGTTCGAATCCTGGCGTGGACAGAAATGACGGAGAAATTTACTTCGTTATATGCGCCACACAGGGAATGTCGCACCACGTCCAAGTGTATTCAGTGGCGCTGGACCCTCTGTAAGAACACCATCATTCGAGGACGCCATACTAGAGTTAATAGAGGAGGAGCCTACGACCAGCAACGGTGCGATCGTGGACAGTTCGGTGTGCATCAAAGTACCGCACTTGCCATTCTACACGACGAAGACGTGCAACCATATCACATCACACGGGTGCAAAAGCCCATTACCACAGGATTATCCTCCAAGACAGGCATACTGTGAGTGGCTACTACAGCAACATGCTGCCGATAATAGTTTCATCATCCGGATCTTGTGGACTGATGAAGCAAGGTTTACACGGCGGGGTATCTGCAACACCCATAATAGTCATGTTTGGGCATTGAACAATCCGCACGTAACACGTGAGCACGCTCACCAGGTCCGGTGGGGTGTTGATATCTGGTGGGGCATTGTGGGCGATATCCTAGTGAGTATCTTCTTCCTGAACGTGCCACAGCTGCCAACTACATGGTGCTCCTACGTGGTGTTCTGCCGGACTTACTGGAAAACGTACCATTGGCTGTTCTCAGCAATCTATGGTTCCAGCATGATGGAGCACCGGCGCATTACGCTGCTAATGTTCGCCAGTGGCTTAGCCGTGGTGGTCCAGTCGCATGGCCCGCTAGATCGCCGGATCTTAACCCATTGCACTTCTACTTCTGGGGTCTGTGGCGTACCTGCCCCACACGACGCACACGACACAAAGGCAGATAGGAATCAGAATGAACGTCTGCGTAGCTCAGTTGGTAGAGCGACTTGTTCCGGGATAAGCGGACTCGGATTCGAACCCCGGCGTAAACCAAAAATGACGGAGAAATTTACTTCGTTAGAATGGCGCCCGAAAGAGGGCCGGAAATTTACTTCGTTAGAATCTCCCCTCCCCCAAAGAGGGACGGGGGCATGGCCCACGGGTCAGCCGTGACCATGAATCGTTGCAGGCAGCCATCCACTGTAGAACGTGCACTTGAGAACTCCCAGTCAATCTGGTGTGTGGAATGCAACGTCACACACATTTATTTTTCGAAGCGCTGGAGAAGGGATTCTCTTATTTTTCCTATCTCGTGGTGTGGAAAGAACATCACACCATTGCGAGATCTTCGACGGTTGGGTCATCCGGAAAATCTCTCCCCCCCCCCCGAAAGAGTGCCGGGGGCATGGCCCACTGATCAGCCGTGACCATGAATCGTTGCAGGCAGCCAGCCACTGTAGAACGTGCACTTGAGAACTCCGAGTCAATCCGGTGTGTGGAATGCAACGTCACACACATTTATTTTTCGAAGCGCTGGAGAAGGGATTCTCTGATTTTTCCTATCTCGCGATGTGGAAAGAACATCACACCATTGCGAGATTTTGAACGGTCGGGTCATCCGGAAAATCCCCCCACCCCATCCGAAAGAGTGCCGGGGGCATGGCCCACTGATCAGCCGTGACCATGAATCGTTGCAGGCAGCCATCCACTGTAGAACGTGCACTTGAGAACTCCCAGTCAATGTGGTGTGTGGAATGCAACGTCACACACATTTATTTTTCGAAGCGCTGGAGAAGGGATTCTCTGATTTTTCCTATCTCGCGGTGTGGAAATAACATCACACCATTGCGAGATCTTCGACGGTTGGGTCATCCGGAAAATCTCTCCCCCCCCCCCCCGAAAGAGCGCCGGGGGCATGGCCCACTGATCAGCCGTGACCATGAATCGTTGCAGGCAGCCATCCACTGTAGAACGTGCACTTGAGAACTCCCAGTCAATCTGGTGTGTGGAATGCAACGTCACACACATTTATTTTTCGAAGCACTGGAGAAGGGATTCTCTGATTTTTCCTATCTCGCGGTGTGGAAATAACATCACACCATTGCGAGATCTTCGACGGTTGGGTCATCCGGAAAATCTCTCCCCCCCCCCCCCGAAAGAGCGCCGGGGGCATGGCCCACTGATCAGCCGTGACCATGAATCGTTGCAGGCAGCCATCCACTGTAGAACGTGCACTTGAGAACTCCCAGTCAATCTGGTGTGTGGAATGCAACGTCACACACATTTATTTTTCGAAGCGCTGGAGAAGGGATTCTCTTATTTTTCCTATCTCGCGGTGTGGAAAGAACATCACACCATTGCGAGATTTTGAACGGTCGGGTCATCCGGAAAATCCCCCCACCCCATCCGAAAGAGTGCCGGGGGCATGGCCCACGGGTTAGCCGTGACCATGAATCGTTGCAGGCAGCCATCCACTGTAGAACGTGCACTTGAGAACTCCCAGTCAATCTGGTGTGTGGAATGCAACGTCACACACATTTATTTTTCGAAGCGCTGGAGAAGGGATTCTCTGATTTTTCCTATCTCGCGGTGTGGAAAGAACGTCACACCATTGCGAGATCTTCAACGGCCGGGCCATCCGGAAAGCTCGGGCGCCATTATAACGATGTAAATTTCTCCGTCCTTTCTGTCCACGCCAGGATTCGAACCCGGATCCCCTCATTCCGGAATAAGTCACTCTACCAATTGAGCTACGCGGACGTTTGTTCTGACTGCTATGTGCCTTTATGTCGTGTGCGTCCTGCTGGCAGGCACGTCACAAACGCTATGCTTTTTTGTCAGGTGAAAGTTAGTGTGGGAACTAAACTCCTTGTCTACAGACCTTTCCTGTCTGTTGAAGGTGCTCTTGATCAGTAGTCCATGATGCATTATGATGTTGCCAAAATTCATCAATGGTTTGACGACGATCAGCCCCAACGGCTGCACGCAGTAGGTCATTGTCTAGCTCCATGGGCCTTCCTGCACGAGAGGCACCAGAGAGGTCAAAATTGCCCAACCGTAATTGGGCGAGCCAACGATGGCACTTGCAGGCGTTTAACGCATTCGGATAAACAGCGCAAATGTTATTGGTGGGCATGGTTGCATTGTTCCCCTTATGAAATTAATACAGCGTACAATGACGAACATGGCTCTCCTCGGGTTTCATGTCACTCATTTTGTTCTGCAAATATGAAAGACAAAAACTCCTACATACGTTAAAGGCCAATAGTTCATTCACTTGTACAGGGTGTCCACAATGTCTTTTTACCCCCCCCCTCGTGTAATAAGAAATGTAAGTGAGCTATGTATCGGTTGTATAATGTACACAGTGCGTCAAAGAATTTTTAAGACTGGCGCTAGATTTCAGCCTACGGTGGCGCCACCAGTGTAATCGCGAATGCCTTATAAACCGTGACCATCTGCTTGCTTTCGGCCAAAAGTACTGCGCAGTTGTTAAAGTAACTCAAACGAAACGGCCGTTCATTAGAGAAGTCAAATTTTTTTCATGTTGAATTATTAAGATGGAACAAAGGGCTCTTATTAAATTTAACGCAAAACTTGATAAAAGTGCCTACGTACCAAATGATGAAACAAGTTTACAGTGAGTTTTGTTTAAGTAGATCAAATGTTTTCCTCTGGCACAAACGTTTTGTGGACGGAAGAGAGACGCTAGAAGATGATAAGCATACCGGAAGACCAAGTTCATCTAGGACACCTGAGATTATTGAAAAAGTGCGGGATTTCGTGGCAAACAATCGACGTGCGTCACTAAGAATGATGGAAGAGTCTTTAAACATCAACAAAGAAACGATTCGAACCATCCTGCATGAAGATTTGGGCAAAACAAAAGTCTGTGCTAAATTTGTTCCACACACGTTAACCAATGAACAAAAATCAAGGAGAAGTGCACATTGCAGAGACATCATTTCAGCCGCTGAAAATGATCCAAACTTCTTAACATCGATTGTTACAGGTGATGAAACATGGTGTTTTCAATATGATCCTAAAACAAAGCGACAAAGTGCGGAATGGAAGTAAAAAAACTCGCCATAAGCCAAAAAAACAAGAAAAGTTCCATCGAAAATCAAAACAATGCTCATTACATTCTTCGATAGTAAGGGTATTATCCACAAAGAATTTGTTCCAAGTGGACAAACAATTACTGGTGAGTTTTATTTAAATGTTTTGAGGCGTTTGATGGTCAGAATTCGTCGCATTCGTCCAGAATATCGGGATGAAAACAGTTGGTGTTTGTTACACGATAATGCACCCAGTCACACCTCACTTCTTGTTCGTAGAGTTTTGGCGAAAACTAACGTCAGTGTGTTGAATCATCCACCGTATTCGTCTGATTTAGCACCCTGCGACTTTATTCGCAAAACTTAAAATGACGTTAAAAGGGTGTTATTTTGATGATATTTCGACCATAGAAACAGCTTCGACGCGTGCTTTGGAGGCAATTCCGCAAAGTGAACTGGAACAGGCATTCGAATCATTATTAAATCGCTGTAACAAGTGTATTGAAGCCGGAGGGACTTATTTTGAAAAACAAATCAAAACAAATTATAATTTCTTGTTTCTATTTCATTTTACAGACACAGTCTTAAAAATTCTTTGCTACACTGTGTATGTGTTGAGGCATCCTTAAACATCCAGTGAATCCGTTCGGGCTCCGTCATTCTCGTGACAGAGAATAATTTTACGCCATGTTCTGTGGGACATTTTCCGAAGCAGTTGTATGGTGATACGAGAGAAAGCTCGTCTCACTGCTTGTTTAAGTTCATCAGTGCTTTGGTAGCGCTGCTGTGCAACAACGTCCTTTATGAAACCCCAACGGGCATTATCACAGGTTGAGAGATCTGGGCTTCGAGGTGGCCATTCAAGTGGAGCGGACAGCACTGCCGGACCTCGGCCGATCCAACGATCCCGAAAGACCTCACCAAGGTATTCCCGAACAGCGATTGCGTAATGGGCGGGTGCCCCATCCTGTTGAAACCATACGTCATTCCGAATGCCAAGATTTCCAGAGTTGTGGCACAAACCAGGTTTGCAGCATGTCCAGATAAGTTGTCTGATTCACTGGACCATTCAAGAAATACGGTCCAAACAGATGTCGACTATTCATTGCAGCCCATATTATGATATGTAGAGGATGATGTTCCGATTGTTCGACATAATGTGGGATTTCCTTGGACCAGAACGCAACGTTCCGTGATCGACAGCTGCGGTATATCGCGCATTCATCACTGAAAATGACCTTCCTTTGCACGTTTTGAAATTGTGGCAAATGCCTGAAGCATCATTGCACATAGTTAAAATGGTTTAAATCGATGTCTGACAACTCCTGAACGAACATCGGGCGATATGCGTGCAAATTCAGGTCATTCTTCATGTGCTTATGCAGTGTCGATCGTGGTATTCCAAGCTCCGCTGATCGTTTACGGAGCGACTTCGTCAGGTGACCTGATAACTGATTCCTTGACCGCTTGACACTGTTGCACTCTGGTTGATGGTTCTTTGGTCGTTCGTGGTTTATCCTTGATGTTGCCTGCTTCGAAGAGTTTATGCTCCCACGGCAGAAGAGTCTGTTTTGGAGGGGCCTCTTTGTCGAATCGTTGTTGGAAATCGGCACGCATTGTCTTCCCTGTGTGTGGACGTTCGTGTACCCAGACACTGACAACAATCCGCTGTTCCAGGGTGTATTCGCTGGTATCACACATGGTTCCGGTGAGTTTAGGACATTTGGGCACCCAGACATTTGGGCACAAATCTTGAGGGGCCGTACAAATATTGCGGTTTTTTCGCTGTGAGTGGCATTGAGTGGAGAAAACGTTTCAAGTAAGACAAACTTGGGCACCCGGACATTTGGGCACAAATCTTGAGGGACCGTACAAAAATTGCGGTTTTTTTTCGCTGTGAGTGGAATTGAGTGGAGAAAACGTTTCCAGTAAGACAAACTTGGGCACCCGGACGTTTGGGCAGAAATCTTGAGGGGCCGTACAAAAATTGCGGTTTTTTTTCGCTGTGAGGGTAATTGAGTGGAGAAAACGTTTCCAGTAAGACAAACTTGGGCACCCGGACATTTGGGCACAAATCTTGAGGGGCCGTACGAAAATTGCGGGTTTTTTTTCACTGTGAGGGGAATTAAGTGGAGAAAACGTTTCCAGTAAGACAAACTTAGGCACCCGGACATTTGGACACCCAGACATTTGGGCACCCGGACATTTGGGCACAAATCTTGAGGGGCCGTGCAAAAATTGCGGTTTTTGAATTGAGTGGAGAAAACGTTTCCAGTAAGACAAACTTGGGCACCCGGACGTTTGGGCAGAAATCTTAAGGGGCCGTACAAAAACTGCGGTTTTTTTTCGCTGTGAGTGGAATTGAGTGTCGAAAACGTTTCCAGTAAGACAAACTTGGGCACCCGGACGTCTGGGCACAAATCTTGAGGGGCTGTACAAAAATTGCGGTTTTTTCGCTGTGAGGGTAATTGAGTGGAGAAAACGTTTCCAGTAAGACAAACTTGGGCACCCGGACATTTGGGCACAAATCTTGAGGTGCCGTACAAAAATTGCGGGTTTTTTTCGCTGTGAGTGGAATTGAGTGGAGAAAACGTTTCCAGTAAGACAAACTTGGGCACCCGGACATTTGGGCACAAATCTTGAGGGGCCGTACAAATATTGCGTTTTTTTTTTCGCTGTGAGGGTAATTGAGTGGAGAAAACGTTTCCAGTAAGACAAACTTGGGCACCCGGACATTTGGGCACAAATCTTGAGGGGCCGTACAAATATTGCGGTTTTTTTCGCTGTGAGGGTAATTGAGTGGAGAAAACGTTTCCAGTAAGACAAACTTGGGCACCCAGACATTTGGGCACAAATCTTGAGGGGCCGTACAAAAATTGCGGTTTTTTTTCGCTGTGAGTGGAATTGAGTGGAGAAAACGTTTCCAGTAAGACAAACTTGGGCACCCGGACGTTTGGGCACAAATCTTGAGGGGCCGTACAAAAATTGCGGGTTTTTTCGCTGTGAGTGGAATTGAGTGGAGAAAACGTTTCCAGTAAGACAAACTTGGGCACCCGGACATTTGGGCACAAATGTTAAGGGGCCGTACAAATATTGCGGGGTTTTTTTCGCTGTGAGGGTAATTGAGTGGAGAAAACGTTTCCAGTAAGACAAACTTGGGCACCCGGACATTTGGGCACAAATCTTGAGGGGCCGTACAAATATTGCGTTTTTTTTCGCTGTGAGGGTAATTGAGTGGAGAAAACGTTTCCAGTAAGACAAACTTGGGCACCCGGACATTTGGGCACAAATCTTGAGGGGCCGTACAAAAATTGCGGTTTTTTTTCGCTGTGAGTGGAATTGAGTGGAGAAAACGTTTCCAGTAAGACAAACTTGGGCACCCGGACGTTTGGGCAGAAATCTTGAGGGGCCGTACAAAAATTGCGGTTTTTTTTCGCTGTGAGTGGAATTGAGTGGAGAAAACGTTTCCAGTAAGACAAACTTTGGCACCCGGACGTTTGGGCACAAATCTTGAGGGGCCGTACAAATGTTTCGGGGTTTTTTTCGCTGTGAGGGTAATTGAGTGGAGAAAACGTTTCCAGTAAGACAAACTTGGGCACCCGGACATTTGGGCACAAATCTTGAGGGGCCGTACAAAAATTGCGGGTTTTTTTCGCTGTGAGTGGAATTGAGTGGAGAAAACGTTTCCAGTAAGACAAACTTGGGTACCCGGACATTTGGGCACAAATCTTGAAGGGCCGTACAAATATTGCGGGTTTTTTTTCGCTGTGAGGGAAATTGAGTGGAGAAAACGTTTCCAGTAAGACAAACTTGGGCACCCGGACATTTGGGCACAAATCTTGAGGGGCCGTTCAAATATTGCGGTTTTTTTTTCGCTGTGAGGGTAATTGAGTGGAGAAAACCTTTCCAGAAAGACAAACTTGGGCACCCGGACATTTGGGCACAAATCTTGAGGGGCCGTACAAATAATGCGTTTTTTTTTCGCTGTGAGGGTAATTGAGTGGAGAAAACGTTTCCAGTAAGACAAACTTGGGCACCCGGACATTTGGGCACAAATCTTGAGGGGCCGTACAAATATTGCGGTTTTGTTTTCGCTGTGAGGGTAATTGAGTGGAGAAAACGTTTCCAGTAAGACAAACTTGGGCACCCGGACATTTGGGTACAAATCTTGAGGGGCCGTACAAATATTGCGGTTTTTTTTTTCGCTGTGAGGGTAATTGAGTGGAGAAAACGTTTCAAGTAAGACAAACTTGGGCACCCGAACATGTGGGCACAAATCTTGAGGGGCCGTACAAATATTGCGGTTTTTTTTTTCGCTGTGAGGGTAATTGAGTGGAGAAAACGTTTCCAGTAAGACAAACTTGGGCACCCGGACATTTGGGCACAAATCTTGAGGGGCCGTACAAATATTGCGGTTTTTTTTCGCTGTGAGGGTAATTGAGTGGAGAAAACGTTTCCAGTAAGACAAACTTGGGCACCCGGACATTTGGGCACAAATCTTGAGGGGCCGTACAAATATTGCGGGGTTTTTTTCGCTGTGAGGGTAATTGAGTGGAGAAAACGTTTCCAGTAAGACAAACTTGGGCACCCGGACGTTTGGGCAGAAATCTTGAGGGGCCGTACAAAAATTGCGGTTTTTTTTCGCTGTGAGTGGAATTGAATGGAGAAAACGTTTCCAGTAGGACAAACTTGGGCACCCGGACATTTGGGCACAAATATTGAGGGGCCGTACAAATATTGCGGGGTTTTTTTCCCTGTGAGGGTAATTGAGTGGAGAAAACGTTTCCAGTAAGACAAACTTGGGCACCCGGACGTTTGGGCAGAAATCTTGAGGGGCCGTACAAAAATTGCGGTTTTGTTTCGCTGTGAGTGGAATTGAGTGGAGAAAACGTTTCCAGTAAGACAAACTTGGGCACCCGGACATTTGGGCACAAATCTTGAGGGGCCGTACAAATATTGCGGGGTTTTTTTCGCTGTGAGGGTAATTGAGTGGAGAAAACGTTTCCAGTAAGACAAACTTGGGCACCCCGACGTTTGGGCAGAAATCTTGAGGGGCCGTACAAAAATTGCGGTTTTTTTTCGCTGTGAGTGGAATTGAGTGGAGAAAACGTTTCCAGTAAGACAAACTTGGGCACCCGGACATTTGGGCACAAATCTTGAGGGGCCGTACAAAAATTGCGGTTTTTTTTCGCTGTGAGGGTAATTGAGTGGAGAAAACGTTTCCAGTAAGACAAACCTGGGCACCCGGACATTTGGGCACAAATCTTGAGGGGCCGTACAAAAAATTACGGTTTTTTTTCGCTGTGAGTGGAATTGAGTGGAGAAAACGTTTCCAGTAAGACAAACTTGGGCACCCGGACGTTTGGGCAGAAATCTCGAGGGGCCGTACAAAAATTGCGGTTTTTTTTTCGCTGTGAGTGGAATTGAGTGGAGAAAACGTTTCCAGTAAGACAAACTTTGGCACCCGGACGTTTGGGCACAAATCTTGAGGGGCCGTACAAATATTTCGGGGTTGTTTTCGCTGTGAGGGTAATTGAGTGAAGAAAACGTTTCCAGTAAGACAAACTTGGGCACCCGGACATTTGGGCACAAATCTTAAGGGGCCGTACAAAAATTGCGGGTTTTTTTCGCTGTGAGTATAATTGAGTGGAGAAAACGTTTCCAGTAAGAAAAACTTGGGTACCCGGACATTTGGGCACAAATCTTGAGGGGCCGTACAAATATTGCGGGTTTTTTTTCGCTGTGAGGGTAATTGAGTGGAGAAAGCGTTTCCAGTAAGACAAACTTGGGCACCCGGACATTTGGGCACAAATCTTGAAAGGCCGTACAAATATTGCGGTTTTTTTCGCTGTGAGGGTAATTGAGTGAAGAAAACGTTTCCAGTAAGACAAACTTGGGCACCCGGACATTTGGGCACAAATCTTGAGGGGCCGTACAAATATTGCGGTTTTTTTTTCGCTGTGAGGGTAATTGAGTGGAGAAAACGTTTCCAGTAAGACAAACTTGGGCACCCGGACATTTGGGCACAAATCTTGAGGGGCCGTACAAATATTGCGGTTTTTTTTCGCTGTGAGGGTAATTGAGTGGAGAAAACCTTTCCAGTAAGACAAACTTGGGCACCCGGACATTTGGGCACAAATCTGGAGGGGCCGTACAAATATTGAGGTTTTTTTCGCTGTGAGGGTAATTGAGTGGAGAAAACGTTTCCAGTAAGACAAACTTGGGCACCCGGACATTTGGGCACAAATCTTAAGGGGCCGTACAAAAATTGCGGGTTTTTTCGCTGTGAGTATAATTGAGTGGAGAAAACGTTTCCAGTAAGACAAACTTGGGTACCCGGACATTTGGGCACAAATCTTGAGGGGCCGTACAAATATTGCGGGTTTTTTTTCGCTGTGAGGGTAATTGAGTGGAGAAAACGTTTCCAGTAAGACAAACTTGGGCACCCGGACATTTGGGCACAAATCTTGAGGGGCCGTACAAATATTGCGGTTTTTTTTTTCGCTGTGAGGGTAATTGAGTGGAGAAAACGTTTCCAGAAAGACAAACTTGGGCACCCGGACATTTGGGCACAAATCTTGAGGGGCCGTACAAATATTGCGGTTTTTTTTTTCGCTGTGAGGGTAATTGAGTGGAGAAAACGTTTCCAGTAAGACAAACTTGGGCACCCGGACATTTGGGCACAAATCTTGAGGGGCCGTACAAATAATGCGTTTTTTTTTCGCTGTGAGGGTAATTGAGTGGAGAAAACGTTTCCAGTAAGACAAACTTGGGCACCCGGACATTTGGGCACAAATCTTGAGGGGCCGTACAAATATTGCGGTTTTGTTTTCGCTGTGAGGGTAATTGAGTGGAGAAAACGTTTCCAGTAAGACAAACTTGGGCACCCGGACATTTGGGCACAAATCTTGAGGGGCCGTACAAATATTGCGGTTTTTTTTCGCTGTGAGGGTAATTGAGTGGAGAAAACGTTTCCAGTAAGACAAACTTGGGCACCCGAACATGTGGGCACAAATCTTGAGGGGCCGTACAAATATTGCGGGTTTTTTTTTCGCTGTGAGGGTAATTGAGTGGAGAAAACGTTTCCAGTAAGACAAACTTGGGCATCCGGACATTTGGGCACAAATCTTGAGGGGCCGTACAAATATTGCGGTTTTTTTTTTCGCTGTGAGGGTAATTGAGTGGAGAAAACCTTTCCAGTAAGACAAACTTGGGCACCCGGACATTTGGGCACAAATCTGGAGGGGCCGTACAAATATTGCGGTTTTTTTTCGCTGTGAGGGTAATTGAGTGGAGAAAACGTTTCCAGTAAGACAAACTTGGGCACCCGGACATTTGGGCACAAATCTTGAGGGGCCGTACAAATATTGCGGGGTTTTTTTTCGCTGTGAGGGTAATTGAGTGGAGAAAACATTTCCAGTAAGACAAACTTGGGCACCCGGACATTTGGGCACAAATCTTGAGGGGCCGTACAAATATTGCGGTTTTTTTTTCGCTGTGAGGGTAATTGAGTGGAGAAAACGTTTCCAGAAAGACAAACTTGGGCACCCGGACATTTGGGCACAAATCTTGAGGGGCCGTACAAATATTGCGGGTTTTTTTTCGCTGTGAGGGTAATTGAGTGGAGAAAACGTTTCCAGTAAGACAAACTTGGGCACCCGGACATTTGGGCACAAATCTTGAGGGGCCGTACAAATAATGCGTTTTTTTTTCGCTGTGAGGGTAATTGAGTGGAGAAAACGTTTCCAGTAAGACAAACTTGGGCACCCGGACATTTGGGCACAAATCTTGAGGGGCCGTACAAATATTGCGGTTTTGTTTTCGCTCTAAGGGTAATTGAGTGGAGAAAACGTTTCCAGTAAGACAAACTTGGGCACCCGGACATTTGGGCACAAATCTTGAGGGGCCGTACAAATATTGCGGTTTTTTTTTTCGCTGTGAGGGTAATTGAGAGGAGAAAACGTTTCCAGTAAGACAAACTTGGGCACCCGAACATGTGGGCACAAATCTTGAGGGGCCGTACAAATATTGCGGTTTTTTTCGCTGTGAGGGTAATTGAGTGGAGAAAACGTTTCCAGTAAGACAAACTTGGGCACCCGGACATTTGGGCACAATTCTTGAGGGGCCGTACAAATATTGCGTTTTTTTTTCGCTGTGAGGGTAATTGAGTGGAGAAAACGTTTCCAGTAAGACAAACTTGGGCACCCGGACATTTGGGCACAAATCTTGAGGGGCAGTACAAATATTGCGGGGTTTTTTTCGCTGTGAGGGTAATTGAGTGGAGAAAACGTTTCCAGTAAGACAAACTTGGGCACCCGGACGTTTGGGCAGAAATCTTGAGGGGCCGTACAAAAATTGCGGTTTTTTTTCGCTGTGAGTGGAATTGAATGGAGAAAACGTTTCCAGTAAGACAAACTTGGGCACCCGGACATTTGGGCACAAATATTGAGGGGCCGTATAAATATTGCGGGGTTTTTTTCCCTGTGAGTGTAATTGAGTGGAGAAAACGTTTCCAGTAAGACAAACTTGGGCACCCGGACGTTTGGGCAGAAATCTTGAGGTGCCGTACAAAAATTGCGGTTTTGTTTCGCTGTGAGTGGAATTGAGTGGAGAAAACGGTTCCAGTAAGACAAACTTGGGCACCCGGACATTTGGGCACAAATCTTGAGGGGCCGTACAAATATTGCGGGGTTTTTTTCGCTGTGAGGGTAATTGAGTGGAGAAAACGTTTCCAGTAAGACAAACTTGGGCACCCGGACGTTTGGGCAGAAATCTTGAGGGGCCGTACAAAAATTGCGGTTTTTTTTCGCTGTGAGTGGAATTGAGTGGAGAAAACGTTTCCAGTAAGACAAACTTTGGCACCCGGACGTTTGGGCACAAATCTTGAGGGGCCGTACAAATATTTCGGGGTTTTTTTCGCTGTGAGGGTAATTGAGTGGAGAAAACGTTTCCAGTAAGACAAACTTGGGCACCCGGACATTTGGGCACAAATCTTAAGGGGCCGTACAAAAATTGCGGGTTTTTTTCGCTGTGAGTATAATTGAGTGGAGAAAACGTTTCCAGTAAGACAAACTTGGGTACCCGGACATTTGGGCACAAATCTTGAGGGGCCGTACAAATATTGCGGGTTTTTTTTCGCTGTGAGGGTAATTGAGTGGAGAAAACGTTTCCAGTAAGACAAACTTGGGCACCCGGACATTTGGGCACAAATCTTGAGGGGCCGTACAAATATTGCGGTTTTTTTTTTTCGCTGTGAGGGTAATTGAGTGGAGAAAACGTTTCCAGAAAGACAAACTTGGGCACCCGGACATTTGGGCACAAATCTTGAGGGGCCGTACAAATATTGCGGTTTTTTTTTTCGCTGTGAGGGTAATTGAGTGGAGAAAACGTTTCCAGTAAGACAAACTTGGGCACCCGGACATTTGGGCACAAATCTTGAGGGGCCGTACAAATAATGCGTTTTTTTTTCGCTGTGAGGGTAATTGAGTGGAGAAAACGTTTCCAGTAAGACAAACTTGGGCACCCGGACATTTGGGCACAAATCTTGAGGGGCCGTATAAATATTGCGGTTTTGTTTTCGCTGTGAGGGTAATTGAGTGGAGAAAACGTTTCTAGTAAGACAAACTTGGGCACCCGGACATTTGGGCACAAATCTTGAGGGGCCGTACAAATATTGCGGTTTTTTTTTCGCTGTGAGGGTAATTGAGTGGAGAAAACGTTTCCAGTAAGACAAACTTGGGCACCCGAACATGTGGGCACAAATCTTGAGGGGCCGTACAAAAATTGCGGTTTTTTTTCGCTGTGAGTGGAATTGAGTGGAGAAAACGTTTCCAGTAAGACAAACTTGGGCACCCGGACGTTTGGGCAGAAATCTTGAGGGGCCGTACAAAAATTGCGGTTTTTTTTTCGCTGTGAGTGGAATTGAGTGGAGAAAACGTTTCCAGTAAGACAAACTTTGGCACCCGGACGTTTGGGCACAAATCTTGAGGGGCCGTACAAATATTTCGGGGTTTTTTTCGCTGTGAGGGTAATTGAGTGGAGAAAACGTTTCCAGTAAGACAAACTTGGGCACCCGGACATTTGGGCACAAATCTTAAGGGGCCGTACAAAAATTGCGGGTTTTTTCGCTGTGAGTATAATTGAGTGGAGAAAACGTTTCCAGTAAGACAAACTTGGGTACCCGGACATTTGGGCACAAATCTTGAGGGGCCGTACAAATATTGCGGGTTTTTTTTCGCTGTGAGGGTAATTGAGTGGAGAAAACATTTCCAGTAAGACAAACTTGGGCACCCGGACATTTGGGCACAAATCTTGAGGGGCCGTACAAATATTGCGGTTTTTTTTTTCGCTGTGAGGGTAATTGAGTGGAGAAAACGTTTCCAGAAAGACAAACTTGGGCACCCGGACATTTGGGCACAAATCTTGAGGGGCCGTACAAATATTGCGGTTTTTTTTTTCGCTGTGAGGGTAATTGAGTGGAGAAAACGTTTCCAGTAAGACAAACTTGGGCACCCGGACATTTGGGCACAAATCTTGAGGGGCCGTACAAATAATGCGTTTTTTTTTCGCTGTGAGGGTAATTGAGTGGAGAAAACGTTTCCAGTAAGACAAACTTGGGCACCCGGACATTTGGGCACAAATCTTAAGGGGCCGTACAAATATTGCGGTTTTGTTTTCGCTGTGAGGGTAATTGAGTGGAGAAAACGTTTCTAGTAAGACAAACTTGGGCACCCGGACATTTGGGCACAAATCTTGAGGGGCCGTACAAATATTGCGGTTTTTTTTTCGCTGTGAGGGTAATTGAGTGGAGAAAACGTTTCCAGTAAGACAAACTTATGCACCCGAACATGTGGGCACAAATCTTGAGGGGCCGTACAAATATTGCGGTTTTTTTTTCGCTGTGAGGGTAATTGAGTGGAACGTTTCCAGTAAGACAAACTTGGGCACCCGGACATTTAGGCACAAATCTTGAGGGGCCGTACAAATATTGCGGTTTTTTTTTTCGCTGTGAGGGTAATTGAGTGGAGAAAACCTTTCCAGTAAGACAAACTTGGGCACCCGGACATTTGGGCACAAATCTTGAGGGGCCGTACAAATATTGCGTTTTTTTTTCGCTGTGAGGGTAATTGAGTGGAGAAAACGTTTCCAGTAAGACAAACTTGGGCACCCGGACATTTGGGCACAAATCTTGAGGGGCCGTACAAATATTGCGTTTTTTTTTCGCTGTGAGTGGAATTGAGTAGAGAAAACGTTTCCAGTAAGACAAACTTGGGCACCCGGACATTTGGGCACAAATCTTGAGGGGCCGTACAAATATTGCGGTTTTTTTTTTCGCTGTGAGGGTAATTGAGTGGAGAAAACGTTTCCAGTAAGACAAACTTGGGCACCCGGACATTTGGGCACAAATCTTGAGGGGCCGTACAAATATTGCGGTTTTTTTTTTTCGCTGTGAGGGTAATTGAGTGGAGAAAACGTTTCCAGTAAGACAAACTTGGGCACCCGGACATTTGGGCACAAATCTTGAGGGGCCGTACAAATATTGCGGTTTTTTTTTCGCTGTGAGATTAATTGAGTGGAGGAAACGTTTCCAGTAAGACAAACTTGGGCACCCGGACGTTTGGGCAGAAATCTTGAGGGGCCGTACAAAAATTGCGGTTTTTTTTCGCTGTGAGTGGAATTGAGTGGAGAAAACGTTTCCAGTAAGACAAACTTGGGCACCCGGACATTTGGGCACAAATCTTGAGGGGCCGTACAAATATTGCGGGGTTTTTTTCGCTGTGAGGGTAATTGAGTGGAGAAAACGTTTCCAGTAAGACAAACTTGGGCACCCGGACGTTTGGGCAGAAATCTTGAGGGGCCGTACAAAAATTGCGGTTTTTTTTCGCTGTGAGTGGAATTGAGTGGAGAAAACGTTTCCAGTAAGACAAACTTGGGCACCCGGACATTTGGGCAGAAATCTTGAGGGGCCGTACAAAAATTGCGGTTTTTTTTTTCGCTGTGAGGGTAATTGAGTGGAGAAAACGTTTCCAGTAAGACAAACTTGGGCACCCGGACATTTGGGCACAAATCTTGAGGGGCCGTACAAAGATTGCAGTTTTTTTTTCGCTGTGAGGGTAATTGAGTGGAGAAAACGTTTCCAGTAAGACAAACTTGGGCACCCGGACATTTGGGCACAAATCTTGAGGGGCCGTACAAAAATTGCGGGTTTTTTTCGCTGTGAGTGGAATTGAGTGGAGAAAACGTTTCCAGTAAGACAAACTTGGGCACCCGGACATTTGGGCACAAATCTTGAGGGGCCGTACAAATATTGCGGGTTTTTTTTCGCTGTGAGGGTAATTGAGTGGAGAAAATGTTTCCAGTAAGACAAACTTGGGCACCCGGACATTTGGACACAAATCTTGAGGGGCCGTACAAATATTGCGGTTTTTTTTTTCGCTGTGAGGGTAATTGAGTGGAGAAAACGTTTCCAGAAAGACAAACTTGGGCACCCGGACATTTGGGCACAAATCTTGAGGGGCCGTACAAATATTGCGGTTTTTTTTTTCGCTGTGAGGGTAATTGAGTGGAGAAAACGTTTCCAGTAAGACAAACTTGGGCACCCGGACATTTGGGCACAAATCTTGAGGGGCCGTACAAATAATGCGGTTTTTTTTCGCTGTGAGTGGAATTGAGTGGAGAAAACGTTTCCAGTAAGACAAACTTGGGCACCCGGACGTTTGGGCAGAAATCTTGAGGGGCCGTACAAAAATTGCGGTTTTTTTTCGCTGTGAGTGGAATTGAGTGGAGAAAACGTTTCCAGTAAGACAAACTTTGGCACCCGGACGTTTGGGCACAAATCTTGAGGGGCCGTACAAATGTTTCGGGGTTTTTTTCGCTGTGAGGGTAATTGAGTGGAGAAAACGTTTCCAGTAAGACAAACTTGGGCACCCGGACATTTGGGCACAAATCTTGAGGGGCCGTACAAAAATTGCGGGTTTTTTTCGCTGTGAGTGGAATTGAGTGGAGAAAACGTTTCCAGTAAGACAAACTTGGGTACCCGGACATTTGGGCACAAATCTTGAAGGGCCGTACAAATATTGCGGGTTTTTTTCGCTGTGAGGGTAATTGAGTGGAGAAAACGTTTCCAGTAAGACAAACTTGGGCACCCGGACATTTGGGCACAAATCTTGAGGGGCCGTTCAAATATTGCGGTTTTTTTTTCGCTGTGAGGGTAATTGAGTGGAGAAAACCTTTCCAGAAAGACAAACTTGGGCACCCGGACATTTGGGCACAAATCTTGAGGGGCCGTACAAATAATGCGTTTTTTTTTCGCTGTGAGGGTAATTGAGTGGAGAAAACGTTTCCAGTAAGACAAACTTGGGCACCCGGACATTTGGGCACAAATCTTGAGGGGCCGTACAAATATTGCGGTTTTGTTTTCGCTGTGAGGGTAATTGAGTGGAGAAAACGTTTCCAGTAAGACAAACTTGGGCACCCGGACATTTGGGTACAAATCTTGAGGGGCCGTACAAATATTGCGGTTTTTTTTTCGCTGTGAGGGTAATTGAGTGGAGAAAACGTTTCAAGTAAGACAAACTTGGGCACCCGAACATGTGGGCACAAATCTTGAGGGGCCGTACAAATATTGCGGTTTTTTTTTCGCTGTGAGGGTAATTGAGTGGAGAAAACGTTTCCAGTAAGACAAACTTGGGCACCCGGACATTTGGGCACAAATCTTGAGGGGCCGTACAAATATTGCGGTTTTTTTTCGCTGTGAGGGTAATTGAGTGGAGAAAACGTTTCCAGTAAGACAAACTTGGGCACCCGGACATTTGGGCACAAATCTTGAGGGGCCGTACAAATATTGCGGGGTTTTTTTCGCTGTGAGGGTAATTGAGTGGAGAAAACGTTTCCAGTAAGACAAACTTGGGCACCCGGACGTTTGGGCAGAAATCTTGAGGGGCCGTACAAAAATTGCGGTTTTTTTTCGCTGTGAGTGGAATTGAATGGAGAAAACGTTTCCAGTAGGACAAACTTGGGCACCCGGACATTTGGGCACAAATTTGAGGGGCCGTACAAATATTGCGGGGTTTTTTTCCCTGTGAGGGTAATTGAGTGGAGAAAACGTTTCCAGTAAGACAAACTTGGGCACCCGGACGTTTGGGCAGAAATCTTGAGGGGCCGTACAAAAATTGCGGTTTTGTTTCGCTGTGAGTGGAATTGAGTGGAGAAAACGTTTCCAGTAAGACAAACTTGGGCACCCGGACATTTGGGCACAAATCTTGAGGGGCCGTACAAAAATTGCGGGTTTTTTTCGCTGTGAGTGGAATTGAGTGGAGAAAACGTTTCCAGTAAGACAAACTTGGGCACCCGGACATTTGGGCACAAATCTTGAGGGGCCGTACAAATATTGCGGGTTTTTTTTCGCTGTGAGGGTAATTGAGTGGAGAAAATGTTTCCAGTAAGACAAACTTGGGCACCCGGACATTTGGACACAAATCTTGAGGGGCCGTACAAATATTGCGGTTTTTTTTTCGCTGTGAGGGTAATTGAGTGGAGAAAACGTTTCCAGAAAGACAAACTTGGGCACCCGGACATTTGGGCACAAATCTTGAGGGGCCGTACAAATATTGCGGTTTTTTTTTTCGCTGTGAGGGTAATTGAGTGGAGAAAACGTTTCCAGTAAGACAAACTTGGGCACCCGGACATTTGGGCACAAATCTTGAGGGGCCGTACAAATAATGCGGTTTTTTTTCGCTGTGAGTGGAATTGAGTGGAGAAAACGTTTCCAGTAAGACAAACTTGGGCACCCGGACGTTTGGGCAGAAATCTTGAGGGGCCGTACAAAAATTGCGGTTTTTTTTCGCTGTGAGTGGAATTGAGTGGAGAAAACGTTTCCAGTAAGACAAACTTTGGCACCCGGACGTTTGGGCACAAATCTTGAGGGGCCGTACAAATGTTTCGGGGTTTTTTTCGCTGTGAGGGTAATTGAGTGGAGAAAACGTTTCCAGTAAGACAAACTTGGGCACCCGGACATTTGGGCACAAATCTTGAGGGGCCGTACAAAAATTGCGGGTTTTTTTCGCTGTGAGTGGAATTGAGTGGAGAAAACGTTTCCAGTAAGACAAACTTGGGTACCCGGACATTTGGGCACAAATCTTGAAGGGCCGTACAAATATTGCGGGTTTTTTCGCTGTGAGGGTAATTGAGTGGAGAAAACGTTTCCAGTAAGACAAACTTGGGCACCCGGACATTTGGGCACAAATCTTGAGGGGCCGTTCAAATATTGCGGTTTTTTTTTCGCTGTGAGGGTAATTGAGTGGAGAAAACCTTTCCAGAAAGACAAACTTGGGCACCCGGACATTTGGGCACAAATCTTGAGGGGCCGTACAAATAATGCGTTTTTTTTTCGCTGTGAGGGTAATTGAGTGGAGAAAACGTTTCCAGTAAGACAAACTTGGGCACCCGGACATTTGGGCACAAATCTTGAGGGGCCGTACAAATATTGCGGTTTTGTTTTCGCTGTGAGGGTAATTGAGTGGAGAAAACGTTTCCAGTAAGACAAACTTGGGCACCCGGACATTTGGGTACAAATCTTGAGGGGCCGTACAAATATTGCGGTTTTTTTTCGCTGTGAGGGTAATTGAGTGGAGAAAACGTTTCAAGTAAGACAAACTTGGGCACCCGAACATGTGGGCACAAATCTTGAGGGGCCGTACAAATATTGCGGTTTTTTTTCGCTGTGAGGGTAATTGAGTGGAGAAAACGTTTCCAGTAAGACAAACTTGGGCACCCGGACATTTGGGCACAAATCTTGAGGGGCCGTACAAATATTGCGGTTTTTTTTCGCTGTGAGGGTAATTGAGTGGAGAAAACGTTTCCAGTAAGACAAACTTGGGCACCCGGACATTTGGGCACAAATCTTGAGGGGCCGTACAAATATTGCGGGGTTTTTTTCGCTGTGAGGGTAATTGAGTGGAGAAAACGTTTCCAGTAAGACAAACTTGGGCACCCGGACGTTTGGGCAGAAATCTTGAGGGGCCGTACAAAAATTGCGGTTTTTTTTCGCTGTGAGTGGAATTGAATGGAGAAAACGTTTCCAGTAGGACAAACTTGGGCACCCGGACATTTGGGCACAAATATTGAGGGGCCGTACAAATATTGCGGGGTTTTTTTCCCTGTGAGGGTAATTGAGTGGAGAAAACGTTTCCAGTAAGACAAACTTGGGCACCCGGACGTTTGGGCAGAAATCTTGAGGGGCCGTACAAAAATTGCAATTTTGTTTCGCTGTGAGTGGAATTGAGTGGAGAAAACGTTTCCAGTAAGACAAACTTGGGCACCCGGACATTTGGGCACAAATCTTGAGGGGCCGTACAAATATTGCGGGGTTTTTTTCGCTGTGAGGGTAATTGAGTGGAGAAAACGTTTCCAGTAAGACAAACTTGGGCACCCCGACGTTTGGGCAGAAATCTTGAGGGGCCGTACAAAAATTGCGGTTTTTTTTCGCTGTGAGTGGAATTGAGTGGAGAAAACGTTTCCAGTAAGACAAACTTGGGCACCCGGACATTTGGGCACAAATCTTGAGGGGCCGTACAAAAATTGCGGTTTTTTTTTCGCTGTGAGGGTAATTGAGTGGAGAAAACGTTTCCAGTAAGACAAACCTGGGCACCCGGACATTTGGGCACAAATCTTGAGGGGCCGTACAAAAATTACGGTTTTTTTTCGCTGTGAGTGGAATTGAGTGGAGAAAACGTTTCCAGTAAGACAAACTTGGGCACCCGGACGTTTGGGCAGAAATCTTGAGGGGCCGTACAAAAATTGCGGTTTTTTTTTCGCTGTGAGTGGAATTGAGTGGAGAAAACGTTTCCAGTAAGACAAACTTTGGCACCCGGACGTTTGGGCACAAATCTTGAGGGGCCGTACAAATATTTCGGGGTTGTTTTCGCTGTGAGGGTAATTGAGTGAAGAAAACGTTTCCAGTAAGACAAACTTGGGCAGCCGGACATTTGGGCACAAATCTTAAGGGGCCGTACAAAAATTGCGGGTTTTTTTCGCTGTGAGTATAATTGAGTGGAGAAAACGTTTCCAGTAAGAAAAACTTGGGTACCCGGACATTTGGGCACAAATCTTGAGGGGCCGTACAAATATTGCGGGTTTTTTTTCGCTGTGAGGGTAATTGAGTGGAGAAAACGTTTCCAGTAAGACAAACTTGGGCACCCGGACATTTGGGCACAAATCTTGAGGGGCCGTACAAATATTGCGGTTTTTTTTTTCGCTGTGAGGGTAATTGAGTGAAGAAAACGTTTCCAGTAAGACAAACTTGGGCACCCGGACATTTGGGCACAAATCTTGAGGGGCCGTACAAATATTGCGGTTTTTTTTTCGCTGTGAGGGTAATTGAGTGGAGAAAACGTTTCCAGTAAGACAAACTTGGGCACCCGGACATTTGGGCACAAATCTTGAGGGGCCGTACAAATATTGCGGTTTTTTTTTCGCTGTGAGGGTAATTGAGTGGAGAAAACCTTTCCAGTAAGACAAACTTGGGCACCCGGACATTTGGGCACAAATCTGGAGGGGCCGTACAAATATTGAGGTTTTTTTTCGCTGTGAGGGTAATTGAGTGGAGAAAACGTTTCCAGTAAGACAAACTTGGGCACCCGGACATTTGGGCACAAATCTTAAGGGGCCGTACAAAAATTGCGGGTTTTTTTCGCTGTGAGTATAATTGAGTGGAGAAAACGTTTCCAGTAAGACAAACTTGGGTACCCGGACATTTGGGCACAAATCTTGAGGGGCCGTACAAATATTGCGGGTTTTTTCGCTGTGAGGGTAATTGAGTGGAGAAAACGTTTCCAGTAAGACAAACTTGGGCACCCGGACATTTGGGCACAAATCTTGAGGGGCCGTACAAATATTGCGGTTTTTTTTTCGCTGTGAGGGTAATTGAGTGGAGAAAACGTTTCCAGAAAGACAAACTTGGGCACCCGGACATTTGGGCACAAATCTTGAGGGGCCGTACAAATATTGCGGTTTTTTTTTCGCTGTGAGGGTAATTGAGTGGAGAAAACGTTTCCAGTAAGACAAACTTGGGCACCCGGACATTTGGGCACAAATCTTGAGGGGCCGTACAAATAATGCGTTTTTTTTTCGCTGTGAGGGTAATTGAGTGGAGAAAACGTTTCCAGTAAGACAAACTTGGGCACCCGGACATTTGGGCACAAATCTTGAGGGGCCGTACAAATATTGCGGTTTTGTTTTCGCTGTGAGGGTAATTGAGTGGAGAAAACGTTTCCAGTAAGACAAACTTGGGCACCCGGACATTTGGGCACAAATCTTGAGGGGCCGTACAAATATTGCGGTTTTTTTTTCGCTGTGAGGGTAATTGAGTGGAGAAAACGTTTCCAGTAAGACAAACTTGGGCACCCGAACATGTGGGCACAAATCTTGAGGGGCCGTACAAATATTGCGGGTTTTTTTTTCGCTGTGAGGGTAATTGAGTGGAGAAAACGTTTCCAGTAAGACAAACTTGGGCATCCGGACATTTGGGCACAAATCTTGAGGGGCCGTACAAATATTGCGGGTTTTTTTTCGCTGTGAGGGTAATTGAGTGGAGAAAACCTTTCCAGTAAGACAAACTTGGGCACCCGGACATTTGGGCACAAATCTGGAGGGGCCGTACAAATATTGCGGTTTTTTTCGCTGTGAGGGTAATTGAGTGGAGAAAACGTTTCCAGTAAGACAAACTTGGGCACCCGGACATTTGGGCACAAATATTGAGGGGCCGTACAAATATTGCGGGTTTTTTTCGCTGTGAGGGTAATTGAGTGGAGAAAACATTTCCAGTAAGACAAACTTGGGCACCCGGACATTTGGGCACAAATCTTGAGGGGCCGTACAAATATTGCGGTTTTTTTTCGCTGTGAGGGTAATTGAGTGGAGAAAACGTTTCCAGAAAGACAAACTTGGGCACCCGGACATTTGGGCACAAATCTTGAGGGGCCGTACAAATATTGCGGGTTTTTTTTCGCTGTGAGGGTAATTGAGTGGAGAAAACGTTTCCAGTAAGACAAACTTGGGCACCCGGACATTTGGGCACAAATCTTGAGGGGCCGTACAAATAATGCGTTTTTTTTTCGCTGTGAGGGTAATTGAGTGGAGAAAACGTTTCCAGTAAGACAAACTTGGGCACCCGGACATTTGGGCACAAATCTTGAGGGGCCGTACAAATATTGCGGTTTTGTTTTCGCTCTAAGGGTAATTGAGTGGAGAAAACGTTTCCAGTAAGACAAACTTGGGCACCCGGACATTTGGGCACAAATCTTGAGGGGCCGTACAAATATTGCGGTTTTTTTCGCTGTGAGGGTAATTGAGAGGAGAAAACGTTTCCAGTAAGACAAACTTGGGCACCCGAACATGTGGGCACAAATCTTGAGGGGCCGTACAAATATTGCGGTTTTTTTTTCGCTGTGAGGGTAATTGAGTGGAGAAAACGTTTCCAGTAAGACAAACTTGGGCACCCGGACATTTGGGCACAATTCTTGAGGGGCCGTACAAATATTGCGTTTTTTTTTCGCTGTGAGGGTAATTGAGTGGAGAAAACGTTTCCAGTAAGACAAACTTGGGCACCCGGACATTTGGGCACAAATCTTGAGGGGCAGTACAAATATTGCGGGGTTTTTTTCGCTGTGAGGGTAATTGAGTGGAGAAAACGTTTCCAGTAAGACAAACTTGGGCACCCGGACATTTGGGCACAAATATTGAGGGGCCGTACAAATATTGCGGGTTTTTTTTTCGCTGTGAGGGTAATTGAGTGGAGAAAACATTTCCAGTAAGACAAACTTGGGCACCCGGACATTTGGGCACAAATCTTGAGGGGCCGTACAAATATTGCGGTTTTTTTTTCGCTGTGAGGGTAATTGAGTGGAGAAAACGTTTCCAGAAAGACAAACTTGGGCACCCGGACATTTGGGCACAAATCTTGAGGGGCCGTACAAATATTGCGGGTTTTTTTTTCGCTGTGAGGGTAATTGAGTGGAGAAAACGTTTCCAGTAAGACAAACTTGGGCACCCGGACATTTGGGCACAAATCTTGAGGGGCCGTACAAATAATGCGTTTTTTTTTCGCTGTGAGGGTAATTGAGTGGAGAAAACGTTTCCAGTAAGACAAACTTGGGCACCCGGACATTTGGGCACAAATCTTGAGGGGCCGTACAAATATTGCGGTTTTGTTTTCGCTCTAAGGGTAATTGAGTGGAGAAAACGTTTCCAGTAAGACAAACTTGGGCACCCGGACATTTGGGCACAAATCTTGAGGGGCCGTACAAATATTGCGGTTTTTTTTTCGCTGTGAGGGTAATTGAGAGGAGAAAACGTTTCCAGTAAGACAAACTTGGGCACCCGAACATGTGGGCACAAATCTTGAGGGGCCGTACAAATATTGCGGTTTTTTCGCTGTGAGGGTAATTGAGTGGAGAAAACGTTTCCAGTAAGACAAACTTGGGCACCCGGACATTTGGGCACAATTCTTGAGGGGCCGTACAAATATTGCGTTTTTTTTTCGCTGTGAGGGTAATTGAGTGGAGAAAACGTTTCCAGTAAGACAAACTTGGGCACCCGGACATTTGGGCACAAATCTTGAGGGGCAGTACAAATATTGCGGGGTTTTTTTCGCTGTGAGGGTAATTGAGTGGAGAAAACGTTTCCAGTAAGACAAACTTGGGCACCCGGACGTTTGGGCAGAAATCTTGAGGGGCCGTACAAAAATTGCGGTTTTTTTCGCTGTGAGTGGAATTGAATGGAGAAAACGTTTCCAGTAAGACAAACTTGGGCACCCGGACATTTGGGCACAAATATTGAGGGGCCGTATAAATATTGCGGGGTTTTTTTCCCTGTGAGTGTAATTGAGTGGAGAAAACGTTTCCAGTAAGACAAACTTGGGCACCCGGACGTTTGGGCAGAAATCTTGAGGTGCCGTACAAAAATTGCGGTTTTGTTTCGCTGTGAGTGGAATTGAGTGGAGAAAACGTTTCCAGTAAGACAAACTTGGGCACCCGGACATTTGGGCACAAATCTTGAGGGGCCGTACAAATATTGCGGGGTTTTTTTCGCTGTGAGGGTAATTGAGTGGAGAAAACGTTTCCAGTAAGACAAACTTGGGCACCCGGACGTTTGGGCAGAAATCTTGAGGGGCCGTACAAAAATTGCGGTTTTTTTTCGCTGTGAGTGGAATTGAGTGGAGAAAACGTTTCCAGTAAGACAAACTTTGGCACCCGGACGTTTGGGCACAAATCTTGAGGGGCCGTACAAATATTTCGGGGTTTTTTCGCTGTGAGGGTAATTGAGTGGAGAAAACGTTTCCAGTAAGACAAACTTGGGCACCCGGACATTTGGGCACAAATCTTAAGGGGCCGTACAAAAATTGCGGGTTTTTTTCGCTGTGAGTATAATTGAGTGGTGAAAACGTTTCCAGTAAGACAAACTTGGGTACCCGGACATTTGGGCACAAATCTTGAGGGGCCGTACAAATATTGCGGGTTTTTTTTTCGCTGTGAGGGTAATTGAGTGGAGAAAACGTTTCCAGTAAGACAAACTTGGGCACCCGGACATTTGGGCACAAATCTTGAGGGGCCGTACAAATATTGCGGTTTTTTTTTTCGCTGTGAGGGTAATTGAGTGGAGAAAACGTTTCCAGAAAAGACAAACTTGGGCACCCGGACATTTGGGCACAAATCTTGAGGGGCCGTACAAATATTGCGGTTTTTTTTCGCTGTGAGGGTAATTGAGTGGAGAAAACGTTTCCAGTAAGACAAACTTGGGCACCCGGACATTTGGGCACAAATCTTGAGGGGCCGTACAAATAATGCGTTTTTTTTTCGCTGTGAGGGTAATTGAGTGGAGAAAACGTTTCCAGTAAGACAAACTTGGGCACCCGGACATTTGGGCACAAATCTTGAGGGGCCGTATAAATATTGCGGTTTTGTTTTCGCTGTGAGGGTAATTGAGTGGAGAAAACGTTTCTAGTAAGACAAACTTGGGCACCCGGACATTTGGGCACAAATCTTGAGGGGCCGTACAAATATTGCGGTTTTTTTTTCGCTGTGAGGGTAATTGAGTGGAGAAAACGTTTCCAGTAAGACAAACTTGGGCACCCGAACATGTGGGCACAAATCTTGAGGGGCCGTACAAAAATTGCGGTTTTTTTTCGCTGTGAGTGGAATTGAGTGGAGAAAACGTTTCCAGTAAGACAAACTTGGGCACCCGGACGTTTGGGCAGAAATCTTGAGGGGCCGTACAAAAATTGCGGTTTTTTTCGCTGTGAGTGGAATTGAGTGGAGAAAACGTTTCCAGTAAGACAAACTTTGGCACCCGGACGTTTGGGCACAAATCTTGAGGGGCCGTACAAATATTTCGGGGTTTTTTTCGCTGTGAGGGTAATTGAGTGGAGAAAACGTTTCCAGTAAGACAAACTTGGGCACCCGGACATTTGGGCACAAATCTTAAGGGGCCGTACAAAAATTGCGGGTTTTTTTCGCTGTGAGTATAATTGAGTGGAGAAAACGTTTCCAGTAAGACAAACTTGGGTACCCGGACATTTGGGCACAAATCTTGAGGGGCCGTACAAATATTGCGGGTTTTTTTTCGCTGTGAGGGTAATTGAGTGGAGAAAACATTTCCAGTAAGACAAACTTGGGCACCCGGACATTTGGGCACAAATCTTGAGGGGCCGTACAAATATTGCGGTTTTTTTTTTCGCTGTGAGGGTAATTGAGTGGAGAAAACGTTTCCAGAAAGACAAACTTGGGCACCCGGACATTTGGGCACAAATCTTGAGGGGCCGTACAAATATTGCGGTTTTTTTTTCGCTGTGAGGGTAATTGAGTGGAGAAAACGTTTCCAGTAAGACAAACTTGGGCACCCGGACATTTGGGCACAAATCTTGAGGGGCCGTACAAATAATGCGTTTTTTTTTCGCTGTGAGGGTAATTGAGTGGAGAAAACGTTTCCAGTAAGACAAACTTGGGCACCCGGACATTTGGGCACAAATCTTAAGGGGCCGTACAAATATTGCGGTTTTGTTTTCGCTGTGAGGGTAATTGAGTGGAGAAAACGTTTCTAGTAAGACAAACTTGGGCACCCGGACATTTGGGCACAAATCTTGAGGGGCCGTACAAATATTGCGGTTTTTTTTTCGCTGTGAGGGTAATTGAGTGGAGAAAACGTTTCCAGTAAGACAAACTTATGCACCCGAACATGTGGGCACAAATCTTGAGGGGCCGTACAAATATTGCGGTTTTTTTCGCTGTGAGGGTAATTGAGTGGAACGTTTCCAGTAAGACAAACTTGGGCACCCGGACATTTAGGCACAAATCTTGAGGGGCCGTACAAATATTGCGGTTTTTTTTCGCTGTGAGGGTAATTGAGTGGAGAAAACCTTTCCAGTAAGACAAACTTGGGCACCCGGACATTTGGGCACAAATCTTGAGGGGCCGTACAAATATTGCGTTTTTTTTTCGCTGTGAGGGTAATTGAGTGGAGAAAACGTTTCCAGTAAGACAAACTTGGGCACCCGGACATTTGGGCACAAATCTTGAGGGGCCGTACAAATATTGCGTTTTTTTTTCGCTGTGAGTGGAATTGAGTAGAGAAAACGTTTCCAGTAAGACAAACTTGGGCACCCGGACATTTGGGCACAAATCTTGAGGGGCCGTACAAATATTGCGGTTTTTTTTTCGCTGTGAGGGTAATTGAGTGGAGAAAACGTTTCCAGTAAGACAAACTTGGGCACCCGGACATTTGGGCACAAATCTTGAGGGGCCGTACAAATATTGCGGTTTTTTTTTCGCTGTGAGGGTAATTGAGTGGAGAAAACGTTTCCAGTAAGACAAACTTGGGCACCCGGACATTTGGGCACAAATCTTGAGGGGCCGTACAAATATTGCGGTTTTTTTCGCTGTGAGGGTAATTGAGTGGAGGAAACGTTTCCAGTAAGACAAACTTGGGCACCCGGACGTTTGGGCAGAAATCTTGAGGGGCCGTACAAAAATTGCGGTTTTTTTTTCGCTGTGAGTGGAATTGAGTGGAGAAAACGTTTCCAGTAAGACAAACTTGGGCACCCGGACATTTGGGCACAAATCTTGAGGGGCCGTACAAAAATTGCGGTTTTTTTTCGCTGTGAGTGGAATTGAGTGGAGAAAACGTTTCCAGTAAGACAAACTTGGGCACCCGGACATTTGGGCAGAAATCTTGAGGGGCCGTACAAAAATTGCGGTTTTTTTTTCGCTGTGAGGGTAATTGAGTGGAGAAAACGTTTCCAGTAAGACAAACTTGGGCACCCGGACATTTGGGCACAAATCTTGAGGGGCCGTACAAAAATTGCAGTTTTTTTTTTCGCTGTGAGGGTAATTGAGTGGAGAAAACGTTTCCAGTAAGACAAACTTGGGCACCCGGACATTTGGGCACAAATCTTGAGGGGCCGTACAAAAATTGCGGGTTTTTTTCGCTGTGAGGGTAATTGAGTGGAGAAAACGTTTCCAGTAAGACAAACTTGGGCACCCGGACATTTGGGCACAAATCTTGAGGGGCCGTACAAATATTGCGGGTTTTTTTTCGCTGTGAGGGTAATTGAGTGGAGAAAACGTTTCCAGTAAGACAAACTTGGGCACCCGGACATTTGGGCTCAAATCTTGAGGGGCCGTACAAATATTGCGGTTTTTTTCGCTGTGAGGATAATTGAGTGGAGAAAACGTTTCCAGTAAGACAAACTTGGGCACCTGGACATTTGGGCACAAATCTTGAGGGGCCGTACAAATATTGCGGTTTTTTTCGCTGTGAGGGTAATTGAGTGGAGAAAACGTTTCCAGAAAGACAAACTTGGGCACTCGGACATTTGGGCACAAATCTTGAGGAGCCGTACAAATATTGCGGTTTTTTTTTCGCTGTGAGGGTAATTGAGTGGAGAAAACGTTTCCAGTAAGACAAACTTGGGCACCCGGACATTTGGGCACAAATCTTGAGGGGCCGTACAAATATTCCTTTTTTTTTTCGCTGTGAGGGTAATTGAGTGGAGAAAACGTTTCCAGTAAGACAAACTTGGGCACCCGGACATTTGGGCACAAATCTTGAGGGGTCGTACAAATATTGCGTTTTTTTTTTCGCTGTGAGGGTAATTGAGTGGAGAAAACGTTTCCAGTAAGACAAACTTGGGCACCCGGACATTTGGGCACAAATCTTGAGGGGCCGTACAAATATTGCGGGTTTTTTTTCGCTGTGAGGGTAATTGAGTGGAGAAAACGTTTCCAGTAAGACAAACTTGGGCACCCAGACATTTGGGCACAAATCTTGAGGGGCCGTACAAATATTGCGGTTTTTTTTCGCTGTGAGGGGAATTGAGTGGGGAAAACGTTTCCAGAAAGACAAACTTGGGCACCCGGACGTTTGGGCAGAAATCTTGAGGGGCCGTACAAAAATTGCGGTTTTTTTTCGCTGTGAGTGGAATTGAGTGGAGAAAACGTTTCCAGTAAGTCAAACTTGGGCACCCGGACGTTTGGGCACAAATCTTGAGGGGCCTTTAAAATATTGCGGGGATTTTTTCGCTGTGAGGGTAATTGAGTGGAGAAAACGTTTCCAGTAAGACAAACTTGGGCACCCGGACATTTGGGCACAAATCTTGAGGGGCCGTACAAAAATTGCGGGTTTTTTTCGCTGTGAGTGGAATTGAGTGGAGAAAAGGTTTCCAGTAAGACAAACTTGGGCACCCGGGGCACAAATGTTGAGGGGCCGTACAAATATTGCGGGGTTTTTTTCGCTGTGAGGGTAATTGAGTGGAGAAAACGTTTCCAGTAAGACAAACTTGGGCACCCGGATATTTGGGCACAAATCTTGAGGGGACGTACAAATATTGCGGTTTTTTTTTTCGCTGTGAGGGTTATTGAGTGGAGAAAACGTTTCCAGAAAGACAAACTTGGGCACCCGGACATTTGGGCACAAATCTTGAGGGGCCGTACAAATATTGCGGTTTTTTTTTCGCTGTGAGGGTAATTGAGTGGAGAAAACGTTTCCAGTAAGACAAACTTGGGCACCCGGACATTTGGGCACAAATCTTGAGCGGCCGTACAAATATTGCGTTTTTTCGCTGTGAGGGTAATTGAGTGGAGAAAACGTTTCCAGTAAGACAAACTTGGGCACCCGGACATTTGGGCAGAAATCTTGAGGGGCCGTACAAATATTGCGGGGTTTTTTTCGCTGTGAGGGTAGTTGAGTGGAGAAAACGTTTCCAGTAAGACAAACTTATGCACCCGGACGTTTGGGCAGAAATCTTGAGGGGCCGTACAAAAATTGCGGTTTTTTTTCGCTGTGAGTGGAATTGAGTGGAGAAAACGTTTCCAGTAAGACAAACTTGGGCGACCGGACATTTGGGCACAAATCTTGAGGGGCCGTACAAAAATTGCGGTTTTTTCGCTGTGAGGGTAATTGAGTGGAGAAAACGTTTCCAGTAAGACAAACCTGGGCACCCGGACATTTGGGCACAAATCTTGAGGGGCCGTACAAAAATTGCGGTTTTTTTTCGCTGTGAGTGGAATTGAGTGGAGAAAACGTTTCCAGTAAGACAAACTTGGGCACCCGGACGTTTGGGCAGAAATCTTGAGGGGCCGTACAAAAATTGCGGTTTTTTTTCGCTGTGAGTGGAATTGAGTGGAGAAAACGTTTCCAGTAAGACAAACTTGGGCACCCGGACGTTTGGGCACAAATCTTGAGGGGCCGTACAAATATTGCGGGGTTTTTTTCGCTGTGAGGGTAATTGAGTGGAGAAAACGTTTCCAGTAAGACAAACTTGGGCACCCGGACATTTGCGCACAAATCTTGAGGGGCCGTACAAAAATTGCGGATTTTTTCGCTGTGAGTGGAATTGAGTGGAGAAAACGTTTCCAGTAAGACAAACTTGGGCACCCAGACATTTGGGCACAAATCTTGAGGGGCCCTACAAATATTGCGGGTTTTTTTTCGCTGTGAGGGTAATTGAGTGGAGAAAACGTTTCCAGTAAGACAAACTTGGGCACCCGGACATTTGGGCACAAATCTTGAGGGGCCGTACAAATATTGCGGTTTTTTTTCGCTGTGAGGGTAATTGAGTGGAGAAAACGTTTCCAGTAAGACAAACTTGGGCACCCGGACATTTGGGCACAAATCTTGAGGGGCCGTACAAATATTGCGGTTTTTTTTTTCGCTGTGAGGGTAATTATGTGGAGAAAACGTTTCCAGTAAGACAAACCTGGGCACCCGGACATTTGGGCACAAATCTTGAGGGGCCGTACAAATATTGCGGTTTTTTTTCGCTGTGAGGGTAATTGAGTGGAGAAAACGTTTCCAGTAAGACAAACTTGGGCACCCGGACATTTGGCCACAAATCTTGAGGGGCCGTACAAATATTGCGTTTTTTTTTCGCTGTGAGGGTAATTGAGTGGAGAAAACGTTTCCAGTGAGACAAACTTGGGCACCCGGACATTTGGGCACAAATCTTGAGGGGCCGTACAAATATTGCGGGGTTTTTTTTCGCTGTGAGGGTAATTGAGTGGAGAAAACGTTTCCAGTAAGACAAACTTGGGCACCCGGACATTTGGGCACAAATCTTGAGGGGCCGTACAAATATTGCGGTTTTTTTTTCGCTGTGAGGGTAATTGAGTGGAGAAAACGTTTCCAGAAAGACAAACTTGGGCACTCGGACATTTGGGCACAAATCTTGAGGGGCCGTACAAATATTGCGGGTTTTTTTTTCGCTGTGAGGGGAATTGAGTAGAGAAAACGTTTCCAGAAAGACAAACTTGGGCACCCGGACATTTGGGCACAAATCTTGAGGGGCCGTACAAATTTTGCGTTTTTTTTTCGCTGTGAGGGTAATTGAGTGGAGAAAACGTTTCCAGTAAGACAAACTTGGGCACCCGGACATTTGGGCACAAATCTTGAGGGTCCGTACAAATATTGCGGGGTTTTTTTTCGCTGTGAGGGGAATTGAGTAGAGAAAACGTTTCCAGAAAGACAAACTTGGGCACCCGGACATTTGGGCACAAATCTTGAGGGGCCGTACAAATTTTGCGTTTTTTTTTCGCTGTGAGGGTAATTGAGTGGAGAAAACGTTTCCAGTAAGACAAACTTGGGCACCCGGACATTTGGGCACAAATCTTGAAGGGCCGCACAAATATTGCGGTTTTTTTTTCGCTGTGAGGGTAATTGAGTGGAGAAAACGTTTCCAGTAAGACAAACTTGGGCACCCAGACATTTGGGCACAAATCTTGAGGGGCCGTACAAAAATTGCGGTTTTGTTTCGCTGTGAGTGGAATTGAGTGGAGAAAACGTTTCCAGTAAGACAAACTTGGGCACCCGGACGTTTGGGCAGAAATCTTGAGGGGCCGTACAAAAATTGCGGTTTTTTTTCGCTGTGAGTGGAATTGAGTGGAGAAAACGTTTCCAGTAAGACAAACTTTGGCACCCGGACGTTTGGGCACAAATCTTGAGGGGCCGTACAAATATTTCGGGGTTTTTTTCGCTGTGAGGGTAATTGAGTGGAGAAAACGTTTCCAGTAAGACAAACTTGGGCACCCGGACATTTGGGCACAAATCTTAAGGGGCCGTACAAAAATTGCGGGTTTTTTTCGCTGTGAGTATAATTGAGTGGAGAAAACGTTTCCAGTAAGACAAACTTGGGTACCCGGACATTTGGGCACAAATCTTGAGGGGCCGTACAAATATTGCGGGTTTTTTTCGCTGTGAGGGTAATTGAGTGGAGAAAACGTTTCCAGTAAGACAAACTTGGGCACCCGGACATTTGGGCACAAATCTTGAGGGGCCGTACAAATATTGCGGTTTTTTTTTTCGCTGTGAGGGTAATTGAGTATAGAAAACGTTTCCAGAAAGACAAACTTGGGCACCCGGACATTTGGGCACAAATCTTGAGGGGCCGTACAAATATTGCGGTTTTTTTTTCGCTGTGAGGGTAATTGAGTGGAGAAAACGTTTCCAGTAAGACAAACTTGGGCACCCGGACATTTGGGCACAAATCTTGAGGGGCCGTACAAATAATGCGTTTTTTTTTCGCTGTGAGGGTAATTGAGTGGAGAAAACGTTTCCAGTAAGACAAACTTGGGCACCCGGACATTTGGGCACAAATCTTGAGGGGCCGTACAAATATTGCGGTTTTGTTTTCGCTGTGAGGGTAATTGAGTGGAGAAAACGTTTCTAGTAAGACAAACTTGGGCACCCGGACATTTGGGCACAAATCTTGAGGGGCCGTACAAATATTGCGGTTTTTTTTTCGCTGTGAGGGTAATTGAGTGGAGAAAACGTTTCCAGTAAGACAAACTTATGCACCCGAACATGTGGGCACAAATCTTGAGGGGCCGTACAAATATTGCGGTTTTTTTTTCGCTGTGAGGGTAATTGAGTGGAACGTTTCCAGTAAGACAAACTTGGGCACCCGGACATTTAGGCACAAATCTTGAGGGGCCGTACAAATATTGCGGTTTTTTTTCGCTGTGAGGGTAATTGAGTGGAGAAAACGTTTCCAGTAAGACAAACTTGGGCACCCGGACATTTGGGCAGAAATCTTAAGGGGCCGTACAAATATTGCGTTTTTTTTTCGCTGTGAGGGTAATTGAGTGGAGAAAACGTTTCCAGTAAGACAAACTTGGGCACCCGGACATTTGGGCACAAATCTTGAGGGGCCGTACAAAAATTGCGGTTTTTTTTTCGCTGTGAGTGGAATTGAGTGGAGAAAACGTTTCCAGTAAGACAAACTTGGGCACCCGGACATTTGGGCACAAATCTTGAGGGGCCGTACAAATATTGCGGTTTTTTTTTCGCTGTGAGGGTAATTGAGTGGAGAAAACGTTTCCAGTAAGACAAACTTGGGCACCCGGACATTTGGGCACAAATCTTGAGGGGCCGTACAAATATTGCGGTTTTTTTTTCGCTGTGAGGGTAATTGAGTGGAGAAAACGTTTCCAGTAAGACAAACTTGGGCACCCGGACATTTGGGCACAAATCTTGAGGGGCCGTACAAATATTGCGGTTTTTTTTTCGCTGTGAGATTAATTGAGTGGAGGAAACGTTTCCAGTAAGACAAACTTGGGCACCCGGACGTTTGGGCAGAAATCTTGAGGGGCCGTACAAAAATTGCGGTTTTTTTTCGCTGTGAGTGGAATTGAGTGGAGAAAACGTTTCCAGTAAGACAAACTTGGGCACCCGGACATTTGGGCACAAATCTTGAGGGGCCGTACAAATATTGCGGGGTTTTTTTCGCTGTGAGGGTAATTGAGTGGAGAAAACGTTTCCAGTAAGACAAACTTGGGCACCCGGACGTTTGGGCAGAAATCTTGAGGGGCCGTACAAAAATTGCGGTTTTTTTTCGCTGTGAGTGGAATTGAGTGGAGAAAACGTTTCCAGTAAGACAAACTTGGGCACCCGGACATTTGGGCAGAAATCTTGAGGGGCCGTACAAAAATTGCGGTTTTTTTTTCGCTGTGAGGGTAATTGAGTGGAGAAAACGTTTCCAGTAAGACAAACTTGGGCACCCGGACATTTGGGCACAAATCTTGAGGGGCCGTACAAAAATTGCAGTTTTTTTTTTCGCTGTGAGGGTAATTGAGTGGAGAAAACGTTTCCAGTAAGACAAACTTGGGCACCCGGACATTTGGGCACAAATCTTGAGGGGCCGTACAAATATTGCGGGTTTTTTTTTTCGCTGTGAGGGTAATTGAGTGGAGAAAACGTTTCCAGTAAGACAAACTTGGGCACCCGGACATTTGGGCACAAATCTTGAGGGGCCGTACAAATATTGCGGGTTTTTTTTTCGCTGTGAGGGTAATTGAGTGGAGAAAACGTTTCCAGTAAGACAAACTTGGGCACCCGGACATTTGGGCACAAATCTTGAGGGGCCGTACAAATATTGCGGTTTTTTTTTCGCTGTGAGGGTAATTGAGTGGAGAAAACGTTTCCAGTAAGACAAACTTGGGCACCCGGACATTTGGGCACAAATCTTGAGGGGCCGTACAAATATTGCGGTTTTTTTTTTTTCGCTGTGAGGGTAATTGAGTGGAGAAAACGTTTCCAGTAAGACAAACTTGGGCACCCGGACATTTGGGCACAAATCTTGAGGGGCCGTACAAATATTGCGGTTTTTTTTTCGCTGTGAGGGTAATTGAGTGGAGAAAACGTTTCCAGTAAGACAAACTTGGGCACCCGGACATTTGGGCACAAATCTTGAGGGGCCGTACAAATATTGCGGTTTTTTTTTCGCTGTGAGGGTAATTGAGTGGAGAAAACGTTTCCAGTAAGACAAACTTGGGCACCCGGACATTTGGGCACAAATCTTGAGGGGCCGTACAAATATTGCGGTTTTTTTTTTCGCTGTGAGGGTAATTGAGTGGAGAAAACGTTTCCAGTAAGACAAACTTGGGCACCCGGACATTTGGGCACAAATCTTGAGGGGCCGTACAAATATTGCGGGTTTTTTTTTTCGCTGTGAGTGGAATTGAGTGGAGAAAAGGTTTCCAGTAAGACAAACTTGGGCACCCGGACATTTGGCACAAATGTTGAGGGGCCGTACAAATATTGCGGTTTTTTTTCGCTGTGAGGGTAATTGAGTGGAGAAAACGTTTCCAGTAAGACAAACTTGGGCACCCGGACATTTGGGCACAAATCTTGAGGGGCCGTACAAATATTGCGGTTTTTTTTTCGCTGTGAGGGTAATTGAGTGGAGAAAACGTTTCCAGTAAGACAAACTTGGGCACCCGGACATTTGGGCACAAATCTTGAGGGGCCGTACAAATATTGCGGGTTTTTTTTTTCGCTGTGAGGGTAATTGAGTGGAGAAAACGTTTCCAGTAAGACAAACTTGGGCACCCGGACATTTGGGCACAAATCTTGAGGGGCCGTACAAATATTGCGGTTTTTTTTCGCTGTGAGGGTAATTGAGTGGAGAAAACGTTTCCAGTAAGACAAACTTGGGCACCCGGACATTTGGGCACAAATCTTGAGGGGCCGTACAAATATTGCGGGGTTTTTTTTCGCTGTGAGGGTAATTGAGTGGAGAAAACGTTTCCAGTAAGACAAACTTATGCACCCGGACGTTTGGGCAGAAATCTTGAGGGGCCGTACAAAAATTGCGGTTTTTTTTCGCTGTGAGTGGAATTGAGTGGAGAAAACGTTTCCAGTAAGACAAACTTGGGCACCCGGACATTTGGGCACAAATCTTGAGGGGCCGTACAAAAATTGCGGTTTTTTTTCGCTGTGAGGGTAATTGAGTGGAGAAAACGTTTCCAGTAAGACAAACTTGGGCACCCGGACATTTGGGCACAAATCTTGAGGGGCCGTACAAAAATTGCGGTTTTTTTTCGCTGTGAGTGGAATTGAGTGGAGAAAACGTTTCCAGTAAGACAAACTTGGGCACCCGGACGTTTGGGCAGAAATCTTGAGGGGCCGTACAAAAATTGCGGTTTTTTTTCGCTGTGAGTGGAATTGAGTGGAGAAAACGTTTCCAGTAAGACAAACTTGGGCACCCGGACGTTTGGGCACAAATCTTGAGGGGCCGTACAAATATTGCGGGGTTTTTTTCGCTGTGAGGGTAATTGAGTGGAGAAAACGTTTCCAGTAAGACAAACTTGGGCACCCGGACATTTGGGCACAAATCTTGAGGGGCCGTACAAAAATTGCGGGTTTTTTTCGCTGTGAGTGGAATTGAGTGGAGAAAACGTTTCCAGTAAGACAAACTTGGGCACCCGGACATTTGGGCACAAATCTTGAGGGGCCGTACAAATATTGCGGTTTTTTTTTCGCTGTGAGGGTAATTGAGTGGAGAAAACGTTTCCAGTAAGACAAACTTGGGCACCCGGACATTTGGGCACAAATCTTGAGGGGCCGTACAAATATTGCGGTTTTTTTTTCGCTGTGAGGGTAATTGAGTGGAGAAAACGTTTCCAGTAAGACAAACTTGGGCACCCGGACATTTGGGCACAAATCTTGAGGGGCCGTACAAATATTGCGGTTTTTTTTTCGCTGTGAGGGTAATTGAGTGGAGAAAACGTTTCCAGTAAGACAAACTTGGGCACCCGGACATTTGGGCACAAATCTTGAGGGGCCGTACAAATATTGCGGTTTTTTTTCGCTGTGAGGGTAATTGAGTGGAGAAAACGTTTCCAGTAAGACAAACTTGGGCACCCGGACATTTGGCCACAAATCTTGAGGGGCCGTACAAATATTGCGTTTTTTTTTCGCTGTGAGGGTAATTGAGTGGAGAAAACGTTTCCAGTAAGACAAACTTGGGCACCCGGACATTTGGGCACAAATCTTGAGGGGCCGTACAAATATTGCGGTTTTTTTTTCGCTGTGAGGGTAATTGAGTGGAGAAAACGTTTCCAGTAAGACAAACTTGGGCACCCGGACATTTGGGCACAAATCTTGAGGGGCCGTACAAATATTGCGGTTTTTTTTCGCTGTGAGGGTAATTGAGTGGAGAAAACGTTTCCAGTAAGACAAACTTGGGCACTCGGACATTTGGGCACAAATCTTGAGGGGCCGTACAAATATTGCGGGTTTTTTTTTCGCTGTGAGGGGAATTGAGTAGAGAAAACGTTTCCAGTAAGACAAACTTGGGCACCCGGACATTTGGGCACAAATCTTGAGGGGCCGTACAAATTTTGCGTTTTTTTTTCGCTGTGAGGGTAATTGAGTGGAGAAAACGTTTCCAGTAAGACAAACTTGGGCACCCGGACATTTGGGCACAAATCTTGAGGGGCCGTACAAATATTGCGGGGTTTTTTTTCGCTGTGAGGGTAATTGAGTAGGAGAAAACGTTTCCAGTAAGACAAACTTGGGCACCCGGACATTTGGGCACAAATCTTGAGGGGCCGTACAAATATTGCGGTTTTTTTTTCGCTGTGAGGGTAATTGAGTGGAGAAAACGTTTCCAGTAAGACAAACTTGGGCACCCGGACATTTGGGCACAAATCTTGAGGGGCCGTACAAATATTGCGGTTTTTTTTTCGCTGTGAGGGTAATTGAGTGGAGAAAACGTTTCCAGTAAGACAAACTTGGGCACCCGGACATTTGGGCACAAATCTTGAGGGGCCGTACAAAAATTGCGGTTTTTTTTTTTCGCTGTGAGTGGAATTGAGTGGAGAAAACGTTTCCAGTAAGACAAACTTGGGCACCCGGACATTTGGGCACAAATCTTGAGGGGCCGTACAAAAATTGCGGTTTTTTTTCGCTGTGAGTGGAATTGAGTGGAGAAAACGTTTCCAGTAAGACAAACTTTGGGCACCCGGACGTTTGGGCACAAATCTTGAGGGGCCGTACAAATATTGCGGTTTTTTTTCGCTGTGAGGGTAATTGAGTGGAGAAAACGTTTCCAGTAAGACAAACTTGGGCACCCGGACATTTGGGCACAAATCTTGAGGGGCCGTACAAAAATTGCGGGTTTTTTTTCGCTGTGAGTGGAATTGAGTGGAGAAAACGTTTCCAGTAAGACAAACTTGGGCACCCGGACATTTGGGCACAAATCTTGAGGGGCCGTACAAATATTGCGGGTTTTTTTTTCGCTGTGAGGGTAATTGAGTGGAGAAAACGTTTCCAGTAAGACAAACTTGGGCACCCGGACATTTGGGCACAAATCTTGAGGGGCCGTACAAATATTGCGGTTTTTTTTTCGCTGTGAGGGTAATTGAGTGGAGAAAACGTTTCCAGTAAGACAAACTTGGGCACCCGGACATTTGGGCACAAATCTTGAGGGGCCGTACAAATATTGCGGTTTTTTTTTCGCTGTGAGGGTAATTGAGTGGAGAAAACGTTTCCAGTAAGACAAACTTGGGCACCCGGACATTTGGGCACAAATCTTGAGGGGCCGTACAAATATTGCGGTTTTTTTTTCGCTGTGAGGGTAATTGAGTGGAGAAAACGTTTCCAGTAAGACAAACTTGGGCACCCGGACATTTGGGCACAAATCTTGAGGGGCCGTACAAATTTTGCGTTTTTTTTTCGCTGTGAGGGTAATTGAGTGGAGAAAACGTTTCCAGTAAGACAAACTTGGGCACCCGGACATTTGGGCACAAATCTTGAGGGGCCGTACAAATATTGCGGTTTTTTTTCGCTGTGAGGGTAATTGAGTGGAGAAAACGTTTCCAGTAAGACAAACTTGGGCACCCGGACATTTGGGCACAAATCTTGAGGGGCCGTACAAATATTGCGGTTTTTTTTCGCTGTGAGGGTAATTGAGTGGAGAAAACGTTTCCAGTAAGACAAACTTGGGCACCCGGACATTTGGGCACAAATCTTGAGGGGCCGTACAAATATTGCGGTTTTTTTTTCGCTGTGAGGGTAATTGAGTGGAGAAAACGTTTCCAGTAAGACAAACTTGGGCACCCGGACATTTGGGCACAAATCTTGAGGGCCGTACAAATATTGCGGTTTTTTTTCGCTGTGAGTGGAATTGAGTGGAGAAAACGTTTCCAGTAAGACAAACTTGGGCACCCGGACATTTGGGCACAAATCTTGAGGGGCCGTACAAATATTGCGGTTTTTTTTCGCTGTGAGGGTAATTGAGTGGAGAAAACGTTTCCAGTAAGACAAACTTGGGCACCCGGACATTTGGGCACAAATCTTGAGGGGCCGTACAAATATTGCGGTTTTTTTTTTCGCTGTGAGGGTAATTGAGTGGAGAAAACGTTTCCAGTAAGACAAACTTGGGCACCCGGACATTTGGGCACAAATCTTGAGGGGCCGTACAAATATTGCGGTTTTTTTTCGCTGTGAGGGTAATTGAGTGGAGAAAACGTTTCCAGTAAGACAAACTTGGGCACCCGGACATTTGGGCACAAATCTTGAGGGGCCGTACAAATATTGCGGTTTTTTTTTCGCTGTGAGGGTAATTGAGTGGAGAAAACGTTTCCAGTAAGACAAACTTGGGCACCCGGACATTTGGGCACAAATCTTGAGGGGCCGTACAAATATTGCGGTTTTTTTTCGCTGTGAGTGGTAATTGAGTGGAGAAAACGTTTCCAGTAAGACAAACTTGGGCACCCGGACATTTGGGCACAAATCTTGAGGGGCCGTACAAATATTGCGGTTTTTTTTCGCTGTGAGGGTAATTGAGTGGAGAAAACGTTTCCAGTAAGACAAACTTGGGCACCCGGACATTTGGGCACAAATCTTGAGGGCCGTACAAATATTGCGGTTTTTTTTTTCGCTGTGAGGGTAATTGAGTGGAGAAAACGTTTCCAGTAAGACAAACTTGGGCACCCGGACATTTGGGCACAAATCTTGAGGGGCCGTACAAATATTGCGGTTTTTTTTTCGCTGTGAGGGTAATTGAGTGGAGAAAACGTTTCCAGTAAGACAAACTTGGGCACCCGGACATTTGGGCACAAATCTTGAGGGGCCGTACAAATATTGCGGTTTTTTTTTCGCTGTGAGGGTAATTGAGTGGAGAAAACGTTTCCAGTAAGACAAACTTGGGCACCCGGACATTTGGGCACAAATCTTGAGGGGCCGTACAAATATTGCGGGTTTTTTTTTCGCTGTGAGGGTAATTGAGTGGAGAAAACGTTTCCAGTAAGACAAACTTGGGCACCCGGACATTTGGGCACAAATCTTGAGGGGCCGTACAAATATTGCGGTTTTTTTTTCGCTGTGAGGGTAATTGAGTGGAGAAAACGTTTCCAGTAAGACAAACTTGGGCACCCGGACATTTGGGCACAAATCTTGAGGGGCCGTACAAATATTGCGGTTTTTTTTTCGCTGTGAGGGTAATTGAGTGGAGAAAACGTTTCCAGTAAGACAAACTTGGGCACCCGGACATTTGGGCACAAATCTTGAGGGGCCGTACAAATATTGCGGTTTTTTTTCGCTGTGAGGGTAATTGAGTGGAGAAAACGTTTCCAGTAAGACAAACTTGGGCACCCGGACATTTGGGCACAAATCTTGAGGGGCCGTACAAATATTGCGGTTTTTTTTTCGCTGTGAGGGTAATTGAGTGGAGAAAACGTTTCCAGTAAGACAAACTTGGGCACCCGGACATTTGGGCACAAATCTTGAGGGGCCGTACAAATATTGCGGTTTTTTTTTCGCTGTGAGGGTAATTGAGTGGAGAAAACGTTTCCAGTAAGACAAACTTGGGCACCCGGACATTTGGGCACAAATCTTGAGGGGCCGTACAAATATTGCGGTTTTTTTTCGCTGTGAGGGTAATTGAGTGGAGAAAACGTTTCCAGTAAGACAAACTTGGGCACCCGGACATTTGGGCACAAATCTTGAGGGGCCGTACAAATATTGCGGTTTTTTTTTCGCTGTGAGGGTAATTGAGTGGAGAAAACGTTTCCAGTAAGACAAACTTGGGCACCCGGACATTTGGGCACAAATCTTGAGGGGCCGTACAAATATTGCGGTTTTTTTTCGCTGTGAGGGTAATTGAGTGGAGAAAACGTTTCCAGTAAGACAAACTTGGGCACCCGGACATTTGGGCACAAATCTTGAGGGGCCGTACAAATATTGCGGGTTTTTTTTTCGCTGTGAGGGTAATTGAGTGGAGAAAACGTTTCCAGTAAGACAAACTTGGGCACCCGGACATTTGGGCACAAATCTTGAGGGGCCGTACAAATATTGCGGTTTTTTTTTCGCTGTGAGGGTAATTGAGTGGAGAAAACGTTTCCAGTAAGACAAACTTGGGCACCCGGACATTTGGGCACAAATCTTGAGGGGCCGTACAAATATTGCGGTTTTTTTTTCGCTGTGAGGGTAATTGAGTGGAGAAAACGTTTCCAGTAAGACAAACTTGGGCACCCGGACATTTGGGCACAAATCTTGAGGGGCCGTACAAATATTGCGGTTTTTTTTTCGCTGTGAGGGTAATTGAGTGGAGAAAACGTTTCCAGTAAGACAAACTTGGGCACCCGGACATTTGGGCACAAATCTTGAGGGGCCGTACAAATATTGCGGTTTTTTTTTCGCTGTGAGGGTAATTGAGTGGAGAAAACGTTTCCAGTAAGACAAACTTGGGCACCCGGACATTTGGGCACAAATCTTGAGGGGCCGTACAAATATTGCGGTTTTTTTTCGCTGTGAGGGTAATTGAGTGGAGAAAACGTTTCCAGTAAGACAAACTTGGGCACCCGGACATTTGGGCACAAATCTTGAGGGGCCGTACAAATATTGCGGTTTTTTTTTCGCTGTGAGGGTAATTGAGTGGAGAAAACGTTTCCAGTAAGACAAACTTGGGCACCCGGACATTTGGGCACAAATCTTGAGGGGCCGTACAAATATTGCGGTTTTTTTTTCGCTGTGAGGGTAATTGAGTGGAGAAAACGTTTCCAGTAAGACAAACTTGGGCACCCGGACATTTGGGCACAAATCTTGAGGGGCCGTACAAATATTGCGGTTTTTTTTCGCTGTGAGGGTAATTGAGTGGAGAAAACGTTTCCAGTAAGACAAACTTGGGCACCCGGACATTTGGGCACAAATCTTGAGGGGCCGTACAAAAATTGCGGTTTTTTTTCGCTGTGAGTGGAATTGAGTGGAGAAAACGTTTCCAGTAAGACAAACTTGGGCACCCGGACATTTGGGCACAAATCTTGAGGGGCCGTACAAATATTGCGGTTTTTTTTTCGCTGTGAGGGTAATTGAGTGGAGAAAACGTTTCCAGTAAGACAAACTTGGGCACCCGGACATTTGGGCACAAATCTTGAGGGGCCGTACAAATATTGCGGTTTTTTTTTCGCTGTGAGGGTAATTGAGTGGAGAAAACGTTTCCAGTAAGACAAACTTGGGCACCCGGACATTTGGGCACAAATCTTGAGGGGCCGTACAAATATTGCGGTTTTTTTTTCGCTGTGAGGGTAATTGAGTGGAGAAAACGTTTCCAGTAAGACAAACTTGGGCACCCGGACATTTGGGCACAAATCTTGAGGGGCCGTACAAATATTGCGGGTTTTTTTTTTCGCTGTGAGGGTAATTGAGTGGAGAAAACGTTTCCAGTAAGACAAACTTGGGCACCCGGACATTTGGGCACAAATCTTGAGGGGCCGTACAAATATTGCGTTTTTTTTTCGCTGTGAGGGTAATTGAGTGGAGAAAACGTTTCCAGTAAGACAAACTTGGGCACCCGGACATTTGGGCACAAATCTTGAGGGGCCGTACAAATATTGCGGGTTTTTTTTTCGCTGTGAGGGTAATTGAGTGGAGAAAACGTTTCCAGTAAGACAAACTTGGGCACCCGGACATTTGGGCACAAATCTTGAGGGGCCGTACAAATATTGCGGGTTTTTTTTTCGCTGTGAGGGTAATTGAGTGGAGAAAACGTTTCCAGTAAGACAAACTTGGGCACCCGGACATTTGGGCACAAATCTTGAGGGGCCGTACAAATATTGCGGTTTTTTTTTCGCTGTGAGGGTAATTGAGTGGAGAAAACGTTTCCAGTAAGACAAACTTGGGCACCCGGACATTTGGGCACAAATCTTGAGGGGCCGTACAAATATTGCGGTTTTTTTTCGCTGTGAGGGTAATTGAGTGGAGAAAACGTTTCCAGTAAGACAAACTTGGGCACCCGGACATTTGGGCACAAATCTTGAGGGGCCGTACAAATATTGCGGGTTTTTTTTTCGCTGTGAGGGTAATTGAGTGGAGAAAACGTTTCCAGTAAGACAAACTTGGGCACCCGGACATTTGGGCACAAATCTTGAGGGGCCGTACAAATATTGCGGTTTTTTTTTTCGCTGTGAGGGTAATTGAGTGGAGAAAACGTTTCCAGTAAGACAAACTTGGGCACCCGGACATTTGGGCACAAATCTTGAGGGGCCGTACAAATATTGCGGTTTTTTTTTCGCTGTGAGGGTAATTGAGTGGAGAAAACGTTTCCAGTAAGACAAACTTGGGCACCCGGACATTTGGGCACAAATCTTGAGGGGCCGTACAAATATTGCGGTTTTTTTCGCTGTGAGGGTAATTGAGTGGAGAAAACGTTTCCAGTAAGACAAACTTGGGCACCCGGACATTTGGGCACAAATCTTGAGGGGCCGTACAAATATTGCGGGGTTTTTTTTTCGCTGTGAGGGTAATTGAGTGGAGAAAACGTTTCCAGTAAGACAAACTTGGGCACCCGGACATTTGGGCACAAATCTTGAGGGGCCGTACAAATATTGCGGGTTTTTTTTTCGCTGTGAGGGTAATTGAGTGGAGAAAACGTTTCCAGTAAGACAAACTTGGGCACCCGGACATTTGGGCACAAATCTTGAGGGGCCGTACAAATATTGCGGGTTTTTTTTCGCTGTGAGGGTAATTGAGTGGAGAAAACGTTTCCAGTAAGACAAACTTGGGCACCCGGACATTTGGGCACAAATCTTGAGGGGCCGTACAAATATTGCGGTTTTTTTTCGCTGTGAGGGTAATTGAGTGGAGAAAACGTTTCCAGTAAGACAAACTTGGGCACCCGGACATTTGGGCACAAATCTTGAGGGGCCGTACAAATATTGCGGTTTTTTTTCGCTGTGAGGGTAATTGAGTGGAGAAAACGTTTCCAGTAAGACAAACTTGGGCACCCGGACATTTGGGCACAAATCTTGAGGGGCCGTACAAATATTGCGGTTTTTTTTTCGCTGTGAGGGTAATTGAGTGGAGAAAACGTTTCCAGTAAGACAAACTTGGGCACCCGGACATTTGGGCACAAATCTTGAGGGGCCGTACAAATATTGCGGGTTTTTTTTCGCTGTGAGGGTAATTGAGTGGAGAAAACGTTTCCAGTAAGACAAACTTGGGCACCCGGACATTTGGGCACAAATCTTGAGGGGCCGTACAAATATTGCGGGTTTTTTTTCGCTGTGAGGGTAATTGAGTGGAGAAAACGTTTCCAGTAAGACAAACTTGGGCACCCGGACATTTGGGCACAAATCTTGAGGGGCCGTACAAATATTGCGGTTTTTTTTTTCGCTGTGAGGGTAATTGAGTGGAGAAAACGTTTCCAGTAAGACAAACTTGGGCACCCGGACATTTGGGCACAAATCTTGAGGGGCCGTACAAATATTGCGGTTTTTTTTTTCGCTGTGAGGGTAATTGAGTGGAGAAAACGTTTCCAGTAAGACAAACTTGGGCACCCGGACATTTGGGCACAAATCTTGAGGGGCCGTACAAATATTGCGTTTTTTTTTCGCTGTGAGGGTAATTGAGTGGAGAAAACGTTTCCAGTAAGACAAACTTGGGCACCCGGACATTTGGGCACAAATCTTGAGGGGCCGTACAAATATTGCGGTTTTTTTTTCGCTGTGAGGGTAATTGAGTGGAGAAAACGTTTCCAGTAAGACAAACTTGGGCACCCGGACATTTGGGCACAAATCTTGAGGGGCCGTACAAATATTGCGGTTTTTTTTTCGCTGTGAGGGTAATTGAGTGGAGAAAACGTTTCCAGTAAGACAAACTTGGGCACCCGGACATTTGGGCACAAATCTTGAGGGGCCGTACAAATATTGCGGTTTTTTTTTTCGCTGTGAGGGTAATTGAGTGGAGAAAACGTTTCCAGTAAGACAAACTTGGGCACCCGGACATTTGGGCACAAATCTTGAGGGGCCGTACAAATATTGCGGGTTTTTTTTTTCGCTGTGAGGGTAATTGAGTGGAGAAAACGTTTCCAGTAAGACAAACTTGGGCACCCGGACATTTGGGCACAAATCTTGAGGGGCCGTACAAAAATTGCGTTTTTTTTTCGCTGTGAGGGTAATTGAGTGGAGAAAACGTTTCCAGTAAGACAAACTTGGGCACCCGGACATTTGGGCACAAATCTTGAGGGGCCGTACAAATATTGCGGTTTTTTTTTCGCTGTGAGGGTAATTGAGTGGAGAAAACGTTTCCAGTAAGACAAACTTGGGCACCCGGACATTTGGGCACAAATCTTGAGGGGCCGTACAAATATTGCGTTTTTTTTTTCGCTGTGAGGGTAATTGAGTGGAGAAAACGTTTCCAGTAAGACAAACTTGGGCACCCGGACATTTGGGCACAAATCTTGAGGGGCCGTACAAATATTGCGGTTTTTTTTTTTTTTCGCTGTGAGGGTAATTGAGTGGAGAAAACGTTTCCAGTAAGACAAACTTGGGCACCCGGACATTTGGGCACAAATCTTGAGGGGCCGTACAAATATTGCGGTTTTTTTTTTCGCTGTGAGGGTAATTGAGTGGAGAAAACGTTTCCAGTAAGACAAACTTGGGCACCCGGACATTTGGGCACAAATCTTGAGGGGCCGTACAAATATTGCGTTTTTTTTTCGCTGTGAGTGGTAATTGAGTGGAGAAAACGTTTCCAGTAAGACAAACTTGGGCACCCGGACATTTGGGCACAAATCTTGAGGGGCCGTACAAATATTGCGGTTTTTTTTTTCGCTGTGAGGGTAATTGAGTGGAGAAAACGTTTCCAGTAAGACAAACTTGGGCACCCGGACATTTGGGCACAAATCTTGAGGGGCCGTACAAATATTGCGGTTTTTTTTTTTCGCTGTGAGGGTAATTGAGTGGAGAAAACGTTTCCAGTAAGACAAACTTGGGCACCCGGACATTTGGGCACAAATCTTGAGGGGCCGTACAAATATTGCGGTTTTTTTTTTCGCTGTGAGGGTAATTGAGTGGAGAAAACGTTTCCAGTAAGACAAACTTGGGCACCCGGACATTTGGGCACAAATCTTGAGGGGCCGTACAAATATTGCGGTTTTTTTTTCGCTGTGAGGGTAATTGAGTGGAGAAAACGTTTCCAGTAAGACAAACTTGGGCACCCGGACATTTGGGCACAAATCTTGAGGGGCCGTACAAATATTGCGGTTTTTTTTTTCGCTGTGAGGGTAATTGAGTGGAGAAAACGTTTCCAGTAAGACAAACTTGGGCACCCGGACATTTGGGCACAAATCTTGAGGGGCCGTACAAATATTGCGGTTTTTTTTTTTCGCTGTGAGGGTAATTGAGTGGAGAAAACGTTTCCAGTAAGACAAACTTGGGCACCCGGACATTTGGGCACAAATCTTGAGGGGCCGTACAAATATTGCGGTTTTTTTTCGCTGTGAGGGTAATTGAGTGGAGAAAACGTTTCCAGTAAGACAAACTTGGGCACCCGGACGTTTGGGCACAAATCTTGAGGGGCCGTACAAATATTGCGGGTTTTTTTTTTCGCTGTGAGGGTAATTGAGTGGAGAAAACGTTTCCAGTAAGACAAACTTGGGCACCCGGACATTTGGGCACAAATCTTGAGGGGCCGTACAAAAATTGCGGGTTTTTTTTCGCTGTGAGTGGAATTGAGTGGAGAAAACGTTTCCAGTAAGACAAACTTGGGCACCCGGACATTTGGGCACAAATCTTGAGGGGCCGTACAAATATTGCGGGTTTTTTTTCGCTGTGAGGGTAATTGAGTGGAGAAAACGTTTCCAGTAAGACAAACTTGGGCACCCGGACATTTGGGCACAAATCTTGAGGGGCCGTACAAATATTGCGGTTTTTTTTTCGCTGTGAGGGTAATTGAGTGGAGAAAACGTTTCCAGTAAGACAAACTTGGGCACCCGGACATTTGGGCACAAATCTTGAGGGGCCGTACAAATATTGCGGTTTTTTTTTTCGCTGTGAGGGTAATTGAGTGGAGAAAACGTTTCCAGTAAGACAAACTTGGGCACCCGGACATTTGGGCACAAATCTTGAGGGGCCGTACAAATATTGCGGTTTTTTTTTCGCTGTGAGGGTAATTGAGTGGAGAAAACGTTTCCAGTAAGACAAACTTGGGCACCCGGACATTTGGGCACAAATCTTGAGGGGCCGTACAAATATTGCGGTTTTTTTTCGCTGTGAGGGTAATTGAGTGGAGAAAACGTTTCCAGTAAGACAAACTTGGGCACCCGGACATTTGGGCACAAATCTTGAGGGGCCGTACAAATATTGCGGTTTTTTTTCGCTGTGAGGGTAATTGAGTGGAGAAAACGTTTCCAGTAAGACAAACTTGGGCACCCGGACATTTGGGCACAAATCTTGAGGGGCCGTACAAATATTGCGGGTTTTTTTTCGCTGTGAGGGTAATTGAGTGGAGAAAACGTTTCCAGTAAGACAAACTTGGGCACCCGGACATTTGGGCACAAATCTTGAGGGGCCGTACAAATATTGCGGTTTTTTTTTCGCTGTGAGGGTAATTGAGTGGAGAAAACGTTTCCAGTAAGACAAACTTGGGCACCCGGACATTTGGGCACAAATCTTGAGGGGCCGTACAAATATTGCGGTTTTTTTTTCGCTGTGAGGGTAATTGAGTGGAGAAAACGTTTCCAGTAAGACAAACTTGGGCACCCGGACATTTGGGCACAAATCTTGAGGGGCCGTACAAATATTGCGGGGTTTTTTTTTTCGCTGTGAGGGTAATTGAGTGGAGAAAACGTTTCCAGTAAGACAAACTTGGGCACCCGGACATTTGGGCACAAATCTTGAGGGGCCGTACAAATATTGCGGTTTTTTTTCGCTGTGAGGGTAATTGAGTGGAGAAAACGTTTCCAGTAAGACAAACTTGGGCACCCGGACATTTGGGCACAAATCTTGAGGGGCCGTACAAATATTGCGGGTTTTTTTCGCTGTGAGGGTAATTGAGTGGAGAAAACGTTTCCAGTAAGACAAACTTGGGCACCCGGACATTTGGGCACAAATCTTGAGGGGCCGTACAAATATTGCGGTTTTTTTTTCGCTGTGAGGGTAATTGAGTGGAGAAAACGTTTCCAGTAAGACAAACTTGGGCACCCGGACATTTGGGCACAAATCTTGAGGGGCCGTACAAATATTGCGGTTTTTTTTCGCTGTGAGGGTAATTGAGTGGAGAAAACGTTTCCAGTAAGACAAACTTGGGCACCCGGACATTTGGGCACAAATCTTGAGGGGCCGTACAAATATTGCGGTTTTTTTTTCGCTGTGAGGGTAATTGAGTGGAGAAAACGTTTCCAGTAAGACAAACTTGGGCACCCGGACATTTGGGCACAAATCTTGAGGGGCCGTACAAATATTGCGTTTTTTTTTCGCTGTGAGGGTAATTGAGTGGAGAAAACGTTTCCAGTAAGACAAACTTGGGCACCCGGACATTTGGGCACAAATCTTGAGGGGCCGTACAAATATTGCGGTTTTTTTTTTCGCTGTGAGGGTAATTGAGTGGAGAAAACGTTTCCAGTAAGACAAACTTGGGCACCCGGACATTTGGGCACAAATCTTGAGGGGCCGTACAAATATTGCGGTTTTTTTTTCGCTGTGAGGGTAATTGAGTGGAGAAAACGTTTCCAGTAAGACAAACTTGGGCACCCGGACATTTGGGCACAAATCTTGAGGGGCCGTACAAATATTGCGGTTTTTTTTCGCTGTGAGGGTAATTGAGTGGAGAAAACGTTTCCAGTAAGACAAACTTGGGCACCCGGACATTTGGGCACAAATCTTGAGGGGCCGTACAAATATTGCGGTTTTTTTTCGCTGTGAGGGTAATTGAGTGGAGAAAACGTTTCCAGTAAGACAAACTTGGGCACCCGGACATTTGGGCACAAATCTTGAGGGGCCGTACAAATATTGCGGTTTTTTTTTTCGCTGTGAGGGTAATTGAGTGGAGAAAACGTTTCCAGTAAGACAAACTTGGGCACCCGGACATTTGGGCACAAATCTTGAGGGGCCGTACAAATATTGCGGTTTTTTTTTTCGCTGTGAGGGTAATTGAGTGGAGAAAACGTTTCCAGTAAGACAAACTTGGGCACCCGGACATTTGGGCACAAATCTTGAGGGGCCGTACAAATATTGCGGGTTTTTTTTCGCTGTGAGGGTAATTGAGTGGAGAAAACGTTTCCAGTAAGACAAACTTGGGCACCCGGACATTTGGGCACAAATCTTGAGGGGCCGTACAAATATTGCGGTTTTTTTTCGCTGTGAGGGTAATTGAGTGGAGAAAACGTTTCCAGTAAGACAAACTTGGGCACCCGGACATTTGGGCACAAATCTTGAGGGGCCGTACAAATATTGCGGTTTTTTTTTCGCTGTGAGGGTAATTGAGTGGAGAAAACGTTTCCAGTAAGACAAACTTGGGCACCCGGACATTTGGGCACAAATCTTGAGGGGCCGTACAAATATTGCGGTTTTTTTTTCGCTGTGAGTGGAATTGAGTGGAGAAAACGTTTCCAGTAAGACAAACTTGGGCACCCGGACATTTGGGCACAAATCTTGAGGGGCCGTACAAATATTGCGGTTTTTTTTTCGCTGTGAGGGTAATTGAGTGGAGAAAACGTTTCCAGTAAGACAAACTTGGGCACCCGGACATTTGGGCACAAATCTTGAGGGGCCGTACAAATATTGCGGTTTTTTTTTCGCTGTGAGGGTAATTGAGTGGAGAAAACGTTTCCAGTAAGACAAACTTGGGCACCCGGACATTTGGGCACAAATCTTGAGGGGCCGTACAAATATTGCGGTTTTTTTTTCGCTGTGAGGGTAATTGAGTGGAGAAAACGTTTCCAGTAAGACAAACTTGGGCACCCGGACATTTGGGCACAAATCTTGAGGGGCCGTACAAATATTGCGGTTTTTTTCGCTGTGAGGGTAATTGAGTGGAGAAAACGTTTCCAGTAAGACAAACTTGGGCACCCGGACATTTGGGCACAAATCTTGAGGGGCCGTACAAATATTGCGGTTTTTTTTTCGCTGTGAGGGTAATTGAGTGGAGAAAACGTTTCCAGTAAGACAAACTTGGGCACCCGGACATTTGGGCACAAATCTTGAGGGGCCGTACAAATATTGCGGTTTTTTTTTCGCTGTGAGGGTAATTGAGTGGAGAAAACGTTTCCAGTAAGACAAACTTGGGCACCCGGACATTTGGGCACAAATCTTGAGGGGCCGTACAAATATTGCGGTTTTTTTTTCGCTGTGAGGGTAATTGAGTGGAGAAAACGTTTCCAGTAAGACAAACTTGGGCACCCGGACATTTGGGCACAAATCTTGAGGGGCCGTACAAATATTGCGGTTTTTTTTTTTCGCTGTGAGGGTAATTGAGTGGAGAAAACGTTTCCAGTAAGACAAACTTGGGCACCCGGACATTTGGGCACAAATCTTGAGGGGCCGTACAAATATTGCGGTTTTTTTTTCGCTGTGAGGGTAATTGAGTGGAGAAAACGTTTCCAGTAAGACAAACTTGGGCACCCGGACATTTGGGCACAAATCTTGAGGGGCCGTACAAAAATTGCGGTTTTTTTTTCGCTGTGAGGGTAATTGAGTGGAGAAAACGTTTCCAGTAAGACAAACTTGGGCACCCGGACATTTGGGCACAAATCTTGAGGGGCCGTACAAATATTGCGGTTTTTTTTTTCGCTGTGAGGGTAATTGAGTGGAGAAAACGTTTCCAGTAAGACAAACTTGGGCACCCGGACATTTGGGCACAAATCTTGAGGGGCCGTACAAATATTGCGGTTTTTTTTTTTCGCTGTGAGGGTAATTGAGTGGAGAAAACGTTTCCAGTAAGACAAACTTGGGCACCCGGACATTTGGGCACAAATCTTGAGGGGCCGTACAAATATTGCGGTTTTTTTTTCGCTGTGAGGGTAATTGAGTGGAGAAAACGTTTCCAGTAAGACAAACTTGGGCACCCGGACATTTGGGCACAAATCTTGAGGGGCCGTACAAATATTGCGGTTTTTTTTTCGCTGTGAGGGTAATTGAGTGGAGAAAACGTTTCCAGTAAGACAAACTTGGGCACCCGGACATTTGGGCACAAATCTTGAGGGGCCGTACAAATATTGCGGTTTTTTTTTCGCTGTGAGGGTAATTGAGTGGAGAAAACGTTTCCAGTAAGACAAACTTGGGCACCCGGACATTTGGGCACAAATCTTGAGGGGCCGTACAAATATTGCGGTTTTTTTTTTCGCTGTGAGGGTAATTGAGTGGAGAAAACGTTTCCAGTAAGACAAACTTGGGCACCCGGACATTTGGGCACAAATCTTGAGGGGCCGTACAAATATTGCGGTTTTTTTTTCGCTGTGAGGGTAATTGAGTGGAGAAAACGTTTCCAGTAAGACAAACTTGGGCACCCGGACATTTGGGCACAAATCTTGAGGGGCCGTACAAATATTGCGGTTTTTTTTTCGCTGTGAGGGTAATTGAGTGGAGAAAACGTTTCCAGTAAGACAAACTTGGGCACCCGGACATTTGGGCACAAATCTTGAGGGGCCGTACAAATATTGCGGTTTTTTTTTCGCTGTGAGGGTAATTGAGTGGAGAAAACGTTTCCAGTAAGACAAACTTGGGCACCCGGACATTTGGGCACAAATCTTGAGGGGCCGTACAAATATTGCGGTTTTTTTTTCGCTGTGAGGGTAATTGAGTGGAGAAAACGTTTCCAGTAAGACAAACTTGGGCACCCGGACATTTGGGCACAAATCTTGAGGGGCCGTACAAATATTGCGGTTTTTTTTCGCTGTGAGGGTAATTGAGTGGAGAAAACGTTTCCAGTAAGACAAACTTGGGCACCCGGACATTTGGGCACAAATCTTGAGGGGCCGTACAAATATTGCGGTTTTTTTTTCGCTGTGAGGGTAATTGAGTGGAGAAAACGTTTCCAGTAAGACAAACTTGGGCACCCGGACATTTGGGCACAAATCTTGAGGGGCCGTACAAATATTGCGGTTTTTTTTTTTTCGCTGTGAGGGTAATTGAGTGGAGAAAACGTTTCCAGTAAGACAAACTTGGGCACCCGGACATTTGGGCACAAATCTTGAGGGGCCGTACAAATATTGCGGTTTTTTTTTCGCTGTGAGGGTAATTGAGTGGAGAAAACGTTTCCAGTAAGACAAACTTGGGCACCCGGACATTTGGGCACAAATCTTGAGGGGCCGTACAAATATTGCGGTTTTTTTTTTCGCTGTGAGGGTAATTGAGTGGAGAAAACGTTTCCAGTAAGACAAACTTGGGCACCCGGACATTTGGGCACAAATCTTGAGGGGCCGTACAAATATTGCGGTTTTTTTTCGCTGTGAGGGTAATTGAGTGGAGAAAACGTTTCCAGTAAGACAAACTTGGGCACCCGGACATTTGGGCACAAATCTTGAGGGGCCGTACAAATATTGCGGTTTTTTTTCGCTGTGAGGGTAATTGAGTGGAGAAAACGTTTCCAGTAAGACAAACTTGGGCACCCGGACATTTGGGCACAAATCTTGAGGGGCCGTACAAATATTGCGGTTTTTTTTTCGCTGTGAGGGTAATTGAGTGGAGAAAACGTTTCCAGTAAGACAAACTTGGGCACCCGGACATTTGGGCACAAATCTTGAGGGGCCGTACAAATATTGCGGTTTTTTTTCGCTGTGAGGGTAATTGAGTGGAGAAAACGTTTCCAGTAAGACAAACTTGGGCACCCGGACATTTGGGCACAAATCTTGAGGGGCCGTACAAATATTGCGGTTTTTTTTTCGCTGTGAGGGTAATTGAGTGGAGAAAACGTTTCCAGTAAGACAAACTTGGGCACCCGGACATTTGGGCACAAATCTTGAGGGGCCGTACAAATATTGCGGTTTTTTTTCGCTGTGAGGGTAATTGAGTGGAGAAAACGTTTCCAGTAAGACAAACTTGGGCACCCGGACATTTGGGCACAAATCTTGAGGGGCCGTACAAATATTGCGGTTTTTTTTCGCTGTGAGGGTAATTGAGTGGAGAAAACGTTTCCAGTAAGACAAACTTGGGCACCCGGACATTTGGGCACAAATCTTGAGGGGCCGTACAAATATTGCGGTTTTTTTTTCGCTGTGAGGGTAATTGAGTGGAGAAAACGTTTCCAGTAAGACAAACTTGGGCACCCGGACATTTGGGCACAAATCTTGAGGGGCCGTACAAATATTGCGGTTTTTTTTCGCTGTGAGGGTAATTGAGTGGAGAAAACGTTTCCAGTAAGACAAACTTGGGCACCCGGACATTTGGGCACAAATCTTGAGGGGCCGTACAAATATTGCGGTTTTTTTTCGCTGTGAGGGTAATTGAGTGGAGAAAACGTTTCCAGTAAGACAAACTTGGGCACCCGGACGTTTGGGCACAAATCTTGAGGGGCCGTACAAAAATTGCGGTTTTTTTCGCTGTGAGTGGAATTGAGTGGAGAAAACGTTTCCAGTAAGACAAACTTGGGCACCCGGACATTTGGGCACAAATCTTGAGGGGCCGTACAAATATTGCGGTTTTTTTTCGCTGTGAGGGTAATTGAGTGGAGAAAACGTTTCCAGTAAGACAAACTTGGGCACCCGGACATTTGGGCACAAATCTTGAGGGGCCGTACAAAAATTGCGGTTTTTTTTTCGCTGTGAGTGGAATTGAGTGGAGAAAACGTTTCCAGTAAGACAAACTTGGGCACCCGGACATTTGGGCACAAATCTTGAGGGGCCGTACAAATATTGCGGGGTTTTTTTTCGCTGTGAGGGTAATTGAGTGGAGAAAACGTTTCCAGTAAGACAAACTTGGGCACCCGGACATTTGGGCACAAATCTTGAGGGGCCGTACAAATATTGCGGTTTTTTTTTCGCTGTGAGGGTAATTGAGTGGAGAAAACGTTTCCAGTAAGACAAACTTGGGCACCCGGACATTTGGGCACAAATCTTGAGGGGCCGTACAAATATTGCGGTTTTTTTTTCGCTGTGAGGGTAATTGAGTGGAGAAAACGTTTCCAGTAAGACAAACTTGGGCACCCGGACATTTGGGCACAAATCTTGAGGGGCCGTACAAATATTGCGGTTTTTTTTCGCTGTGAGGGTAATTGAGTGGAGAAAACGTTTCCAGTAAGACAAACTTGGGCACCCGGACATTTGGGCACAAATCTTGAGGGGCCGTACAAATATTGCGGTTTTTTTTTCGCTGTGAGGGTAATTGAGTGGAGAAAACGTTTCCAGTAAGACAAACTTGGGCACCCGGACATTTGGGCACAAATCTTGAGGGGCCGTACAAATATTGCGGTTTTTTTTTCGCTGTGAGGGTAATTGAGTGGAGAAAACGTTTCCAGTAAGACAAACTTGGGCACCCGGACATTTGGGCACAAATCTTGAGGGGCCGTACAAATATTGCGGTTTTTTTTCGCTGTGAGGGTAATTGAGTGGAGAAAACGTTTCCAGTAAGACAAACTTGGGCACCCGGACATTTGGGCACAAATCTTGAGGGGCCGTACAAATATTGCGGTTTTTTTTTTCGCTGTGAGGGTAATTGAGTGGAGAAAACGTTTCCAGTAAGACAAACTTGGGCACCCGGACATTTGGGCACAAATCTTGAGGGGCCGTACAAATATTGCGGTTTTTTTTCGCTGTGAGGGTAATTGAGTGGAGAAAACGTTTCCAGTAAGACAAACTTGGGCACCCGGACATTTGGGCACAAATCTTGAGGGGCCGTACAAATATTGCGGGTTTTTTTTTCGCTGTGAGGGTAATTGAGTGGAGAAAACGTTTCCAGAAAGACAAACTTGGGCACCCGGACATTTGGGCACAAATCTTGAGGGGCCGTACAAATATTGCGGGTTTTTTTTTTTCGCTGTGAGGGTAATTGAGTGGAGAAAACGTTTCCAGTAAGACAAACTTGGGCACCCGGACATTTGGGCACAAATCTTGAGGGGCCGTACAAATATTGCGGGTTTTTTTTTTCGCTGTGAGGGTAATTGAGTGGAGAAAACGTTTCCAGTAAGACAAACTTGGGCACCCGGACATTTGGGCACAAATCTTGAGGGGCCGTACAAATATTGCGGTTTTTTTTTCGCTGTGAGGGTAATTGAGTGGAGAAAACGTTTCCAGTAAGACAAACTTGGGCACCCGGACATTTGGGCACAAATCTTGAGGGGCCGTACAAATATTGCGGTTTTTTTTTCGCTGTGAGGGTAATTGAGTGGAGAAAACGTTTCCAGTAAGACAAACTTGGGCACCCGGACATTTGGGCACAAATCTTGAGGGGCCGTACAAATATTGCGGTTTTTTTTCGCTGTGAGGGTAATTGAGTGGAGAAAACGTTTCCAGTAAGACAAACTTGGGCACCCGGACATTTGGGCACAAATCTTGAGGGGCCGTACAAATATTGCGGTTTTTTTTCGCTGTGAGGGTAATTGAGTGGAGAAAACGTTTCCAGTAAGACAAACTTGGGCACCCGGACATTTGGGCACAAATCTTGAGGGGCCGTACAAATATTGCGGTTTTTTTTCGCTGTGAGGGTAATTGAGTGGAGAAAACGTTTCCAGTAAGACAAACTTGGGCACCCGGACATTTGGGCACAAATCTTGAGGGGCCGTACAAATATTGCGGTTTTTTTTTCGCTGTGAGGGTAATTGAGTGGAGAAAACGTTTCCAGTAAGACAAACTTGGGCACCCGGACATTTGGGCACAAATCTTGAGGGGCCGTACAAATATTGCGGTTTTTTTTCGCTGTGAGTGGTAATTGAGTGGAGAAAACGTTTCCAGTAAGACAAACTTGGGCACCCGGACATTTGGGCACAAATCTTGAGGGGCCGTACAAATATTGCGGTTTTTTTTTCGCTGTGAGGGTAATTGAGTGGAGAAAACGTTTCCAGTAAGACAAACTTGGGCACCCGGACATTTGGGCACAAATCTTGAGGGGCCGTACAAATATTGCGGGTTTTTTTTCGCTGTGAGGGTAATTGAGTGGAGAAAACGTTTCCAGTAAGACAAACTTGGGCACCCGGACATTTGGGCACAAATCTTGAGGGGCCGTACAAAAATTGCGGGTTTTTTTTTCGCTGTGAGTGGAATTGAGTGGAGAAAACGTTTCCAGTAAGACAAACTTGGGCACCCGGACATTTGGGCACAAATCTTGAGGGGCCGTACAAATATTGCGGTTTTTTTTCGCTGTGAGGGTAATTGAGTGGAGAAAACGTTTCCAGTAAGACAAACTTGGGCACCCGGACATTTGGGCACAAATCTTGAGGGGCCGTACAAATATTGCGGTTTTTTTTTCGCTGTGAGGGTAATTGAGTGGAGAAAACGTTTCCAGTAAGACAAACTTGGGCACCCGGACATTTGGGCACAAATCTTGAGGGGCCGTACAAATATTGCGGTTTTTTTCGCTGTGAGGGTAATTGAGTGGAGAAAACGTTTCCAGTAAGACAAACTTGGGCACCCGGACATTTGGGCACAAATCTTGAGGGGCCGTACAAATATTGCGGTTTTTTTTCGCTGTGAGGGTAATTGAGTGGAGAAAACGTTTCCAGTAAGACAAACTTGGGCACCCGGACATTTGGGCACAAATCTTGAGGGGCCGTACAAATATTGCGGTTTTTTTTCGCTGTGAGGGTAATTGAGTGGAGAAAACGTTTCCAGTAAGACAAACTTGGGCACCCGGACATTTGGGCAGAAATCTTGAGGGGCCGTACAAAAATTGCGGTTTTTTTTCGCTGTGAGTGGAATTGAGTGGAGAAAACGTTTCCAGTAAGACAAACTTGGGCACCCGGACATTTGGGCACAAATCTTGAGGGGCCGTACAAATATTGCGGTTTTTTTTTCGCTGTGAGGGTAATTGAGTGGAGAAAACGTTTCCAGTAAGACAAACTTGGGCACCCGGACATTTGGGCACAAATCTTGAGGGGCCGTACAAAAATTGCGGTTTTTTTTCGCTGTGAGTGGTAATTGAGTGGAGAAAACGTTTCCAGTAAGACAAACTTGGGCACCCGGACATTTGGGCACAAATCTTGAGGGGCCGTACAAATATTGCGGTTTTTTTTCGCTGTGAGGGTAATTGAGTGGAGAAAACGTTTCCAGTAAGACAAACTTGGGCACCCGGACATTTGGGCACAAATCTTGAGGGGCCGTACAAATATTGCGGTTTTTTTTCGCTGTGAGGGTAATTGAGTGGAGAAAACGTTTCCAGTAAGACAAACTTGGGCACCCGGACATTTGGGCACAAATCTTGAGGGGCCGTACAAATATTGCGGTTTTTTTTCGCTGTGAGGGTAATTGAGTGGAGAAAACGTTTCCAGTAAGACAAACTTGGGCACCCGGACATTTGGGCACAAATCTTGAGGGGCCGTACAAATATTGCGGGTTTTTTTTTTCGCTGTGAGGGTAATTGAGTGGAGAAAACGTTTCCAGTAAGACAAACTTGGGCACCCGGACATTTGGGCACAAATCTTGAGGGGCCGTACAAATATTGCGGTTTTTTTTTCGCTGTGAGGGTAATTGAGTGGAGAAAACGTTTCCAGTAAGACAAACTTGGGCACCCGGACATTTGGGCACAAATCTTGAGGGGCCGTACAAATATTGCGGTTTTTTTTCGCTGTGAGGGTAATTGAGTGGAGAAAACGTTTCCAGTAAGACAAACTTGGGCACCCGGACATTTGGGCACAAATCTTGAGGGGCCGTACAAATATTGCGGTTTTTTTTCGCTGTGAGGGTAATTGAGTGGAGAAAACGTTTCCAGTAAGACAAACTTGGGCACCCGGACATTTGGGCACAAATCTTGAGGGGCCGTACAAATATTGCGGTTTTTTTTCGCTGTGAGGGTAATTGAGTGGAGAAAACGTTTCCAGTAAGACAAACTTGGGCACCCGGACATTTGGGCACAAATCTTGAGGGGCCGTACAAATATTGCGGGGTTTTTTTTTCGCTGTGAGGGTAATTGAGTGGAGAAAACGTTTCCAGTAAGACAAACTTGGGCACCCGGACATTTGGGCACAAATCTTGAGGGGCCGTACAAATATTGCGGTTTTTTTTTCGCTGTGAGGGTAATTGAGTGGAGAAAACGTTTCCAGTAAGACAAACTTGGGCACCCGGACATTTGGGCACAAATCTTGAGGGGCCGTACAAATATTGCGGTTTTTTTTTCGCTGTGAGGGGAATTGAGTGGAGAAAACGTTTCCAGTAAGACAAACTTGGGCACCCGGACATTTGGGCACAAATCTTGAGGGGCCGTACAAATATTGCGGGTTTTTTTTTCGCTGTGAGGGTAATTGAGTGGAGAAAACGTTTCCAGTAAGACAAACTTGGGCACCCGGACATTTGGGCACAAATCTTGAGGGGCCGTACAAATATTGCGGTTTTTTTTTCGCTGTGAGGGTAATTGAGTGGAGAAAACGTTTCCAGTAAGACAAACTTGGGCACCCGGACATTTGGGCACAAATCTTGAGGGGCCGTACAAATATTGCGTTTTTTTTTTTCGCTGTGAGGGTAATTGAGTGGAGAAAACGTTTCCAGTAAGACAAACTTGGGCACCCGGACATTTGGGCACAAATCTTGAGGGGCCGTACAAATATTGCGGTTTTTTTCGCTGTGAGGGTAATTGAGTGGAGAAAACGTTTCCAGTAAGACAAACTTGGGCACCCGGACATTTGGGCACAAATCTTGAGGGGCCGTACAAATATTGCGGTTTTTTTCGCTGTGAGGGTAATTGAGTGGAGAAAACGTTTCCAGTAAGACAAACTTGGGCACCCGGACATTTGGGCACAAATCTTGAGGGGCCGTACAAATATTGCGGTTTTTTTTCGCTGTGAGGGTAATTGAGTGGAGAAAACGTTTCCAGTAAGACAAACTTGGGCACCCGGACATTTGGGCACAAATCTTGAGGGGCCGTACAAATATTGCGGTTTTTTTTCGCTGTGAGGGTAATTGAGTGGAGAAAACGTTTCCAGTAAGACAAACTTGGGCACCCGGACATTTGGGCACAAATCTTGAGGGGCCGTACAAATATTGCGGTTTTTTTTCGCTGTGAGGGTAATTGAGTGGAGAAAACGTTTCCAGTAAGACAAACTTGGGCACCCGGACATTTGGGCACAAATCTTGAGGGGCCGTACAAATATTGCGGTTTTTTTTTCGCTGTGAGGGTAATTGAGTGGAGAAAACGTTTCCAGTAAGACAAACTTGGGCACCCGGACATTTGGGCACAAATCTTGAGGGGCCGTACAAATATTGCGGTTTTTTTTTTCGCTGTGAGGGTAATTGAGTGGAGAAAACGTTTCCAGTAAGACAAACTTGGGCACCCGGACATTTGGGCACAAATCTTGAGGGGCCGTACAAATATTGCGGTTTTTTTTTCGCTGTGAGGGTAATTGAGTGGAGAAAACGTTTCCAGTAAGACAAACTTGGGCACCCGGACATTTGGGCACAAATCTTGAGGGGCCGTACAAATATTGCGGTTTTTTTTCGCTGTGAGGGTAATTGAGTGGAGAAAACGTTTCCAGTAAGACAAACTTGGGCACCCGGACATTTGGGCACAAATCTTGAGGGGCCGTACAAATATTGCGGTTTTTTTTCGCTGTGAGGGTAATTGAGTGGAGAAAACGTTTCCAGTAAGACAAACTTGGGCACCCGGACATTTGGGCACAAATCTTGAGGGGCCGTACAAATATTGCGGTTTTTTTTCGCTGTGAGGGTAATTGAGTGGAGAAAACGTTTCCAGTAAGACAAACTTGGGCACCCGGACATTTGGGCACAAATCTTGAGGGGCCGTACAAATATTGCGGTTTTTTTTCGCTGTGAGGGTAATTGAGTGGAGAAAACGTTTCCAGTAAGACAAACTTGGGCACCCGGACATTTGGGCACAAATCTTGAGGGGCCGTACAAATATTGCGGTTTTTTTTCGCTGTGAGGGTAATTGAGTGGAGAAAACGTTTCCAGTAAGACAAACTTGGGCACCCGGACATTTGGGCACAAATCTTGAGGGGCCGTACAAATATTGCGGTTTTTTTTTCGCTGTGAGGGTAATTGAGTGGAGAAAACGTTTCCAGTAAGACAAACTTGGGCACCCGGACATTTGGGCACAAATCTTGAGGGGCCGTACAAATATTGCGGTTTTTTTTTCGCTGTGAGGGTAATTGAGTGGAGAAAACGTTTCCAGTAAGACAAACTTGGGCACCCGGACATTTGGGCACAAATCTTGAGGGGCCGTACAAATATTGCGGTTTTTTTTTCGCTGTGAGGGTAATTGAGTGGAGAAAACGTTTCCAGTAAGACAAACTTGGGCGACCGGACATTTGGGCACAAATCTTGAGGGGCCGTACAAATATTGCGTTTTTTTTTCGCTGTGAGGGTAATTGAGTGGAGAAAACGTTTCCAGTAAGACAAACTTGGGCACCCGGACATTTGGGCACAAATCTTGAGGGGCCGTACAAATATTGCGGTTTTTTTTTCGCTGTGAGGGTAATTGAGTGGAGAAAACGTTTCCAGTAAGACAAACTTGGGCACCCGGACATTTGGGCACAAATCTTGAGGGGCCGTACAAATATTGCGGTTTTTTTTTCGCTGTGAGGGTAATTGAGTGGAGAAAACGTTTCCAGTAAGACAAACTTGGGCACCCGGACATTTGGGCACAAATCTTGAGGGGCCGTACAAATATTGCGGTTTTTTTCGCTGTGAGGGTAATTGAGTGGAAAACGTTTCCAGAAAGACAAACTTGGGCACTCGGACATTTGGGCACAAATCTTGAGGGGCCGTACAAATATTGCGGTTTTTTTTTCGCTGTGAGGGTAATTGAGTGGAGAAAACGTTTCCAGTAAGACAAACTTGGGCACCCGGACATTTGGGCACAAATCTTGAGGGGCCGTACAAATATTGCGGGGTTTTTTTCGCTGTGAGGGTAATTGAGTGGAGAAAACGTTTCCAGTAAGACAAACTTGGGCACCCGGATATTTGGGCACAAATCTTGAGGGGACGTACAAATATTGCGGTTTTTTTTTTCGCTGTGAATGTAATTGAGTGGAGAAAACGTTTCCAGAAAGACAAACTTGGGCACCCGGACATTTGGGCACAAATCTTGAGGGGCTGTACAAATATTGCGGTTTTTTTTTCGCTGTGAGGGTAATTGAGTGGAGAAAACGTTTCCAGTAAGACAAACTTGGGCACCCGGACATTTGGGCACAAATCTTGAGGGGCCGTACAAATATTGCGTTTTTTTTTTTTTTCGCTGTGAGGGTAATTGAGTGGAGAAAACGTTTCCAGTAAGACAAACTTGGGCACCCGGACGTTTGGGCAGAAATCTTGAGGGGCCGTACAAAAATTGCGGTTTTTTTTCGCTGTGAGTGGAATTGAGTGGAGAAAACGTTTCCAGTAAGACAAACTTGGGCGACCGGACATTTGGGCACAAATCTTGAGGGGCCGTACAAATATTGCGTTTTTTTTTCGCTGTGAGGGTAATTGAGTGGAGAAAACGTTTCCAGTAAGACAAACTTGGGCACCCGGACATTTGGGCACAAATCTTGAGGGGCCGTACAAATATTGCGGTTTTTTTTTCGCTGTGAGGGTAATTGAGTGGAGAAAACGTTTCCAGTAAGACAAACTTGGGCACCCGGACATTTGGGCACAAATCTTGAGGGGCCGTACAAATATTGCGGTTTTTTTTTCGCTGTGAGGGTAATTGAGTGGAGAAAACGTTTCCAGTAAGACAAACTTGGGCACCCGGACATTTGGGCACAAATCTTGAGGGGCCGTACAAATATTGCGGTTTTTTTTTCGCTGTGAGGGTAATTGAGTGGAAAAAACGTTTCCAGAAAGACAAACTTGGGCACTCGGACATTTGGGCACAAATCTTGAGGGGCCGTGCAAATATTGCGGTTTTTTTTTTCGCTGTGAGGGTAATTGAGTGGAGAAAACGTTTCCAGTAAGACAAACTTGGGCACCCGGACATTTGGGCACAAATCTTGAGGGGCCGTACAAATATTGCGGTTTTTTTTTCGCTGTGAGGGTAATTGAGTTTAGAAAACGTTTCCAGTAAGACAAACTTGGGCACCCGGACATTTGGGCACAAATCTTGAGGGGCCGTACAAATATTGCGTTTTTTTTTTTCGCTGTGAGGGTAATTGAGTGGAGAAAACGTTTCCAGTAAGACAAACTTGGGCACCCGGACATTTGGGCACAAATCTTGAGGGGCCGTACAAAAATTGCGGTTTTTTTTTCGCTGTGAGGGTAATTGAGTGGAGAAAACGTTTCCAGTAAGACAAACTTGGGCACCCAGACATTTGGGCACAAATCTTGAGGGGCCGTAAAAATATTGCGGGTTTTTTTTTCGCTGTGAGGGTAATTGAGTGGAGAAAACGTTTCCAGTAAGACAAACTTGGGCACCCGGACATTTCGGCACAAATCTTGAGGGGCCGTACAAATATTGCGGTTTTTTTTTTCGCTGTGAGGGTAATTGAGTGGAGAAAACGTTTCCAGTAAGACAAACTTGGGCACCCGGACATTTGGGCACAAATCTTGAGGGGCCGTACAAATATTGCGGTTTTTTTCGCTGTGAGGGTAATTGAGTGGAAAAAACGTTTCCAGTAAGACAAACTTGGGCACCCGGACATTTGGCCACAAATCTTGAGGGGCCGTACAAATATTGCGTTTTTTTTTTCGCTGTGAGGGTAATTGAGTGGAGAAAACGTTTCCAGTGAGACAAACTTGGGCACCCGGACATTTGGGCACAAATCTTGAGGGGCCGTACAAATATTGCGGGGTTTTTATCGCTGTGAGGGTAATTGAGTGGAGAAAACGTTTCCAGTAAGACAAACTTGGGCACCCGGACATTTGGGCACAAATCTTGAGGGGCCGTACAAATATTGCGGGTTTTTTTTTCGCTGTGAGGGTAATTGAGTGGAGAAAACGTTTCCAGAAAGACAAACTTGGGCACTCGGACATTTGGGCACAAATCTTGAGGGGCCGTACAAATATTGCGGGTTTTTTTTCGCTGTGAGGGGAATTGAGTAGAGAAAACGTTTCCAGTAAGACAAACTTGGGCACCCGGACATTTGGGCACAAATCTTGAGGGGCCGTACAAATTTTGCGTTTTTTTTTTTTTCGCTGTGAGGGTAATTGAGTGGAGAAAACGTTTCCAGTAAGACAAACTTGGGCACCCGGACATTTGGGCACAAATCTTGAGGGTCCGTACAAATATTGCGGGTTTTTTTTTCGCTGTGAGGGGAATTGAGTAGAGAAAACGTTTCCAGAAAGACAAACTTGGGCACCCGGACATTTGGGCACAAATCTTGAGGGGCCGTACATAGTTTGCGTTTTTTTTTCGCTGTGAGGGTAATTGAGTGGAGAAAACGTTTCCAGTAAGACAAACTTGGGCACCCGGACATTTGGGCACAAATCTTGAAGGGGCCGCACAAATATTGCGGTTTTTTTTCGCTGTGAGGGTAATTGAGTGGAGAAAACGTTTCCAGTAAGACAAACTTGGGCACCCAGACATTTGGGCACAAATCTTGAGGGGCCGTACAAAAATTGCGGTTTTGTTTCGCTGTGAGTGGAATTGAGTGGAGAAAACGTTTCCAGTAAGACAAACTTGGGCACCCGGACATTTGGGCACAAATCTTGAGTGGCCGTACAAAAATTGCGGTTTTTTTTCGCTGTGAGGTTAATTGAGTGGAGAAAACGTTTCCAGTAAGACAAACTTTGGCACCCGGACGTTTGGGCACAAATCTTGAGGGGCCGTACAAATATTGCGGGTTTTTTTTCGCTGTGAGGGTAATTGAGTGGAGAAAACGTTTCCAGTAAGGCAAACTTGGGCACCCGGACATTTGGGCACAAATCTTGAGGGGCCGTACAAAAATTGCGGGTTTTTTTCGCTGTGAGTGGAATTGAGTGGAGAAAACGTTTCCAGTAAGACAAACTAGGGCACCCGGACATTTGGGCACAAATCTTGAGGGGCCGTACAAATATTGCGGTTTTTTTTTTTCGCTGTGAGGGTAATTGAGTGGAGAAAACGTTTCCAGAAAGACAAACTTGGGCACCCGGACATTTGGGCACAAATCTTGAGGGGCCGTACAAATATTGCAGTTTTTTTTTCGCCGTGAGGGTAATTGAGTGGAGAAAACGTTTCCAGTAAGACAAACTTGGGCACCCGGACATTTGGGCACAAATCTTGAGGGGCCGTACAAATAATGCGTTTTTTTTTCGCTGTGAGGGTAATTGAGTGGAGAAAACGTTTCCAGTAAGACAAACTTGGGCACCCGGACATTTGGGCACAAATCTTGAGGGGCCGTACAAATATTGCGGTTTTTTTTTCGCTGTGAGGGGAATTGAGTGGAGAAAACGTTTCCAGTAAGACAAACTTGGGCACCCAGACATTTGGGCACAAATCTTGAGGGGCCGTACAAAAATTGCGGTTTTTTTTCGCTGTGAGTGGAATTGAGTGGAGAAAACGTTTCCAGTAAGACAAACTTATGCATCCGGACGTTTGGGCACAAATCTTGAGGGGCCTTACAAATATTGCGGTTTTTTTTTCGCTGTGAGGGTAATTGAGTGGAGAAACCGTTTCCAGTAAGACAAACTTGGGCACCCGGACATTTGGGCACAAATCTTGAGGGGCCGTACAAAAATTGCGGGTTTTTTTCGCTGTGAGTGGAATTGAGTGGAGAAAACGATTCCAGTAAGACAAACTTGGGCACCCGGACATTTGGGCACAAATGTTGAGGGGCCGTACAAATATTGCGGGGTTTTTTTCGCTGTGAGGGTAATTGAGTGGAGAAAACGTTTCCAGTAAGACAAACTTGGGCACCCGGACATTTGGGCACAAATCTTGAGGGGCCGTACAAATATTGCGGTTTTTTTTTCGCTGTGAGGGTAATTGAGTGGAGAAAACGTTTCCAGTAAGACAAACTTGGGCACCCGGACATTTGGGCACAAATCTTGAGGGGCCGTACAAATATTGCGTTTTTTTTTTCGCTGTGAGGGTAATTGAGTGGAGAAAACGTTTCCAGTAAGACAAACTTGGGCACCCGGACGTTTGGGCAGAAATCTTGAGGGGCCGTACAAAAATTGCGGTTTTTTTTCGCTGTGAGTGGAATTGAGTGGAGAAAACGTTTCCAGTAAGACAAACTTGGGCGACCGGACATTTGGGCACAAATCTTGAGGGGCCGTACAAATATTGCGGTTTTTTTTTCGCTGTGAGGGTAATTGAGTGGAGAAAACGTTTCCAGTAAGACAAACTTGGGCACCCGGACATTTGGGCACAAATCTTGAGGGGCCGTACAAATATTGCGGTTTTTTTTTCGCTGTGAGGGTAATTGAGTGGAGAAAACGTTTCCAGTAAGACAAACTTGGGCACCCGGACATTTGGGCACAAATCTTGAGGGGCCGTACAAATATTGCGGTTTTTTTTTCGCTGTGAGGGTAATTGAGTGGAGAAAACGTTTCCAGTAAGACAAACTTGGGCACCCGGACATTTGGGCACAAATCTTGAGGGGCCGTACAAATATTGCGGTTTTTTTTCGCTGTGAGGGTAATTGAGTGGAAAAAACGTTTCCAGAAAGACAAACTTGGGCACTCGGACATTTGGGCACAAATCTTGAGGGGCCGTGCAAATATTGCGGTTTTTTTTTTCGCTGTGAGGGTAATTGAGTGGAGAAAACGTTTCCAGTAAGACAAACTTGGGCACCCGGACATTTGGGCACAAATCTTGAGGGGCCGTACAAATATTGCGGGGTTTTTTTTTCGCTGTGAGGGTAATTGAGTGGAGAAAACGTTTCCAGTAAGACAAACTTGGGCACCCGGATATTTGGGCACAAATCTTGAGGGGACGTACAAATATTGCGGTTTTTTTTTCGCTGTGAATGTAATTGAGTGGAGAAAACGTTTCCAGAAAGACAAACTTGGGCACCCGGACATTTGGGCACAAATCTTGAGGGGCCGTACAAATATTGCGGTTTTTTTTTCGCTGTGAGGGTAATTGAGTGGAGAAAACGTTTCCAGTAAGACAAACTTGGGCACCCGGACATTTGGGCACAAATCTTGAGGGGCCGTACAAATATTGCGTTTTTTTTTTCGCTGTGAGGGTAATTGAGTGGAGAAAACGTTTCCAGTAAGACAAACTTGGGCACCCGGACGTTTGGGCAGAAATCTTGAGGGGCCGTACAAAAATTGCGGTTTTTTTTCGCTGTGAGTGGAATTGAGTGGAGAAAACGTTTCCAGTAAGACAAACTTGGGCGACCGGACATTTGGGCACAAATCTTGAGGGGCCGTACAAATATTGCGTTTTTTTTTCGCTGTGAGGGTAATTGAGTGGAGAAAACGTTTCCAGTAAGACAAACTTGGGCACCCGGACATTTGGGCACAAATCTTGAGGGGCCGTACAAATATTGCGGTTTTTTTTTCGCTGTGAGGGTAATTGAGTGGAGAAAACGTTTCCAGTAAGACAAACTTGGGCACCCGGACATTTGGGCACAAATCTTGAGGGGCCGTACAAATATTGCGGTTTTTTTTTCGCTGTGAGGGTAATTGAGTGGAGAAAACGTTTCCAGTAAGACAAACTTGGGCACCCGGACATTTGGGCACAAATCTTGAGGGGCCGTACAAATATTGCGGTTTTTTTTTCGCTGTGAGGGTAATTGAGTGGAAAAAACGTTTCCAGAAAGACAAACTTGGGCACTCGGACATTTGGGCACAAATCTTGAGGGGCCGTGCAAATATTGCGGTTTTTTTTTTCGCTGTGAGGGTAATTGAGTGGAGAAAACGTTTCCAGTAAGACAAACTTGGGCACCCGGACATTTGGGCACAAATCTTGAGGGGCCGTACAAATATTGCGGTTTTTTTTTCGCTGTGAGGGTAATTGAGTTTAGAAAACGTTTCCAGTAAGACAAACTTGGGCACCTGGACATTTGGGCACAAATCTTGAGGGGCCGTACAAATATTGCGTTTTTTTTTTTTTTTCGCTGTGAGGGTAATTGGGTGGAGAAAACGTTTCCAGTAAGACAAACTTGGGCACCCGGACATTTGGGCACAAATCTTGAGGGGCCGTACAAAAATTGCGGTTTTTTTTTCGCTGTGAGGGTAATTGAGTGGAGAAAACGTTTCCAGTAAGACAAACTTGGGCACCCAGACATTTGGGCACAAATCTTGAGGGGCCGTAAAAATATTGCGGGTTTTTTTCGCTGTGAGGGTAATTGAGTGGAGAAAACGTTTCCAGTAAGACAAACTTGGGCACCCGGACATTTCGGCACAAATCTTGAGGGGCCGTACAAATATTGCGGTTTTTTTTTTCGCTGTGAGGGTAATTGAGTGGAGAAAACGTTTCCAGTAAGACAAACTTGGGCACCCGGACATTTGGGCACAAATCTTGAGGGGCCGTACAAATATTGCGGTTTTTTTTTCGCTGTGAGGGTAATTGAGTTTAGAAAACGTTTCCAGTAAGACAAACTTGGGCACCTGGACATTTGGGCACAAATCTTGAGGGGCCGTACAAATATTGCGGTTTTTTTTTTTTTCGCTGTGAGGGTAATTGAGTGGAGAAAACGTTTCCAGTAAGACAAACTTGGGCACCCGGACATTTGGGCACAAATCTTGAGGGGCCGTACAAAAATTGCGGTTTTTTTTTCGCTGTGAGGGTAATTGAGTGGAGAAAACGTTTCCAGTAAGACAAACTTGGGCACCCAGACATTTGGGCACAAATCTTGAGGGGCCGTAAAAATATTGCGGGTTTTTTTTCGCTGTGAGGGTAATTGAGTGGAGAAAACGTTTCCAGTAAGACAAACTTGGGCACCCGGACATTTCGGCACAAATCTTGAGGGGCCGTACAAATATTGCGGTTTTTTTTTTCGCTGTGAGGGTAATTGAGTGGAGAAAACGTTTCCAGTAAGACAAACTTGGGCACCCGGACATTTGGGCACAAATCTTGAGGGGCCGTACAAATATTGCGGTTTTTTTTTCGCTGTGAGGGTAATTGAGTTTAGAAAACGTTTCCAGTAAGACAAACTTGGGCACCCGGACATTTGGGCACAAATCTTGAGGGGCCGTACAAATATTGCGTTTTTTTTTCGCTGTGAGTGGAATTGAGTGGAGAAAACGTTTCCAGTAAGACAAACTTGGGCACCCGGACATTTGGGCACAAATCTTGAGGGGCCGTACAAATATTGCGGTTTTTTTTTTCGCTGTGAGTGGAATTGAGTGGAGAAAACGTTTCCAGTAAGACAAACTTGGGCACCCGGACATTTGGGCACAAATCTTGAGGGGCCGTACAAATATTGCGGTTTTTTTTTCGCTGTGAGGGTAATTGAGTGGAGAAAACGTTTCCAGTAAGACAAACTTGGGCACCCGGACATTTGGGCACAAATCTTGAGGGGCCGTACAAATATTGCGTTTTTTTTTTCGCTGTGAGGGTAATTGAGTGGAGAAAACGTTTCCAGTAAGACAAACTTGGGCACCCGGACGTTTGGGCAGAAATCTTGAGGGGCCGTACAAAAATTGCGGTTTTTTTTCGCTGTGAGTGGAATTGAGTGGAGAAAACGTTTCCAGTAAGACAAACTTGGGCGACCGGACATTTGGGCACAAATCTTGAGGGGCCGTACAAATATTGCGTTTTTTTTTCGCTGTGAGGGTAATTGAGTGGAGAAAACGTTTCCAGTAAGACAAACTTGGGCACCCGGACATTTCGGCACAAATCTTGAGGGGCCGTACAAATATTGCGGTTTTTTTTTTTCGCTGTGAGGGTAATTGAGTGGAGAAAACGTTTCCAGTAAGACAAACTTGGGCACCCGGACATTTGGGCACAAATCTTGAGGGGCCGTACAAATATTGCGGTTTTTTTCGCTGTGAGGGTAATTGAGTTTAGAAAACGTTTCCAGTAAGACAAACTTGGGCACCCGGACATTTGGGCACAAATCTTGAGGGGCCGTACAAATATTGCGTTTTTTTTTTCGCTGTGAGTGGAATTGAGTGGAGAAAACGTTTCCAGTAAGACAAACTTGGGCACCCGGACATTTGGGCACAAATCTTGAGGGGCCGTACAAATATTGCGGTTTTTTTTCGCTGTGAGTGGAATTGAGTGGAGAAAACGTTTCCAGTAAGACAAACTTGGGCACCCGGACATTTGGGCACAAATCTTGAGGGGCCGTACAAATATTGCGGTTTTTTTTTCGCTGTGAGGGTAATTGAGTGGAGAAAACGTTTCCAGTAAGACAAACTTGGGCACCCGGACATTTGGGCACAAATCTTGAGGGGCCGTACAAATATTGCGGTTTTTTTTTCGCTGTGAGGGTAATTGAGTGGAGAAAACGTTTCCAGTAAGACAAACTTGGGCACCCGGACGTTTGGGCAGAAATCTTGAGGGGCCGTACAAAAATTGCGGTTTTTTTTCGCTGTGAGTGGAATTGAGTGGAGAAAACGTTTCCAGTAAGACAAACTTGGGCACCCGGACATTTGGGCACAAATCTTGAGGGGCCGTACAAATATTGCGTTTTTTTTTCGCTGTGAGGGTAATTGAGTGGAGAAAACGTTTCCAGTAAGACAAACTTGGGCACCCGGACATTTGGGCACAAATCTTGAGGGGCCGTACAAATATTGCGGTTTTTTTTTCGCTGTGAGGGTAATTGAGTGGAGAAAACGTTTCCAGTAAGACAAACTTGGGCACCCGGACATTTGGGCACAAATCTTGAGGGGCCGTACAAATATTGCGGTTTTTTTTTCGCTGTGAGGGTAATTGAGTGGAGAAAACGTTTCCAGTAAGACAAACTTGGGCACCCGGACATTTGGGCACAAATCTTGAGGGGCCGTACAAATATTGCGGTTTTTTTTTTTCGCTGTGAGGGTAATTGAGTGGAGAAAACGTTTCCAGTAAGACAAACTTGGGCACCCGGACATTTGGGCACAAATCTTGAGGGGCCGTACAAATATTGCGGTTTTTTTTTCGCTGTGAGGGTAATTGAGTGGAGAAAACGTTTCCAGAAAGACAAACTTGGGCACCCGGACATTTGGGCACAAATCTTGAGGGGCCGTGCAAATATTGCGGTTTTTTTTTTCGCTGTGAGGGTAATTGAGTGGAGAAAACGTTTCCAGTAAGACAAACTTGGGCACCCGGACATTTGGGCACAAATCTTGAGGGGCCGTACAAATATTGCGGTTTTTTTTTCGCTGTGAGGGTAATTGAGTTTAGAAAACGTTTCCAGTAAGACAAACTTGGGCACCCGGACATTTGGGCACAAATCTTGAGGGGCCGTACAAATATTGCGTTTTTTTTTTCGCTGTGAGGGTAATTGAGTGGAGAAAACGTTTCCAGTAAGACAAACTTGGGCACCCGGACATTTGGGCACAAATCTTGAGGGGCCGTACAAAAATTGCGGTTTTTTTTTCGCTGTGAGGGTAATTGAGTGGAGAAAACGTTTCCAGTAAGACAAACTTGGGCACCCGGACATTTGGGCACAAATCTTGAGGGGCCGTACAAATATTGCGGGTTTTTTTTCGCTGTGAGGGTAATTGAGTGGAGAAAACGTTTCCAGTAAGACAAACTTGGGCACCCGGACATTTGGGCACAAATCTTGAGGGGCCGTACAAATATTGCGGTTTTTTTTCGCTGTGAGGGTAATTGAGTGGAGAAAACGTTTCCAGTAAGACAAACTTGGGCACCCGGACATTTGGGCACAAATCTTGAGGGGCCGTACAAATATTGCGGTTTTTTTTTCGCTGTGAGGGTAATTGAGTGGAGAAAACGTTTCCAGTAAGACAAACTTGGGCACCCGGACATTTGGGCACAAATCTTGAGGGGCCGTACAAATATTGCGGTTTTTTTTTTTCGCTGTGAGTGGAATTGAGTGGAGAAAACGTTTCCAGTAAGACAAACTTGGGCACCCGGACATTTGGGCACAAATCTTGAGGGGCCGTACAAATATTGCGGTTTTTTTTTCGCTGTGAGTGGAATTGAGTGGAGAAAACGTTTCCAGTAAGACAAACTTGGGCACCCGGACATTTGGGCACAAATCTTGAGGGGCCGTACAAATATTGCGGTTTTTTTTTCGCTGTGAGGGTAATTGAGTGGAGAAAACGTTTCCAGTAAGACAAACTTGGGCACCCGGACATTTGGGCACAAATCTTGAGGGGCCGTACAAATATTGCGGTTTTTTTTTTCGCTGTGAGGGTAATTGAGTGGAGAAAACGTTTCCAGTAAGACAAACTTGGGCACCCGGACATTTGGGCACAAATCTTGAGGGGCCGTACAAATATTGCGTTTTTTTTTCGCTGTGAGGGTAATTGAGTGGAGAAAACGTTTCCAGTAAGACAAACTTGGGCACCCGGACATTTGGGCACAAATCTTGAGGGGCCGTACAAATATTGCGTTTTTTTTTCGCTGTGAGGGTAATTGAGTGGAGAAAACGTTTCCAGTAAGACAAACTTGGGCACCCGGACATTTGGGCACAAATCTTGAGGGGCCGTACAAATATTGCGGTTTTTTTTCGCTGTGAGGGTAATTGAGTGGAGAAAACGTTTCCAGTAAGACAAACTTGGGCACCCGGACATTTGGGCACAAATCTTGAGGGGCCGTACAAATATTGCGGTTTTTTTTCGCTGTGAGGGTAATTGAGTGGAGAAAACGTTTCCAGTAAGACAAACTTGGGCACCCGGACATTTGGGCACAAATCTTGAGGGGCCGTACAAATATTGCGGTTTTTTTTTCGCTGTGAGGGTAATTGAGTGGAGAAAACGTTTCCAGTAAGACAAACTTGGGCACCCGGACATTTGGGCACAAATCTTGAGGGGCCGTACAAATATTGCGGTTTTTTTTTCGCTGTGAGTGGAATTGAGTGGAGAAAACGTTTCCAGTAAGACAAACTTGGGCACCCGGACATTTGGGCACAAATCTTGAGGGGCCGTACAAATATTGCGGTTTTTTCGCTGTGAGGGTAATTGAGTGGAGAAAACGTTTCCAGTAAGACAAACTTGGGCACCCGGACATTTGGGCACAAATCTTGAGGGGCCGTACAAATATTGCGGTTTTTTTTTCGCTGTGAATGTAATTGAGTGGAGAAAACGTTTCCAGTAAAAACAAACTTGGGCACCCGGACATTTGGGCACAAATCTTGAGGGGCCGTACAAATATTGCGGTTTTTTTTCGCTGTGAGGGTAATTGAGTGGAGAAAACGTTTCCAGTAAGACAAACTTGGGCACCCGGACATTTGGGCACAAATCTTGAGGGGCCGTACAAATATTGCGTTTTTTTTCGCTGTGAGGGTAATTGAGTGGAGAAAACGTTTCCAGTAAGACAAACTTGGGCACCCGGACATTTGGGCACAAATCTTGAGGGGCCGTACAAATATTGCGGTTTTTTTTCGCTGTGAGTGTAATTGAGTGGAGAAAACGTTTCCAGTAAGACAAACTTGGGCACCCGGACATTTGGGCACAAATCTTGAGGGGCCGTACAAATATTGCGTTTTTTTTTCGCTGTGAGGGTAATTGAGTGGAGAAAACGTTTCCAGTAAGACAAACTTGGGCACCCGGACATTTGGGCACAAATCTTGAGGGGCCGTACAAATATTGCGGTTTTTTTTTCGCTGTGAGGGTAATTGAGTGGAGAAAACGTTTCCAGTAAGACAAACTTGGGCACCCGGACATTTGGGCACAAATCTTGAGGGGCCGTACAAATATTGCGGTTTTTTTTTTCGCTGTGAGGGTAATTGAGTGGAGAAAACGTTTCCAGTAAGACAAACTTGGGCACCCGGACATTTGGGCACAAATCTTGAGGGGCCGTACAAATATTGCGGTTTTTTTTTTCGCTGTGAGGGTAATTGAGTGGAGAAAACGTTTCCAGAAAGACAAACTTGGGCACCCGGACATTTGGGCACAAATCTTGAGGGGCCGTACAAATATTGCGGTTTTTTTTCGCTGTGAGGGTAATTGAGTGGAGAAAACGTTTCCAGTAAGACAAACTTGGGCACCCGGACATTTGGGCACAAATCTTGAGGGGCCGTACAAATATTGCGGTTTTTTTTTCGCTGTGAGGGTAATTGAGTGGAGAAAACGTTTCCAGTAAGACAAACTTGGGCACCCGGACATTTGGGCACAAATCTTGAGGGGCCGTACAAATATTGCGTTTTTTTTTTTTTCGCTGTGAGGGTAATTGAGTGGAGAAAACGTTTCCAGTAAGACAAACTTGGGCACCCGGACATTTGGGCACAAATCTTGAGGGGCCGTACAAATATTGCGGTTTTTTTTTCGCTGTGAGGGTAATTGAGTGGAGAAAACGTTTCCAGTAAGACAAACTTGGGCACCCGGACATTTGGGCACAAATCTTGAGGGGCCGTACAAATATTGCGGGTTTTTTTTCGCTGTGAGGGTAATTGAGTGGAGAAAACGTTTCCAGTAAGACAAACTTGGGCACCCGGACATTTGGGCACAAATCTTGAGGGGCCGTACAAATATTGCGGTTTTTTTCGCTGTGAGGGTAATTGAGTGGAGAAAACGTTTCCAGTAAGACAAACTTGGGCACCCGGACATTTGGGCACAAATCTTGAGGGGCCGTACAAATATTGCGGTTTTTTTTTCGCTGTGAGTGGTAATTGAGTGGAGAAAACGTTTCCAGTAAGACAAACTTGGGCACCCGGACATTTGGGCACAAATCTTGAGGGGCCGTACAAATATTGCGGTTTTTTTTTTCGCTGTGAGGGTAATTGAGTTTAGAAAACGTTTCCAGTAAGACAAACTTGGGCACCCGGACATTTGGGCACAAATCTTGAGGGGCCGTACAAATATTGTGGTTTTTTTTTCGCTGTGAGGGGAATTGAGTGGAGAAAACGTTTCCAGTAAGACAAACTTGGGCACCCGGACATTTGGGCACAAATCTTGAGGGGCCGTACAAATATTGCGGTTTTTTTTTTCGCTGTGAGGGTAATTGAGTGGAGAAAACGTTTCCAGAAAGACAAACTTGGGCACCCGGACATTTGGGCACAAATCTTGAGGGGCCGTACAAATATTGCGTTTTTTTTTTTTTTTCGCTGTGAGGGTAATTGAGTGGAGAAAACGTTTCCAGTAAGACAAACTTGGGCACCCGGACATTTGGGCACAAATCTTGAGGGGCCGTACAAATATTGCGGTTTTTTTTTCGCTGTGAGTGGAATTGAGTGGAGAAAACGTTTCCAGTAAGACAAACTTGGGCACCCGGACATTTGGGCACAAATCTTGAGGGGCCGTACAAATATTGCGGTTTTTTTTTCGCTGTGAGGGTAATTGAGTGGAGAAAACGTCCAGTAAGACAAACTTGGGCACCCGGACATTTGGGCACAAATCTTGAGGGGCCGTACAAATATTGCGTTTTTTTTTCGCTGTGAGGGTAATTGAGTGGAGAAAACGTTTCCAGTAAGACAAACTTGGGCACCCGGACATTTGGGCACAAATCTTGAGGGGCCGTACAAATATTGCGTTTTTTTTCGCTGTGAGGGTAATTGAGTGGAGAAAACGTTTCCAGTAAGACAAACTTGGGCACCCGGACATTTGGGCACAAATCTTGAGTGGCCGTACAAATATTGCGTTTTTTTTTCGCTGTGAGGGTAATTGAGTGGAGAAAACGTTTCCAGAAAGACAAACTTGGGCACCCGGACATTTGGGCACAAATCTTGAGGGGCCGTACAAATATTGCGTTTTTTTTTTCGCTGTGAGGGTAATTGAGTGGAGAAAACGTTTCCAGTAAGACAAACTTGGGCACCCGAACATTTGGGCACAAATCTTGAGGGGCCGTACAAATATTGCGGTTTTTTTTTCGCTGTGAGGGTAATTGAGTTTAGAAAACGTTTCCAGTAAGACAAACTTGGGCACCCGGACATTTGGGCACAAATCTTGAGGGGCCGTACAAATATTGTGGTTTTTTTTCGCTGTGAGGGGAATTGAGTGGAGAAAACGTTTCCAGTAAGACAAACTTGGGCACCCGGACATTTGGGCACAAATCTTGAGGGGCCGTACAAATATTGCGTTTTGTTTTTTTTTTCGCTGTGAGGGTAATTGAGTGGAGAAAACGTTTCCAGAAAGACAAACTTGGGCACCCGGACATTTGGGCACAAATCTTGAGGGGCCGTACAAATATTGCGTTTTTTTTTCGCTGTGAGGGTAATTGAGTGGAGAAAACGTTTCCAGTAAGACAAACTTGGGCACCCGGACATTTGGGCACAAATCTTGAGGGGCCGTACAAATATTGCGGTTTTTTTTTCGCTGTGAGTGGAATTGAGTGGAGAAAACGTTTCCAGTAAGACAAACTTGGGCACATGGACATTTGGGCACAAATCTTGAGGGGCCGTACAAATATTGCGGTTTTTTTTTCGCTGTGAGGGTAATTGAGTGGAGAAAACGTCCAGTAAGACAAACTTGGGCACCCGGACATTTGGGCACAAATCTTGAGGGGCCGTACAAATATTGCGTTTTTTTTTCGCTGTGAGGGTAATTGAGTGGAGAAAACGTTTCCAGTAAGATAAACTTGGGCACCCGGACATTTGGGCACAAATCTTGAGGGGCCGTACAAATATTGCGTTTTTTTTTCGCTGTGAGGGTAATTGAGTGGAGAAAACGTTTCCAGTAAGACAAACTTGGGCACCCGAACATTTGGGCACAAATCTTGAGGGGCCGTACAAATATTGCGTTTTTTTTTCGCTGTGAGGGTAATTGAGTGGAGAAAACGTTTCCAGTAAGACAAATTTGGGGGCCGTACAAATATTGCGTTTTTTTTCGCTGTGAGGGTAATTGAGTGGAGAAAACGTTTCCAGTAAGACAAACTTGGGCACCCGGACATTTGGGCACAAATCTTGAGGGGCCGTACAAATATTGCGTTTTTTTTTTTTTGCTGTGAGGGGAATTGAGTGGAGAAAACTTTTCCAGTAAGACAAACGACAATTATAATTGAATTTAAAAAAATATTACAATGTACAAATTTTGAAGATCACAATACGTTTTTTTGGGTGTAAATATGATAAGCATAATATCCGAAAACTTGACAATTTCGTTGTCCTGGATCGGGATTACACATCATGAATATGGATTACATCAGATTCATGATTACATAGCACCAAGGGTGTCCATGGGGGAGAGCCCCCCGTTAATATAGCCAATTTTTTGATAAATTCAAAACACTGAAATAGACGAAACATTTTTTTAAATGTTTGACAGCCTTGAAGGAGGTAAGGATTTTTCTTTGCCCCCCCCCCCCCCCAACACACATAAAATGTCTGTAATTTCGTATTTTCTTATTTACGACATTTTTCTATAAGCTATAAGTAAACAAATTCTCTGCGAGTATGAGCAAACCCAGGAAACTTGTCGGGGGGGGGGGGGGATACCAAAAGCGTATAATATCAAGATTTTCTCATTTCTTTTCCGATCGGGAGATCTTCAGCATTAACATGCTGCAACTCGACAAATTTTCTCAGCGCATGTGCACTCTCTGGAAACCTGTCGGCGAAGGGGGGGGGGTTAATACCAAATGTGTAAAATATGAAAAATTCCCCGTCCGATCGGGAGATTTTTGGCATTTATAACTGGACACATTACTTGAGGTTATGTACCTACTCAGCAAACCTGTGTGTGTTTTTCGGGAGGTGGGGTGAGGGTAGGGGAGCATACCAAAAGTGTAAAATATGATGAATTTCTCATCCGATCGGGAGATTTTCAGCATTTAGCAGATACAACTCGACACATTATCTCAAGGCATGTGCCTACTCAGGAAACCTGTCGGCGGGGGGGGGGGGGGGTTGTAGCTTGTAAATGCTGAAAATCTCCCGATCGGTCGAGAATTCTTCATATTTTACACTTTTGATTTAACCCCCTCCCCCTTCCCCCTACTGGCTTGCTGAGTAGGCACGTGCCCGTAAATATTTAGTGCCTAAGTAACTTACGGCGAACATTTTCTCGGTCAAACTGTTACTATTGGCCCAAGAAACGGCATTTGTTATACGGCCCCTTAAACATTTGTGCCCAAATGTCCGGGTGCCCAAATGTCCGGGAGCCCAAATGTCCGGTGCCCAAATGTCCGCCCCGTCTTTCAGACAGAAAATCGTAAATATGTCTCAATTTCTTAATGATTATGAGATATAAGTGAAATTTTTTGTGCACACCACTTGCTCAAATAGGGAGAAATATAGGAACACTATAATTTTTAACGCAGCGCAATTTCATTGCTTTAAAAGGGAATGTGCCCAAATGTCCGGGTGCCTAAATTTCCGGTGCCCAAATGTCCGGGTGCCTAAATTTCCGGTGCCCAAATGTCCGAACCCCGGTCCCGGTACCTAATCTGTAAATAAACACAATACAGACTATAACTCAACATATGCATAGCTCACTTACATTTCTTATTACAGGGAGGAAGGGCAAGACATTGTGGACACCCTGTACATACACTTTCTTAAATAAACAAAGACATCGCTCTTTCCATGTTTTAGCAACACACAGCAGCCGAAAAATTGTTATTCGGTCACCGCCGGGGAATTGAATACCGGATCTCTCGATATCTAGCTGTTCTGTCTCGAATTTTCATTGCGTGAGAATCTCAGAGAAACCTGATAATTTTTTTTTTTTTTGGAATTTACTGGCGGAATGCCAGGTTCGAGCCAGAACACGTTAATAAATTTATCTGGGAGCGGGGAGTGTCAGAACTTGGCCAGTTCTGTCATTTCTCGTACCCCGGGTAAGGAGGCAAAATTTAATGTGAAAAAAAAAAGGGAAGGTGGTAATGAATTATTATTATTTTTGTAAATATTAAACTTCTTTCTCGGAGTGAGAAGAAAAGGAGAGCAAGGTTATTACACTCTTATTCGGTAAACAAAATTTAATTCCATTTTTTTTTTTCACCACAGAACGAAGCAAAGGAAATTATTATCTCTTATTTTGTTTCAAGAAGGGAAGGAAAGGTTGAGCACGCCATTTTTATTTTCTTCCCTTCTCGAAAGTTTTAAAAGACGCCAAGAAAGTGTCACTTTGCCTCATGGTGACTCAAGAAACCGCGGGGAGAAATCTATTTTCGTCTCAACAGCATGTGGAAGGCTACGACGTTTTCCCCTTCCTTCGGGGTCAGAGGTTACCCCTGGCTTGCGTGGGAGATAAATTCCGTTGGGAGTGCCGGACTGCTGTTGCTATGCAGAATTTTAGCCAATGAAAGGGATCAGCAGTTTCAAACGGGTGTAGGAGAACTGGCCACCGGAGAAGTGGCCACCGGAGAACTGACCACCCGGAGAACTGGCCACAAAAATTTTGAGGGGTCGTATAACAATTGTGTTTCTGACCGCTTCATGCCCACGATCCCCAGAGGTTGGTTATCTGAGTCATATAAAGTTTCCCTAATTTCGTCTTTTCTTAATTGCGATAATTAATGTAATTTTTATAAAAAATGTTTATGATCCACATTTCAACAGAAGATTTCAGGGTTTTCAAACTACAAGTCTGCAAATTATCTGAGGAGCGCATGTGCCGACTCAGGAAACTTGTCGGGGGGGGGGGGCGGTCCAAAAGTGTAAAATATAAAGCATTACTCGACCCATCCGAAGATTTTTACCATTTACAAGCTACAACTCGACACATTATCTGAGGCATGTGCCTACTCTGCAAACCCGTCGGAAGCGGGGGGGGGGGGGGGGGGTGTTAATACCAAAAGTGTAAGATATGAAGAATTTCTTGTCCGATCGGGAGATTTTCAGCATTTACAAGCTACAACTCGACGTATTACCTCTTCTGAGCGTTTGTGCCTACTCTGGAAACCTGTCGGGGAGGTGGTGGTGGTGGAGGGGGGGGGTAAATACAAAAACTAAAATATGAAGATTTCTTTTGCGATCCGTAGATTTTCAGCATTTACTAGCTACAACCCCCTCCCCCCGGACGGGTTTTGCTGCGTAGGCACATGCGCTCAGAACAGAAAATTAGTCCCGTTGAAGCTTCTTAATACTAAATATCTGCCGATCGGACGAGAAATATTTCATATTTTACACTTTTGGTATCCCCCTCTCCCATACACAGGATTGCTGAGTAGGCACATGCCTTCAAATAATGTGTCGAGTTGTAGCTTGTCAATGCCAAAAATCTCCCGATCGGACGAGGAATTTTTCATATTTTACACTTTTGGTATTAACCCCCCTTCCACCCCCATCGCCGACAGGTTTCCAGAGAGTGCACACGCGCTGAGAAAATTTGTCGAGTTGCAGCTTGTAAATGCTGAAGATCTCCCGATCGGAAAAGAAATGAGAAATTCTTGATATTATACGCTTTTGGTATTCCCCCCTGACTAGTTTCCTGAGGCAGCAGATGCCCTCAGACAATTCGATGACTTTGTAGCTTGTAATGGCTGGAAATCTCCCGATCGGATCAGAAATTCTTTATATTTCATATTTTAGGTTTTAAGTCCCCCCACCCACCACCCGACAAGTTTCCTGGGTTTGCTCACTCGCAGAGAATTTTTTTAGTTATAATTTATAGAAAAATATCGTAAATAAGAAAATGCGAAATTACGGACATTTTATGTGGGTCAGATAACCAATCTCGGGGACACGTCGCAACGGAGAAGCCCAGAACGCAATTTTTATACGGCCCCTTCAAATTTTTGTGGCCAGTTCTCCGGGTGGCCAGTTCTCCGGTGGTCAGTTCTCCGGTGGCCAGTTCTCCGCTTAGTCTTAGCTCCGAAAATCATTAAAATGTCTATATTTCTTACTGAAAATGAAACATTAAAAAAAAAAAAAAAATTAAGAACAATAGTTTTTCAAGTAGTGGGGAATATAGCCACACGAAATTTGTTCATGCAGAACAATTTTATGGCACTGAAATTGCAATGTGTCCAGTTCTCCGGTGTCCAGTTCTCCGGTGGCCACTTCTCCGTACCCGGTTTCAAACATCCCCATTAAAGGGGCATCCCACTGGTCGGGACATTTTTTTTTTTTTTTTTTTTTTTTTGATTGGACGTTTAACGACCACCGTGAGCAACTCAATGGGCTATAAGCAGTCGCCCGTCCCTAATTTAGGGTCACTGGTTCCAGGGAAGGGAGAGAGCCACTGCCGTAAGACAAACACAACATCCATTGATTGATTGGAAGTTTAACGACCACCGTGAGCAACTCAATGGGCTATAAGCAGTCGCCCGTCCCTAATTTAGGGTCATGGCTCCAGGGAAGGGAGAGAGCCAGTGCCGTAAGAAAAACACAACATCCATTGATTGATTGGAGGTTTGACGACCACCGTCAGCAACTCAATGGGCTATAAGCAGTCGCCCGTCCCTAATTTAGGGTCACTGGTTCCAGGGAAGGGAGAGAGCCAGCGCCGTAAGACAAACACAACATCCATTGATTGATTGGAGGTTTAACGACCACCGTGAGCAACTCAATGGGCTATAAGCAGTCGCCCGTCCCTAATTTAGGGTCACTGGTTCCAGGGAAGGGAGAGAGCCAGTGCCGTAAGACAAACACAACATCCATTGATTGATTGGAGGTTTAACGACCACCGTGAGCAACTCAATGGGCTATAAGCAGTCGCCCGTCCCTAATTTAGGGTCACTGGTTCCAGGGAAGGGAGAGAGCCAGCGCCGTAAGACAAACACAACATCCATTGATTGATTGGAGGTTTAACGACCACCGTGAGCAACTCAATGGGCTATAAGCAGTCGCCCGTCCCTAATTTAGGGTCACTGGTTCCAGGGAAGGGAGAGAGCCAGTGCCGTAAGACAAACACAACATCCATTGATTGATTGGAGGTTTAACGACAACCGTGAGCAACTCAATGGGCTATAAGCAGTCGCCCGTCCCTAATTTAGGGTCACTGGTTCCAGGGAAGGGAGAGAGCCAGCGCCGTAAGACAAACACGACATCCATTGATTGATTGGAGGTTTAACGACCACCGTGAGCAACTCAATGGGCTATAAGCAGTCGCCCGTCCCTAACTGAGGGTCACTGGTTCCAGGGAAGGGAGAGAGCCAGTGCCGTAAGATAAACACAACGTCCATTGATTGATTGGAGGTTTAACGACCACCGTGAGCAACTCAATGGGCTATAAGCAGTCGCCCGTCCCTAATTTAGGGTCACTGGTTCCAGGGAAGGGAGAGAGCCAGTGCCGTAAGACAAACACAACATCCATTGATTGATTGGAGGTTTAACGACCACCGTGAGCAACTCAATGGGCTATAAGCAGTCGCCCGTCCCTAATTTAGGGTCACTGGTTCCAGGGAAGGGAGAGAGCCAGCGCCGTAAGACAAACACAACATCCATTGATTGATTGGAGGTTTAACGACCACCGTGAGCAACTCAATGGGCTATAAGCAGTCGCCCGTCCCTAATTTAGGGTCACTGGTTCCAGGGAAGGGAGAGAGCCAGTGCCGTAAGACAAACACAACATCCATTGATTGATTGGAGGTTTAACGACCACCGTGAGCAACTCAATGGGCTATAAGCAGTCGCCCGTCCCTAATTTAGGGTCACTGGTTCCAGGGAAAGGAGAGAGCCAGTGCCGTAAGACAAACACAACATCCATTGATTGATTGGAGGTTTAACGACAACCGTGAGCAACTCAATGGGCTATAAGCAGTCGCCCGTCCCTAATTTAGGGTCACTGGTTCCAGGGAAGGGAGAGAGCCAGCGCCGTAAGACAAACACGACATCCATTGATTGATTGGAGGTTTAACGACCACCGTGAGCAACTCAATGGGCTATAAGCAGTCGCCAGTCCCTAACTGAGGGTCACTGGTTCCAGGGAAGGGAGAGAGCCAGTGCCGTAAGATAAACACAACATCCATTGATTGATTGGAGGTTTAACGACCACCGTGAGCAACTCAATGGGATATAAGCAGTCGCCCGTCCCTAATTTAGGGTCACTGGTTCCAGGGAAGGGAGAGAGCCAGTGCCGTAAGACAAACACAACATCCATTGATTGATTGGAGGTTTAACGACCACCGTGAGCAACTCAATGGGCTATAAGCAGTCGCCCGTCCCTAATTTAGGGTCACTGGTTCCAGGGAAGGGAGAGAGCCAGTGCCGTAAGACAAACACAACATCCATTGATTGATTGGAGGTTTAACGACAACCGTGAGCAACTCAATGGGCTATAAGCAGTCGCCCGTCCCTAATTCAGGGTCACTGGTTCCAGGGAAGGGAGAGAGCCAGCGCCGTAAGACAAACACGACATCCATTGATTGATTGGAGGTTTAACGACCACCGTGAGCAACTCAATGGGCTATAAGCAGTCGCCCGTCCCTAACTGAGGGTCACTGGTTCCAGGGAAGGGAGAGAGCCAGTGCCGTAAGATAAACACAACATCCATTGATTGATTGGAGGTTTAACGACCACCGTGAGCAACTCAATGGGATATAAGCAGTCGCCCGTCCCTAATTTAGGGTCACTGGTTCCAGGGAAGGGAGAGAGCCAGTGCCGTAAGACAAACACAACATCCATTGATTGATTGGAGGTTTAACGACCACCGTGAGCAACTCAATGGGCTATAAGCAGTCGCCCGTCCCTAATTTAGGGTCACTGGTTCCAGGGAAGGGAGAGAGCCAGCGCCGTAAGACAAACACAACATCCATTGATTGATTGGAGGTTTAACGACCACCGTGAGCAACTCAATGGGCTATAAGCAGTCGCCCGTCCCTAATTTAGGGTCACTGGTTCCAGGGAAGGGAGAGAGCCAGTGCCGTAAGACAAACACAACATCCATTGATTGATTGGAGGTTTAACGACCACCGTGAGCAACTCAATGGGCTATAAGCAGTCGCCCGTCCCTAATTTAGGGTCACTGGTTCCAGGGAAGGGAGAGAGCCAGTGCCGTAAGACAAACACAACATCCATTGATTGATTGGAGGTTTAACGACAACCGTGAGCAACTCAATGGGCTATAAGCAGTCGCCCGTCCCTAATTTAGGGTCACTGGTTCCAGGGAAGGGAGAGAGCCAGCGCCGTAAGACAAACACGACATCCATTGATTGATTGGAGGTTTAACGACCACCGTGAGCAACTCAATGGGCTATAAGCAGTCGCCCGTCCCTAACTGAGGGTCACTGGTTCCAGGGAAGGGAGAGAGCCAGTGCCGTAAGATAAACACAACATCCATTGATTGATTGGAGGTTTAACGACCACCGTGAGCAACTCAATGGGCTATAAGCAGTCGCCCGTCCCTAATTTAGGGTCACTGGTTCCAGGGAAGGGAGAGAGCCAGTGCCGTAACACAAACACAACATCCATTGATTGATTGGAGGTTTAACGACCACCGTGAGCAAATCAATGGGCTATAAGCAGTCGCCCGTCCCTAATTTAGGGTCACTGGTTCCAGGGAAGGGAGAGAGCCAGTACCGTAAGACAAACACAACATCCATTGATTGATTGGAGGTTTGACGACCACCGTCAGCAACTCAATGGGCTATAAGCAGTCGCCCGTCCCTAATTTAGGGTCACTGGTTCTTTTTTTTTTTTTTTTTTTTTTTTTTTTTTTTGGAGGTTTAACGACCACCGTGAGCAACTCAATGGGCTATAAGCAGTCGCCCGTCCCTAATTTAGGGTCACTGGTTCCAGGGAAGGAGAGAGCCAGTGCCGTAAGACAAACACAACATCCATTGATTGATTGGAGGTTTAACGACCACCGTGAGCAACTCAATGGGCTATAAGCAGTCGCCCGTCCCTAATTTAGGGTCACTGGTTCCAGGGAAGGGAGAGAACCAGCGCCGTAAGACAAACACAACATCCATTGATTGATTGGAGGTTTAACGACCACCGTGAGCAACTCAATGGGCTATAAGCAGTCGCCCGTCCCTAATTTAAGGTCACTGGTTCCAGGGAAGGGAGAGAGCCAGTGCCGTAAGACAAACACAACATCCATTGATTGATTGGAGGTTTAACGACCACCGTGAGCAACTCAATGGGCTATAAGCAGTCGCCCGTCCCTAATTTAGGGTCACTGGTTCCAGGGAAGGGAGAGAGCCAGTGCCGTAAGACAAACACAACATCCATTGATTGATTGGAGGTTTAACGACCACCGTGAGCAACTCAATGGGCTATAAGCAGTCGCCCGTCCCTAATTTAGGGTCACTGGTTCCAGGGAAGGGAGAGAGCCAGCGCCGTAAGACAAACACAACATCCATTGATTGATTGGAGGTTTAACGACCACCGTGAGCAACTCAATGGGCTATAAGCAGTCGCCCGTCCCTAATTTAGGGTCACCTGGTTCCAGGGAAGGGAGAGAGCCAGCGCCGTAAGACAAACACAACATCCATTGATTGATTGGAGGTTTAACGACCACCGTGAGCAACTCAATGGGCTATAAGCAGTCGCCCGTCCCTAATTTAGTGTCACTGGTTCCAGGGAAGGGAGAGAGCCAGTGCCGTAAGACAAACACAACATCCATTGATTGATTGGAGGGTTAACGACCACCGTGAGCAACTCAATAGGCTATAAGCAGTCGCCCGTCCCTAATTTAGTGTCACTGGTTCCAGGGAAGGGAGAGAGCCAGTGCCGTAAGACAAACACAACATCCATTGATTGATTGGAGGTTTAACGACCACCGTGAGCAACTCAATGGGCTATAAGCAGTCGCCCGTCCCTAATTTAGGGTCACTGGTTCCAGGGAAGGGAGAGAGCCAGTGCCGTAAGACAAACACAACATCCATTGATTGATTGGAGGTTTAACGACCACCGTGAGCAACTCAATGGGCTATAAGCAGTCGCCCGTCCCTAATTTAGGGTCACTGGTTCCAGGGAAGGGAGAGAGCCAGCGCCGTAAGACAAACACAACATCCATTGATTGATTGGAGGTTTAACGACCACCGTGAGCAACTCAATGGGCTATAAGCAGTCGCCCGTCCCTAATTTAGGGTCACTGGTTCCAGGGAAGGGAGAGAGCCAGTGCCGTAAGACAAACACAACATCCATTGATTGATTGGAGGTTTAACGACCACCGTGAGCAACTCAATGGGCTATAAGCAGTCGCCCGTCCCTAATTTAGGGTCACTGGTTCCAGGGAAGGGAGAGAGCCAGTACCGTAAGACAAACACAACATCCATTGATTGATTGGAGGTTTAACGACCACCGTGAGCAACTCAATGGGCTATAAGCAGTCGCCCGTCCCTAATTTAGGGTCACCGGTTCCAGGGAAGGGAGAGAGCCAGTGTTGTAAGACAAACACAACATCCATTGATTGATTGGAGGTTTAACGACCACCGTGAGCAACTCAATGGGCTATAAGCAGTCGCCCGTCCCTAATTTAGGGTCACTGGTTCCAGGGAAGGGAGAGAGCCAGTGCCGTAAGACAAACACAACATCCATTGATTGATTGGAGGTTTAACGACCACCGTGAGCAACTCAATGGGCTATAAGCAGTCGCCCGTCCCTAATTTAGGGTCACTGGTTCCAGGGAAGGGAGAGAGCCAGTGCCGTAAGACAAACACAACATCCATTGATTGATTGGAGGTTTAACGACCACCGTGAGCAACTCAATGGGCTATAAGCAGTCGCTCGTCATTAATTTAGGGTCACTGGTTCCAGGGAAGGGAGAGAGCCAGTGCCGTAAGACAAACACAACATCCATGCCTCACCGGGATTCGAACCCGGACCTCGTTCGGACGAATGATCAGAGGCCATCGCTTAGACCACTGCGCCACCGGGGCGGCCGGGACCTTTGACCTGGCCGGCAGGAAAAATGGCGTATGCTCTTGAGAAATGGGTAATAGTGTGGTAAAAATCAATGTTTTCGTCCTAACCATTATATTTGACTTCACCGCCTTCAAAAGTTATTGCACGTTATAACGTAGTAAATTTCTCCGTCATTTTTATCCACGCCAGGATTCGAACCCGGGTCCCCTCATTCCGGAATAAGTCGCTCTACCAATTGAGCTACGCGGACGTTTTATTCTGATTCCCATCTGCCTTTATGTCGTGTGCGTCCTTCTGGCAGGTACGTCACATCTCCTGGCACGTTACAACGTGTACATTGTATACCATTAATATTTAGTGTTTACAAATTTGGTACACATGTAAACAATAGTTACCTTTTCTTCCACTTTCAGGTGTATCTACTCGTCTGACGCAAACAACGCAAACAATACAATAGTAACTTTTGGGAGTTTCCAAATTCAGTGTTGCATTTTATTTTCCTATTTATGTTTCATGGCCTTAATCAAAATTTCAGTTTTGTTTCGAAATGCATCCACCCACCTCTCAAATTGTAATTTTCTTTAATTACCATGTAAATTGCAATATTAGCATTAAGCTCTCTTTTTTTCTTAATACCCCAAATCTTCAATATAAGATAGCCGAGCGCGTTAGCCTTACACCACGGCGACCAACAATTCACGACGCTATGTGTGTATTTTCTGTCAGCTTCAGACATCATAAATCCGTAACGCCAGCGCGCTCGGCTAGATATCGAGAGATCCGGGATTCAATTCCCCGGCGGTGACCAAAATAACAATTTTTCGGTTGCCGTGTGTTGCTAAAACGTGGAAAGAGCGATGACTTTATTTATTCACTGACGCCACGTATTTGGAGGATTTGCACTTACTCAACCTGAACGTACATAAACACCGTCCCCCAAGTTAGCCCTCCAAAAAACGATATTACTTTCCGCCCCCCCTAATAAGTACTTTTTTTACCTGTGTCGTAATGTTGACGGTTACTTGGGCGCTAGTCGTCCAACCTCCTCCTTCATATTCTTCTACTTCATTGGCGGAGGACATAGGTCTTCCATCTACCACCCAAGAAACTTCTGCAGCGGGGTTGCTACGCTCCGTGGTGCACGTTAACGTAACCGTATCGCCAGCCTTTGCTTCTTGTGGACCGCTGACTGTCACCTTGGCAGGGGAATCTAAGGAACATAAAGCACATTAGTTAACAAACCGTTAAAGACAAGTCAGAACTTGAAGCAACAGATAGACTTTCATGGGTTTATCAAAATAATAGAGATACCGACTGAGACTGGAGAACACGTAATCTGCCGTATGCAGATCACAGGGGCGACATCACCCTCAATGTAAGGTATATACGCTGAAGAGAAATTGAATTAGAGATACCTGTCTAGTAACGTGTAGCACCACCTTTCGCCCTGATGACGGCGGCGATTCGTCTCGGCATGGACTCGACAAGACACCGGAAGCGTTCGGAAGCCATACGGATCCACGACCCCTGAACAAGCTCCCACAGTTCACGAAGATTTGATGTACACTGAAGAGCAATTGAATTAGAGATACCTGTCTAGTAACGTGTAGCACCACCTTTCGCCCTGATGACGGCGGCGATTCGTCTCGGCATGGACTCGACAAGACACCGGAAGCGTTGGGAAGCCATACGGATCCACGACCCCTGAACAAGCTCCCACAGTTCACGAAGATTTGATGTACACTGAAGAGCAATTGAATTAGAGATACCTGTCTAGTAACGTGTAGCACCACCTTTCGCCCTGATGACGGCGGCGATTCGTCTCGGCATGGACTCGACAAGATACCGGAAGCCTTGGGAAGCCATACGGATCCACGACCCCTGAACAAGCTCCCACAGTTCACGAAGATTTGATGTACACTGAAGAGCAATTGGATTAGAGATACCTGTCTAGTAACGTGTAGCACCACCTTTCGCCCTGATGACGGCGGCGATTCGTCTCGGCATGGACTCGACAAGACACCGGAAGTCTTGGGAAGCCATACGGATCCACGACCCCTGAACAAGCTCCCACAGTTCACGAAGATTTGATGTACACTGAAGAGCAATTGAATTAGAGATACCTGTCTAGTAACGTGTAGCACCACCTTTCGCCCTGATGACGGCGGCGATTCGTCTCGGCATGGACTCGACAAGACACCGGAAGCGTTGGTAAGCCATACGGATCCACGACCCCTGAACAAGCTCCCACAGTTCACGAAGATTTGATGTACACTGAAGAGCAATTGAATTAGAGATACCTGTCTAGTAACGTGTAGCACCACCTTTCGCCCTGATGACGGCGGCGATTCGTCTCGGCATGGACTTGACAAGACACCGGAAGCGTTGGGAAGCCATACGGATCCACGACTCCTGAACAAGCTCCCACAGTTCACGAAGATTTGATGTACACTGAAGAGCAATTGAATTAGAGATACCTGTCTAGTAACGTGTAGCACCACCTTTCGCCCTGATGACGACGGCGATTCGTCTCGGCATGGACTCGACAAGACACCGGAAGTCTTGGGAAGCCATACGGATCCACGACCCCTGAACAAGCTCCCACAGTTCACGAAGATTTGATGTACACTGAAGAGCAATTGAATTAGAGATACCTGTCTAGTAACGTGTAGCACCACCTTTCACCCTGATGACGGCGGCGATTCGTCTCGGCATGGACTCGACAAGACACCGGAAGCGTTGGGAAGCCGTACGGGTCCACGACCCCTGAACAAGCTCCCACAGTTCACGAAGATTTGATATACACTGAAGAGCAATTGAATTAGAGATACCTGTCTAGTAACGTGTAGCACCACCTTTCGCCCTGATGACGGCGGCGATTCGTCTCGGCATGAACTCGACAAGACACCGGAAGCGATGTGAAGCCATACGGATCCACGACCCCTGAACAATCTCCACAGTTCACGAAGATTTGATGTACACTGAAGAGCAATTGAATTAGAGATACCTGTCTAGTAACGTGTAGCACCACCTTTCGCCCTGATGACGGCGGCGATTCGTCTCGGCATGGACTCGACAAGACACCGGAAGCCTTGGGAAGCCATACAGATCCACGACCCCTGAACAAGCTCCCACAGTTCACGAAGATTTGATGTACACTGAAGAGCAATTGGATTAGAGATACCTGTCTAGTAACGTGTAGCACCACCTTTCGCCCTGATGACGGCGGCGATTCGTCTCGGCATGGACTCGACAAGACACCGGAAGCCTTGGGAAGCCATACGGATCCACGACCCCTGAACAAGCTCCCACAGTTCACGAAGATTTGATGTACACTGAAGAGCAATTAAATTAGAGATACCTGTCTAGTAACGCGTTGCACCACCTTTCGCCCTGATGACGGCGGCGATTCGTCTCGGCATGGACTCGACAAGACACCGGAAGCGTTGGGAAGCCATACGGATCCACGACCCCTGAACAAGCTTCCACAGTTCACGAAGATTTGATGTACACTGAAGAGCAATTGAATTAGAGATACCTGTCTAGTAACGTGTAGCACCACCTTTCGCCCTGATGACGGCGGCGATTCGTCTCGGCATGGACTCGACAAGACACCGGAAGCGTTGGGAAGCCATACGGATCTACGACCCCTGAACAAGCTCCCACAGTTCACGAAGATTTGATGTACACTGAAGAGCAATTGAATTAGAGATACCTGTCTAGTAACGTGTAGCACCACCTTTCGCCCTGATGACGGCGGCGATTCGTCTCGGCATGGACTCGACAAGACACCGGAAGCGTTGGGAAGCCATACGGATCCACGACCCCTGAACAAGCTCCCACAGTTCACGAAGATTTGATGTACACTGAAGAGCAATTGAATTAGAGATACCTGTCTAGTAACGTGTAGCACCACCTTTCGCCCTGATGACGGCGGCGATTCGTCTCGGCATGGACTGGACAAGACACCGGAAGCGTTGGGAAGCCATACGGATCCACGACCCCTGAACAAGCTCCCACAGTTCACGAAGATTTGATGTACACTGAAGAGCAATTGAATTAGAGATACCTGTCTAGTAACGTGTAGCACCACCTTTCGCCCTGATGACGGCGGCGATTCGTCTCGGCATGGACTCGACAAGACACCGGAAGCGTTGGGAAGCCATACGGATCCACGACCCTGAACAAGCTCCCACAGTTCACGAAGATTTGATGTACACTGAAGAGCAATTGAATTAGAGATACCTGTCTAGTAACGTGTAGTACCACCTTTCGCCCTGATGACGGCGGCGATTCGTCTCGGCATGGACTCGACAAGACACCGGAAGAGATGGGAAGCCATACGGATCCACGACCCCTGAACAAGCTCCCACAGTTCACGAAGATTTGATGTACACTGAAGAGCAATTGAATTAGAAGATCCTTGTCTAGTAACGTGTAGTACCACCTTTCGCCCTGATGACGGCGGCGATTCGTCTCGGCATGGACTCCACAAGACACCGGAAGCGTTGGGAAGCCATACGGATCCACGACCCCTGAACAAGCTCCCACAGTTCACGAAGATTTGATGTACACTGAAGAGCAATTGAATTAGAGATACCTGTCTAGTAACGTGTAGTACCACCTTTCGCCCTGATGACGGCGGCGATTCGTCTCGGCATGGACTCGACAAGACACCGGAAGCATTGGGAAGCCATACGGATCCACGACCCCTGAACAAGCTCCCACAGTTCACGAAGATTTGATGTACACTGAAGAGCAATTGAATTAGAGATACCTGTCTAGTAACGTGTAGCACCACCTTTCACCCTGATGACGGCGGCGATTCGTCTCGGCATGGACTCGACAAGACACCGGAAGCGTTGGGAAGCCGTACGGGTCCACGACCCCTGAACAAGCTCCCACAGTTCACGAAGATTTGATATACACTGAAGAGCAATTGAATTAGAGATACCTGTCTAGTAACGTGTAGCACCACCTTTCGCCCTGATGACGGCGGCGATTCGTCTCGGCATGAACTCGACAAGACACCGGAAGCGATGTGAAGCCATACGGATCCACGACCCCTGAACAATCTCCCACAGTTCACGAAGATTTGATGTACACTGAAGAGCAATTGAATTAGAGATACCTGTCTAGTAACGTGTAGCACCACCTTTCGCCCTGATGACGGCGGCGATTCGTCTCGGCATGGACTCGACAAGACACCGGAAGCCTTGGGAAGCCATACGGATCCACGACCCCTGAACAAGCTCCCACAGTTCACGAAGATTTGATGTACACTGAAGAGCAATTGGATTAGAGATACCTGTCTAGTAACGTGTAGCACCACCTTTCGCCCTGATGACGGCGGCGATTCGTCTCGGCATGGACTCGACAAGACACCGGAAGCCTTGGGAAGCCATACGGATCCACGACCCCTGAACAAGCTCCCACAGTTCACGAAGATTTGATGTACACTGAAGAGCAATTAAATTAGAGATACCTGTCTAGTAACGCGTTGCACCACCTTTCGCCCTGATGACGGCGGCGATTCGTCTCGGCATGGACTCGACAAGACACCGGAAGCGTTGGGAAGCCATACGGATCCACGACCCCTGAACAAGCTTCCACAGTTCACGAAGATTTGATGTACACTGAAGAGCAATTGAATTAGAGATACCTGTCTAGTAACGTGTAGCACCACCTTTCGCCCTGATGACGGCGGCGATTCGTCTCGGCATGGACTCGACAAGACACCGGAAGCGTTGGGAAGCCATACGGATCTACGACCCCTGAACAAGCTCCCACAGTTCACGAAGATTTGATGTACACTGAAGAGCAATTGAATTAGAGATACCTGTCTAGTAACGTGTAGCACCACCTTTCGCCCTGATGACGGCGGCGATTCGTCTCGGCATGGACTCGACAAGACACCGGAAGCGTTGGGAAGCCATACGGATCCACGACCCCTGAACAAGCTCCCACAGTTCACGAAGATTTGATGTACACTGAAGAGCAATTGAATTAGAGATACCTGTCTAGTAACGTGTAGCACCACCTTTCGCCCTGATGACGGCGGCGATTCGTCTCGGCATGGACTCGACAAGACACCGGAAGCGTTGGGAAGCCATACGGATCCACGACCCCTGAACAAGCTCCCACAGTTCACGAAGATTTGATGTACACTGAAGAGCAATTGAATTAGAGATACCTGTCTAGTAACGTGTAGTACCACCTTTCGCCCTGATGACGGCGGCGATTCGTCTCGGCATGGACTCGACAAGACACCGGAAGAGATGGGAAGCCATACGGATCCACGACCCCTGAACAAGCTCCCACAGTTCACGAAGATTTGATGTACACTGAAGAGCAATTGAATTAGAGATCCTTGTCTAGTAACGTGTAGTACCACCTTTCGCCCTGATGACGGCGGCGATTCGTCTCGGCATGGACTCCACAAGACACCGGAAGCGTTGGGAAGCCATACGGATCCACGACCCCTGAACAAGCTCCCACAGTTCACGAAGATTTGATGTACACTGAAGAGCAATTGAATTAGAGATACCTGTCTAGTAACGTGTAGTACCACCTTTCGCCCTGATGACGGCGGCGATTCGTCTCGGCATGGACTCGACAAGACACCGGAAGCATTGGGAAGCCATACGGATCCACGACCCCTGAACAAGCTCCCACAGTTCACGAAGATTTGATGTACACTGAAGAGCAATTGAATTAGAGATACCTGTCTAGTAACGTGTAGTACCACCTTTCGCCCTGATGACGGCGGCGATTCGTCTCGGCATGGACTCGACAAGACACCGGAAGCGTTGGGAAGCCATACGGATCCACGACCCCTGAACAAGCTCCCACAGTTCACGAAGATTTGATGTACACTGAAGAGCAATTGAATTAGAGATACCTGTCTAGTAACGTGTAGCACCACCTTTCGGCCTGATGACGGCAGCGATTCGTCTCGGCATGGACTCGACAAGACACCGGAAGCATTGTTAAGCCATACGGATCCACGACCCCTGAACAAGCTCCCACAGTTCACGAGGATTTCATGGAGGAGGTCATCTCTGTCGATGGCTTCCCAGATGTGCTTGATCAGGTGACCTAGCTGGCCAAGGAAGCGAGGTCACGTCGGTGGAGTGTTCATCCAACCATTCGGATACAATTCGGGAGCTGCATTGTCTTGTTGCAGGATGAGGTCCCCAGTGGGATGTTGAAGACGCACAAACGGGAGCAAATGGTCGTCCATGATATCCCGGTAACGTTGACCTGTGAGGGATGATATCACACGTACCAGGGGTTCCATTTCAGTCCACATAAACAGTCCCCAGACGAGAATGCCACCCCGACCAGCTTGAACAGTACCCCGCTGGCAAGAAGGATCCAGCGCTTCATGTGGTTTGCACCGTACTCCTATCCTGCCATCCGCATGTACCAACGTGAATCTCGATTCATGAGTCCAGGCAACATTTTCCCACATGTCTAGGGTTCCAGTGGCGATGTTCCCGCGCCCACGCTAATCTTTGCACCCTGTGATGTGCGGTCAGCAGCGGTACCCTCGTGGGACGATGGCTTCTGTATCCCATAGCGAGGACATGGTTCTGGATGGTGTGGCTGCTTACACGTTTTTGTGCACCAGCGTTAAATTGCCGAGTGATTTCTTGCACTGTGGCCCGTCTATCCGCTGTTACCTTGCGAGCTAGCCGACGATGACCCCGCTCATCCACACGCTTTTGTCCACGGCAGTTGGCCCTTGCAGGGATGGTTTTACCGGATTCGATGTACTCACGGTGCACCCGTGACACAGTGGCTCGTGAAAATCACAGTACCGGCACGACTTCCGAGATTGAGAGACCCATTCGTCGGTCCCCGACAATTTGCCTACGATCAAGTGCGCTCAGATCCTTCGTCTTACCCAAACTGCGTCAGACTCTTACTGATTCCCGTCGCATCGCTCTTTATATTGTCGGATCGCTGCATACGTCATGTCGTTTCCGTTTACAGGGCCACCCACAGCGCCACATTTGCATAACGCCACCTGTCTCTAATTCAATTGCTCCTCAGTGTACAGTCATTTGCAAAAGTATAAGACCACCTGTTGTATTAGGAGATCCCTGTGGATTGCGTGGCAGTTACTGTCTTTTATAATCAACCTCTTGTCGGTGTTGCATTATCCTACAGCGGCAGCTGTTGGTAGAGTTGGGAGAAGCGTGCGAGCGTCGGTTTGCTTCTGGTTTCCATACGCAGAGGCTTTGTGCGTATTGTATATATACAGTAGTGGGTAAAACTGTGGCAGCCTTTTGGAAAAAGTGTATTTTTGAGGTTTGATGGCTCACGCCACTTTTTATCGGAGTAATACTATAAAATTTATATATCAATGGAAAGAAAATTTCATCAAGAATGTAACGCAATAACTTTTATGAAGGATTTTGTATTAGAACAGCAGTTATAAAGAAGAAAAGTGAAACACATAGGAAAAATGAGATATGCAAAAATTCTCACCATGTCGCTTAATACATGTATTTATTGGTGTTTTGCATTCCTTATGCTCAAGTGAGCTCTTTCCAAATAAGACAAAAAATTTCAATTTCAGTAAAGTACGATCCACTTACAAAGAACGGTGAACGTCACGGAAGCCATCATTGTTTCTGAAATAAGAGTGCTACTTGCTTCGCAAGAGTAGAGAGCACCATTGTCGGAAGCATCGGCGGTGATCGACAGCTCGTTTTCTGATAGCCAGTCGGAAGTAGTGTAGGAGAAATCAATTATTTCTCCATTCTTCTTCCACTGCAGTTGCGCCAACGGGTTACCTCCCCTGGAGATGCAGCGCAGACGAATCGTGTCTCCCATCCGCACGGGGTCACCTTCATGGTAGCCTTCGATCATTGGTCTCCCAGGAGGAACTAAAAATCACAAATTAAAGTTTTAATTATTCAGAAATTATACTGTGATGTGTTTCGAATATCATTTCTGTTTTTACTTTCAATTTGTAAAAAAACTAAAATCAAAAGTTAAAGTAAAACATAAATATATATTACTTGATTTAATTTTCAAAATTCGTGTTAATTCTAAGTCAGTGCTTTTACGTAGGTCGTTCAAAAGGTAACGGCAAATTGGCAGCACGTATTACATGAAACGAATACCCCAGGTACTTCAAACTCCCGCACAGAGAAGATAGATTCTTATAGAAGGTGCTGATAGTGCCCAATAGATGGCGCGGCGATCTATTGGGCAGTATCAGCACCTTCTTGGTTCATTCCAAGTCAGTGCTTTTACGTAGGCCGTTCAAAAGGTAACAGCAAATTGACAGCACGCATTTCATGAAACGAATACCCGAGGTACTTCAAACTCCCGCACAGAGAAGATAGATTCTTGTAGAAGGTGCTGATAGTGTCCAATAGATGGCGCGGCGATCTATTGAGAAGTATTAGCACCTTCTTGGTTCATTCCAAGTCAGTGCTTTTACGTAGGTCGTTCAAAAGGTAACGGCAAATTGGCAGCACGTATTACATGAAACGAATACCCCAGGTACTTCAAACTCCCGCACAGAGAAGATAGATTCTTATAGAAGGTGCTGATAGTGCCCAATAGATGGCGCTGCGATCTATTCGGCAGTATCAGCACCTTCTTGGTTCATTCCAAATCAGTGCTTTTACGTAGGTCGTTCAAAAGGTAACAGCAAATTGACAGCACGCATTTCATGAAACGAATACCCCAGGTACTTCAAACTCCCGCGCAGAGAAGATAGATTCTTATTGAAGGTGCTGATACTGCTACCCAACAGATGGCGCGGCGATCAATTGGGCAGTATCAGCACCTTCTTTGTTCATTCCAAGTCAGTGTTTTTACGTAGGTCGTTCAAAAGGTAACGGCAAATTGGCAGCACGTATTACATGAAACGAATACCCCAGGTACTTCAAACTCCCGCGCAGAGAAGATAGATTCTTATTGAAGGTGCTGATACTGCTACCCAACAGATGGCGCGGCGATCAATTGGGCAGTATCAGCACCTTCTTTGTTCATTCCAAGTCAGTGCTTTTACGTAATTCGTTCAAAAGGTAACGGCAAATTGGCAGCACGTATTACATGAAACGAATACCCCAGGTACTTCAAACTCCCGCGCAGAGAAGATAGATTCTTATTGAAGGTGCTGATACTGCTACTCAACAGATGGCGCGGCGATCAATTGGGCAGTATCAGCACCTTCTTTGTTCATTCCAAGTCAGTGCTTTTACGTAGGTCGTTCAAAAAGAATTACCAAATTGACAGCACGCATTTCATGAAACGAATACCCGAGGTACTTCAAACTCCCGCACAGAGAAGATAGATTCTTGTAGAAGGTGCTGATAGTGTCCAATAGATGGCGCGGTGATCTATTGAGAAGTATTAGCACCTTCTTGGTTCATTCAAGTCAGTGCTTTTACGTAGGTCGTTCAAAAGGTAACGGCAAATTGGCAGCACGTATTACATGAAACGAATACCCCAGGTACTTCAAACTCCCGCACAGAGAAGATAGATTCTTATAGAAGGTGCTGATAGTGCCCAATAGATGGCGCTGCGATCTATTCGGCAGTATCAGCACCTTCTTGGTTCATTCCAAATCAGTGCTTTTACGTAGGTCGTTCAAAAGGTAACAGCAAATTGACAGCACGCATTTCATGAAACGAATACCCCAGGTACTTCAAACTCCCGCGCAGAGAAGATAGATTCTTATTGAAGGTGCTGATACTGCTACCCAACAGATGGCGCGGCGATCAATTGGGCAGTATCAGCACCTTCTTTGTTCATTCCAAGTCAGTGTTTTTACGTAGGTCGTTCAAAAGGTAACGGCAAATTGGCAGCACGTATTACATGAAACGAATACCCCAGGTACTTCAAACTCCCGCGCAGAGAAGATAGATTCTTATTGAAGGTGCTGATACTGCTACCCAACAGATGGCGCGGCGATCAATTGGGCAGTATCAGCACCTTCTTTGTTCATTCCAAATCAGTGCTTTTACGTAGGTCGTTCAAAAGGTAACGGCAAATTGGCAGCACGTATTACATGAAACGAATACCCCAGGTACTTCAAACTCCCGCGCAGAGAAGATAGATTCTTATTGAAGGTGCTGATACTGCTACTCAACAGATGGCGCGGCGATCAATTGGGCAGTATCAGCACCTTCTTTGTTCATTCCAAGTCAGTGCTTTTACGTAGGTCGTTCAAAAAGAATTACCAAATTGACAGCACGCATTTCATGAAACGAATACCCGAGGTACTTCAAACTCCCGCACAGAGAAGATAGATTCTTGTAGAAGGTGCTGATAGTGTCCAATAGATGGCGCGGCGATCTATTGAGAAGTATTAGCACCTTCTTGGTTCATTCCAAGTCAGTGCTTTTACGTAGGTCGTTCAAAAGGTAACAGCAAATTGACAGCACGCATTTCATAAAACGAATACCCCAGGTACTTCTTTCTCCCACACAGAGAAGATAGATTCTTGCAGGTCTGATAGTGCCCAATCGATGGCGCGGCGATCTATTGAAAAGTATCAGCACCTTCTTGGTTTATTCCACGTCAGTGCTTTTACGTAGGTAAAGGTTACAGCAAATTGACAGCACGTATTTCATGAAACGAGTACTCCAGGTACTTCAAACACCCGCACAGGGAAGATAGATTCTTATAGAAGGTGCTGATACTGCCCAATAGATGGCGCGGCGATCTATTGGGCAATATCAGCACCTTCTTGTTTCATTCTTAGTCAGTGCTTTTACGTAGGTCGTTCTAAAGGTAACAGGAAATTGACAGCACGTGTTTCATGAAACGAGTACCCCAGGTACTTCAAACACCCGCACAGGGAAGTTATATTCTTAGAGAAGGTGTTCACATTGCCTAATAGATGGCGCTGCGTGCTTAAGCGGAAGTTCAGCATAAACGAAATGGCGGCGCCCTTAGCCCTTAGCACTGTAGAGGAACAGAGGGCAATCATCAGGTTTTTGTGGTCCGAGGGTGTGAAATTCATAGAAGAATGATGCAACAGTATGGTGATGCCTGCATTGGTGAAAGAAGACTGTTCGAGTGCGTAGATGCGTTTCAAAATGGCCGAACATCCATCCGTGATAAAAAAAAAACGCTCAGGTCGTCCCAGCGCGGCAGTCACTGATGAGGAAATTGGTCGCGCTTACGCCATTACCCGTGAAAACAGACGTATTCCTTTAGAAGTTCTGGTCAGGGAATTGGATGTCAGTATCGGATCCGCTCATACCATTGCCACGGAGGTTCTCAAGTATCGCGAGTTGTGTGCCTAGAATGCGGACTGATGAGCACAAATTGATTCGTGTGCAGACTTCCACAGCCTATTTGGCGCTGTATAACGACAAAGGAGACGAGTACCTGTCATGTATCGTCACAGGGGACGAAGCCTGTGTGCGCCATTATGAGTCCGAAAGCAGGAGGAAGTCTTCAGAATGACAGCACACATCTTCTCTAGTCAAGAAGAAGTTCAAGACTCAACCCTCCACCGGAAAGGTCCTGCCCACTCTCTTCTGGGATATGAATGGACCAATTTTGAAGCATTATCAGAAAAAGGGGTGAAACAGTGAATAGTGCCCGATCCAGCGAAAGGTTTTAGAAGGTGCTGAAGCCAGCAAAATGCAGCCGTCGTAGAGGACTTTTGTGTAAAGGCGTTCTTCTCCTTCATGATAATGCCCGTTCTCACACCGCCGCTGCGACTCTTGACACCATTAAGAGATTGAGATTTCAGATCTTGCAGCAGCCCTGAACTTTCTTCTTCTGATTATCATGTCTTTGGATCCCAGAAGGACGCTTTGAGAGGACGAGGTCAAAGAAGCGACGTATTCCTGGCTCAAGGGCACAACCAAAAGAATTTATGTTTGTCTGATGGACTTACGAAGTTGGTGCAACGGTGTAAGAAATGTACTGAAAAGGCTGGTGATTATGTAGAAAAATGAAATATCATTTTTCTACATAATCACCCGACTAATTTCTAGCCTACTGAGTGAGCCAGGGAAAGTGTTTGGTAAGGTTGTTATTGAAAAAGTACGGGGTCCTACATCATTGAAAGTGTGGGATGTTCAGAGTGGTTTTATGCCTGGTAAAGGCTGCACTAACCAGATTTTTGCATTACGCACGATGATTGAAAAGTATCTGGCTGTTGGGAAGAAAGTTTTTACTGCCTTCATAGATTTAGAGAAAGCTTATGACCGAGTGAATAGGACACTTTTGTGGAAGGTATTGAATGAATATGGTGTTACTGGGAATCTACTTAATAGTGTAAAAGCCATGTATGCTGGTAGTAGAGCTTGTGTACGAGTGAATGGTGTTTTATCAAAATGGTTTTCCATTGGTGCAGGAGTTAGACAAGGTTGTGTAATGTCACCATGGCTGTTTAATATATTTATGGATGCATGCATGCGTGATGCCAAAATAGATGATACTGGTTTGTGTCTTGGTGATATCCGTGTGTGCAGATTGCTGTATGCTGATGACACTGTCCTGTTGGCAGAGAGCAAAAGTGAGTTGCAGAGTATGTTGACTCGGATGTAAGAAGTTTGCATGAAATTCAAACTGAGTATAAATAAGGGAAAAACCAAAGTTATGGTGTTTGAGAGAGGAATGGGTAGCACTGAATGTAATGTAAGTATAAATGGCACTGTGATTGACCAGGTGAGTGAGTTTGTGTATTTAGGAAGCATGTTTGACAGAGAGAACAAGTTGGATGGTGAAATCAGTAGGTTAATGAATTCTTCTTTGAAAGTCTTAGCTGCTCTGGGAGCTTTTCACAGGAATGATGGGTTCTCTAGAGAGTCCCGCATGGCTGTGTATGAAACAGTAATTGTTCCTACTCTGATGTATGGCAGTGAAACCTGGGTACTTCAGAAGAAACATAGGAGTTGTTTGTGTGCTGGAGAAATGCGTTACTTACGTGGGGTTTGTGGCAAGACACGATCTGATTGTGTGAGGAATGAAGATGTATTACAGTTGTGTGATGTGAAGCAGAATGTTGTTAGCAAGGTGGAGGCCAATATGCTTCGGTGGTTTGGCCATGTTGAAAGAATGAGTGATGAAATGCTTACAAAGAAAATCTTTTCAGCCCAAGCGGCAGGAAGGAAAGGCAGAGGAAGGCCAAGGAAAACATGGGTGGATCGGATTCAGGAGTGTCTGCATGAGGAAAAGATTATGAGTATGAAGTATAAAAGATCTTGTGTACGGCGTGTAATGGATATCAGTGAAGCACGAGTTGTATGTCAAGATCGCTGTAAATGGAGAAGTTTGAAACGACAACAATAAGTAAAAATATCTGGAAGTTTGTATTTCTTTTTGGAGCTAACCTCTGAATCTCAGAGAACAGCTTAGTGATATGTATGTATGTATGAAAGAATGAGTGATGAAATGCTTACTAAGAAAATATTTTCAGCCCAAGTGGCAGGAAGGAAAGGCAGAGGAAGGCCAAGGAAAACATGGGTGGATCAGATTCAGGAGTGTCTGCATGAGAAAAAGATTATGAGTATGAAGTATAAAAGATCTTGTGTACGGCGTGTAATGGATATCAGTGAAGCACGAGTTGTATGTCAAGATCGCTGTAAATGGAGAAGTTTGAAACGACAACAATAAGTAAAAATATCTGGAAGTTTGTATTTCTTTTTGGAGCTAACCTCTGAATCTCAGAGAACAGCTTAGTGATATGTATGTATGTATGAAAGAATGAGTGATGAAATGCTTACTAAGAAAATATTTTCAGCCCAAGTGGCAGGAAGGAAAGGCAGAGGAAGGCCAAGGAAAACATGGGTGGATCAGATTCAGGAGTGTCTGCATGAGAAAAAGATTATGAGTATGAAGTATAAAAGATCTTGTGTACGGCGTGTAATGGATATCAGTGAAGCACGAGTTGTATGTCAAGATCGCTGTAAATGGAGAAGTTTGAAACGACAACAGTAAGTAAAAATATCTGGAAGTTTGTATTTCTTTTTGGAGCTAACCTCTGAATGTCAGAGAACAGCTTAGTGATATGTATGTATGTATGAAAGAATGAGTGATGAAATGCTTACTAAGAAAATCTTTTCAGCCCAAGTGGCAGGAAGGAAAGGCAGAGGAAGGCCAAGGAAAACATGGGTGGATCAGATTCAGGAGTGTCTGCATGAGAAAAAGATTATGAGTATGAAGTATAAAAGATCTTGTGTACGGCGTGTAATGGATATCAGTGAAGCACGAGTTGTATGTCAGGATCGCTGCAAATGGAGAAGTTTGAAACGACAACAATAAGTAAAAATATCTGGAAGTTTGTATTTCTTTTTGGAGCTAACCTCTGGATCTCAGAAAACAGCTTAGTGATGTGTGTGTGTGTGTATGAAATATCATTGGTATCTCTCATTGAATTATGTATCTCAAAATATTTAAATTTCTGTTGCTTTTCGAACTTATAACGTACAAGTATTTCCACGCCGGGCATCGAAACTATGTCTTCATCACTCCGGAGTGAAATGCTCTCCCAACTGAGCTACGCTGACAGAATGTCTCGCTGCAGATTTGTCGTCTTGACGCACGTTTTACCCTCTGTATTACGTCACAAACTGTCCTTGTAAATAAAATCTAACAGATATCTGAATTCTATGCATGAGGATTGTTGAAAGTCGACTGGAGTTTTTTTGTTGTAACTCTCCACGTTCTGTGCCGATTGCGATGTAATACGCACTGTAAAGACATCTTAGCTTCCTCTACACTCCAGCAATCGTTTCGCCCTCGTGACACATACATTTTGGGAAACATGGAGTCTGTAGATGTGTCAGTGCACGTGGAAAAGCATGGTATTGTTACATTTTTTGTGAAGGGGAAAGCAAAATCTTCTAAAATTTCGCAAAGATTGTAAGAAGAGTATGAAAACAAAACGCTGTCAAAGGCAAGTGCCTGCAATCGACGCAGCCAGTTTTCTGAGAGCCAAGAAGGAATAACAAATTAACTGCACGGATATGTTAAAGCAACGGCTGTGGCCGAAGTGAGCACTGATCGTGTGGAACAGGTTATTTAAAAAACAGGTGGGTAAGTGCGCATGACACAGCTGCAATATTCAACAACGGCATGTATTGTAAGCCTGAAGAATTTCGTACCCGCTGTGTTGCAGTGGAAGCATATCCGGCGCGTAACTGGAAGACCCTGGGTTCGATTACCGGTGGCGGCAGATGAGAATTTTTCCGTGACTCACTTATAAACGCGGAAAGAGCGATAACTTCCTTTTGATGTTCCTGGTCCACGTCAACTGTGTATTTATCATTCATTCGCCTTCTAGGTATTTGTTAAGTTGGTGTTGTTCATACACTGGCGTGCAAAAAATAAGGACGAGACGGTTTTTCGAATGTAACGTCGTGCAGAAGTGCTCCACATCGACTCAAATCGTACCATAAGATCCCCAAGATGTAAGAATATGGGACAAGTGAGCAAAACCGTCCAAACAAGGAATCCAAAGGATACCAAGGCACTTTATGGAAAAGGTAGCTTCGAGCACAACTGGACAGGCGGCTGCCAAGAAACATCCAGTCTTTAGTAGGGGATATGATCACCCCTGACTGCGTTGCAGGATTTACAATGTCTGTCCATGCTGAGGACGAGGTTGTCAAGGAGCTGTTGAGGCATCGCGGCCCATTCCTCTTGTAACGCCAATCGCAGAAGCGGAATCGTTGCTGGAGGCTGGTGACGTGCTGCCGAGCATCTCCCGAGAAGGTCCCACACGTGTTCGATTGGATTTAGGTCCGGGGACCTAGCGACCCAATCCATGCGTTGAATATCTTCACTCTCCAACAGCTCTGCGACAGCCACTGTACGATGAGGTGTAGCGTTGTCGTCCATGAAGAGGAACTCAGGACCCACAGCACCTCTAAACAGACGCACGTGAGGCAGGAGAACCTCAGTACAATAGCGGACACCAGTGACTGAACCTCCTTGGAAGATGTGGAGGTCAGTACGGCTACCAAGCATGATACCGCCCCAAACGAGAACTCCGCCACCTCCAAACCGGTCCCTTTCGATGATGTTGGATGTGTGATTGCGTGTTCCCTGCTCTCTCCAGATGTGTATACGTCCAAAATCGCTCGTCAGACTAAATCGGCTCTCATCCGTAAAGAGAACTCGACCCCATTGCTGATGTGTCCAGTTCTTGTGTTCCTGGCACCACAGAAACCGCCGTCTCCGATGAGCAGGCGTTAATGGCACACACCGTACTGGTCGTCGTGCAAATAGACCACCTTTGTGCAGCCTCCTGGCCACGGTAAAACGCGATAACGGACGCCCAGTTGTCTGTTGCATTTCTCCCGCTGTCTGCCGTCTGTCTCTTCTCGCCTGTAGGACAATATACCGGTCGTCCGCCGCCGTGGTTGCTCGTGGACGACCACTGCTAAACTCTCGGACAATTGTTCCTGTCGTTTGAAATGCTCTCCAAGCTCGTGAAACGATGCTGTGAGCGATCCCGAACTCCTCGGCCACACTAGTCACACTTCGACTTTCTTCCAACTTCCCAATGACGCGACCTCGGGTAAAGTCATCCAGATGTCGTCTACTGGATTGCCTGTTGGCCATAGCACACGGTGGCAGCAACTGGACGGCGTTCAAACCGATGTACACCGTGCAATAGCTTTCACTGAATTGCTGAGCGTACACCGCCCGTGTGCTTTATACCCTTTTGACAGCCCCCCGCCCCTCTACGTCATGCTGTATATATGCGCATGCCTTACCGTACCGGACCCTAGTCTATCTCCTGAGTGGTCTGTCGGCCCGTTCTGCCTGCTCGTTCCGCTGTTTTGCTAATTTTACCTTTTCGTCCTTAATTTTTCCACACCAGTGTATTTGCTAAATCCCCAGGCCGCCCCGGTGGCGCAGTGGTCTAAGGCGCTGGTCTCTGATCATTCGTCCGTAAGGGGTCCGGGTTCGAATCCCGGTCAGGCATGGATGTTGTGTTTGTCTTACGGCACTGGCTCTCTCCCTTCCCTGGAACCAGTGACCCGAAATTAGGGACGGGCGACTGCTTATAGCCCATTGAGTTGCTCACGGTGGTCGTTAAACCTCCAATCAATCAATGGATGTTGTGTTTGTCTTACAGCACTGGCTCTCTCCCTTCCCTGGAACCAGTGAACCTAAATTAGGGACGGGCGACTGCTTATAGCCCATTGAGTTGCTCACGGTGGTCGTTAAACCTCCAATCAATCAATGGATGTTGTGTTTGTCTTACAACACTGGCTCTCTCCCTTCCCTGGAACCAGTGAACCTAAATTAGGGACGGGCGACTGCTTATAGCCCATTGAGTTGCTCACGGTGGTCGTTAAACCTCCAATCAATCAATGGATGTTGTGTTTGTCTTACAGCACTGGCTCTCTCCCTTCCCTGGAACCAGTGAACCTAAATTAGGGACGGGCGACTGCTTATAGCCCATTGAGTTGCTCACGGTGGTCGTTAAACCTCCAATCAATCAATGGATGTTGTGTTTGTCTTACGGCACTGGCTCTCTCCCTTCCCTGGAACCAGTGACCCTAAATTAGGGACGGGCGACTGCTTATAGCCCATTGAGTTGCTCACGGTGGTCGTTAAACCTCCAATCAATCAATGGATGTTGTGTTTGTCTTACGGCACTGGCTCTCTCCCTTCCCTGGAACCAGTGACCCTAAATTAGGGACGGGCGACTGCTTATAGCCCATTGAGTTGCTCACGGTGGTCGTTAAACCTCCAATCAATCAATGGATGTTGTGTTTGTCTTACGGCACTGGCTCTCTCCCTTCCCTGGAACCAGTGACCCTAAATTAGGGACGGGCGACTGCTTATAGCCCATTGAGTTGCTCACGGTGGTCGTTAAACCTCCAATCAATCAATGGATGTTGTGTTTGTCTTACGGCACTGGCTCTCTCCCTTCCCTGGAACCAGTGACCCTAAATTAGGGACGGGCGACTGCTTATAGCCTATTGAGTTGCTCACGGTGGTCGTTAAACCTCCAATCAATCAATGGATGTTGTGTTTGTCTTACGGCACTGGCTCTCTCCCTTCCCTGGAACCAGTGACCCTAAATTAGGGACGGGCGACTGCTTATAGCCCATTGAGTTGCTCACGGTGGTCGTTAAACCTCCGATCAAAAAAAAAAAAAAAAAAGAATCCCCAGCATCGTGTGGGGCTCCTGAGAAGCAACCTGTCATGTGGTTTGGCAGTTTGTCGTTTGTGAGTCTGGAGAGTTTCGAGCCTGCTGTGGTGCAGTGGAAGCATATCCGGCGCGTAACTAGAAGACCTTGGGTTCGATTCTCGGTGGCGGCCGATGAGAATTTTTCCGTGACCCACTTATAAACGTGCAAAGAGCGATGACTTCTATTTGATGTTCCTGGTCCACATCAATTGTTTATTTCTCATTCAACAACAGTGTTGGTTGTGTGGAAAGAAATCATTCATGAGATCCTCCTCTTCGGGAAAGTATACGCACGTTGCATGGACAGATAAATTAGCTTTCCAAGCGTCCATGTACATAGAGATATTTTTTTTATTATCGCTGCTTGCGTTAATAAGTATCGCATATAATTCTGTTCAGCACGTATAAAAAGGAATACATGACTCCTATTTCCCAAAACCTCAGCCCAATGTACGAACGACGACTTCACTATGTTGCACTATATGACAATGCATTACGTTTCACTTGTTGAAGGGATTCACACCTAAATACAATAAACAAATCAATACAAACTCCGTTTATTGGTGTGAAAGTATATTTAAAGAAGAAATACAAGGAAAAATTGTATCTCCCGAGCTTTCGCTCTCCAAGCGAGAGGCGTTCTCAATGGTTGCAGACGTTACCAACAAGTCTGGCAAGTACACTATCTACCAACAAGTAATTGGACAACTGGGATAGCAAAGGAAAACGAAGTTTATTCACCTTCAATAGTTCGTGGAGCCTCCACGAGCGGCGATTACAGCTGCGACTCTCCGGGGCATACTCTCAACCAGGCGTTGTACGACGGCTAGCGGTATTTTCTTCCACTCGGCTTGGAGGAGACAGGTCAGTGCCTTCACCCATTTCGGACGGTGGGGGCACCCCTTAAGTCGACGCTCCAACTCGTCCCAGAGGTGCTCGATAGGGTTAAGGTCCGCAGGCCAGTCCATTCGATTAACCTCATTGTCACCATACCAAGCCATGGTGGACCTCGCAACAAGACAGGTCACATTGTCATCCTGAAAGTAACATGGGTCCCACCCCGTAAAACTGCCACAACGTAGGAAGCGCATGGTCATCCAAAATGGTGCAGTAGGTCTCGGCGTTGAGTCTACCAGGAATTGCGACCAAGGGTCCCGTGCCATACCAGGAGAAACACCCCCATAGCATAATTCCACCGCCGCCGAACTTCACAGTTGGCACAATACATTCCGGCAGGAGGCGTTCTCCAGGCAGACGCCAAACCCAGACCCTGCCATCCGAACGGTAGAGGGTGAACCTTGATTCGTCGCTCCAGAGAACCTGTTTCCACTGTTCAACGGTCCATTGTCGACGTTCTTTGCACCACGTTAGCCGAGCAGCGCTATTGGACTTGGTGATCAAAGGCTTGTGGGCGGCAGCACGTCCATGATAACCGAGCAGATGGGCTTCCTTACGGATGGTATTCATCGAAAGAACACTCCCGGATGCCTGTTGAAACTCCTAGCGGATGTGGCCCATCAATTTGGTGCGGTTCTTCCGAATTTCTCTGGCCAGCACCCGTCGGTCTCTAACTCCCAGTTTTGTGGGTCTGCCGGGTCAGGGCATATTCCGACAGTCACCTCTCATCTTCCACTGGTCAATCACGTAGGCCACTGTCGATTTTGGGTACTTCAACTCGCTGAATATGTCACGTATGGATCGGCCATTTCTGTGATTCCCGACGATTACACCTTTCTCGAAATCAGAGAGCTCCGAACTGCGTGGCATCTTGCATGCGACTGGTTGCGTTGTTGTTTCAAACACGATATTTAACGGCGGCGGCCGTGACGTGTATCAGGGCCGCAGATATCATCGATTGCAGGGGTGTCCAATTACTTGTTGGTCGATAGTGTAGATCAAAAAAGAAAGGGAAGATAAGGTATGATAAAACCGATATCTTGACTTACCATCGACAGGACCGGTCAGTCTGATGCCGACCGGGTGAGAGTTTCTGTGTGTGATTTGATTGAGCTGAACTGCGCTGTCAAGCAGAACTGACGATTTCAACCGCGAGACGGGTTTCCATCCCGAACTCGCGAATTTTCCATTAATCAATTTGGGTAGTATACGTTACCCACCAATTAGAGCAGTGACGGTACTTGGTAAAAACGCCCTTGTGAGGGCGAAGTTCAGTTCAGCTCGCATAGAGACTCTGGCATCAGTCATCGGGTACGTCGTCGTCGTACCGGTCCCGCGGACGAAGGGACCCTCTGATCCCTCGCCCGCCCAAAGCCCGAGCACCCGGCTTCTAAGGTTAGACTAGAGTGGGAGAACCTCTGGGTGCCCACTCAGTACTTAGAAGGAATTGAGTTTTTGCATCTCTCTCACAGAGATGTCAGCTACCCAGAAGGGTAAAGCGAAATCCAAGGGGTCAGTCCCCAAATCGTCCGGGACAACCCGGACGCAGAAGGTAGCGGCAGAAGCACTACCAAGCCCTGCCGGCAGTGCTAAAGGGGTTAGCCCCTCTTCCGAGAACAGCCGGAAGGTAGAGCCCAATGCTAGGGGAAACTGTCAAAGACACTTCCCCCAGCGAAGGGCTCTTAAGCCGTTACACCCACGAAGGGAGCCTCGACTGAGCAGTCTCAGTCAGCTAGTGGTGTAAGCACCCCCTTGCCAGTTCCGCCCATGGCAAGGAAGGGGAAAACAACACCCCAGCCCGAACCCTCTCGGGCTCCTGAGGGGTCGTCCGCGGGGTGCCCAGAGGTACCTTCGGTGGGAGGTACGCATCCCAGGACACCCCCGGTGCTTACACCCGAGGCGTTTGTGAATCACATCTTCGACCTCACCTGGGAAGTTGAGTCCGTTCTCTTGGACTCGCGGGTCACTTCCTCAGGGAGGGAGAAGGTGAAAGCTGCCTCGAGCAGTGTTATGAGCAAGCAGCACGTGTAGCCTATGTCGAAGGCAGGCTGTCCGTGAGAGAAGAGTTGGGCTGCGAAGCCGACGTGAAAGCGGCTTCCTACGCCGAAGTGGCTAAGAAGGGGGCTAAGAAGGCGAAAGGGCCTTCACCCGCCCCAAGTGAGATTAAAAAGAAGGGAAAGTCGGTGGACAGGAGACACGTGCTCTTAGTCTACCCGACAGTTGAGAGTGCGTCCTCAGAGGACACAAAGAAAACCCTGAAAACTGCAGTGAACCCAACAAAACTGCAGATAGGGGTCAAGAGCTTACGGAGTATAAGGAAAGGAGGGGTCGCCGTGGAGTGTTCCCATCCCGGGGAGCTCGACCGCCTTGCCCAGGAGTTGAGAAGCAATCCGCTGACCAAGGATTGCACACTTCCCACGGCCCCACGGAAGAGAAATCCCCGGTTGATAGTGTACGGGGTCGACGGGGGACTCTCAGGGAAAGAGTTCGAGCAGATGGTTTGTGGGCAGAACCCAGAGCTCGAGAACGGGTTCAAAGCCTGTTTTCCCATCAGGTGCAAAGGGAGGTAGGGTCCACTGGGTGGCAGACGTGGAGCCCAAGGCCTTCAAGCACTTGGTGAGGTGGAAGACACTGAACTTGGGTTGGTCAGTGCTCCTTCTAAAGGAATTTTTGAGGGAGGTCAGGTGCTTTCGGTGTAATGGCTTCGGCCATTTCCGAGGCAACTGCCCCGAGACAGATGCAAGGTGCGGCAATTGTGGTGAAGTTGGGCACCAGCACCACCAGTGTGCAGGCGCACCGAACTGCAGCAACTGCACCGCTGCGAATGCCAGGTTCCGCCTGAAACTGGACGTCTCACACTCCAGCTTCAGTAAGACATGCCCTACTCTTATTAGGGAACTTGAGCAAAGGAAGAGTCGGGTCAACTATTGTTGACGGATGGTAGTATCCTTGGAGGTACGCAGCTCTCGACATCGAGCTTTTGGGTCTAATTGACCAAGGTATTTTTGGTGACCCTGGCCCCGGGTTCATCACCACAGCACTGGCCCTAGCGCTGTGAACGATGTTGTGATTCGTCGTGTTTTAATAAATGTTTCAATGTTTGAATATTGTGAGAGGGGTGCATGAGACCCTCATAGTGAAATGTGCATGTGGTTGTATTACTCAAGATACCTAATAAAGGACATTTGTCCCAAACAAACTCGCGTTGGCGGGCGATCTCCGAGCCACGAGATGGGATTTTCTTGAGAAAGTTACTTGCCCCAACTGTCCATAGCACGTCGCACACACGGGTTGTGACAGAAGGGTGTAAGGTACCGGTCCCGTGGGGGAGGCAGATCCCCACAGGTCACTAGACCGAATCTGTCCGAGTGGAAGACTGTGGTTTCCGGTGACTGACAGGTTAGCTGTCGGAACGCCGTCAGGGATCCTATCAATCCCAAACTATTCGAGAGAGTTCCGCCTTTCCCTGCGATGTCAGCACTTTGACGGTGCAGGTATAGTCATCAGCTAGTATTACCATCGACAGATGTAGCTGAAGACACAGGGTTAGATGGTGAAACAGCTCCTTTCGATGCGTCGGCGGAAGAATGATTTTTTATTGGAGGTTTTACGACCACCGTGAGCAACTCAATGGGCTATAAGCAGTCGCCCGTCCCTGATTTAGGGCCACTGGTTCCAGGGAAGGGAGACGAATGGTCATAAGCCAGGGCTTAAACCACTGCACCACCAGGGAGGCAAAATGACATGGATGGTGCATTTGTCATACAACACTGGCTTTCTCCCTTCCCCAAAACCACGGACTCAAAATTAGGGACTGGTGATTTTGATAGTACAGGGTGATCCATTTAAACCAGTACCATGTGACTTACTTATAACTTTTTTATAAATATCAACAAAATCATACAGTAAGTTGAGCATTATACATGTGGTATTAGAGAATCATTTTATCAAAGCAAATGTTGGAATTGTCCTCCATTTTCTTGTAAACACAGTTGAACACGCCGCACCATATTCAGTGATGTCTCATGTAGAGTGCGAGCAGTAACATTGCCAATTTCAGTCGTGATTGTTTCACGCAATGCATCCAATGTTTTTGGACGGGTTTTGTAAACTCTATCCTTTAAGTAGCCCCATAAAAAAAGTCAGGGGAAGTTAAGTCCGGAGATCGGGGAGGCCATATGTTTTTAAATTAATCTGTCATCAAAGAAGCTGGTTACGAGTTCCATTGAAACTTTCGATGTGTGACACGTAGCGCCATCCTGCTGAAAGTAGCCCTCTGTCAATTCAATGTCATCAAGTTGTTCCACAAATTCATCGAATATGCGTCAATAAACGTTAGTGTTGACAGTCTGAGAGAAAAAAATGGGGCCAATAATTTTCGTAGACGAAACCGCACACCATACACCAACCTTTTGTGAATGCATCGGTGTTTCACACATAACGTGTGGGTTTTCGGCAGCCCAGTATCTGCTGTTTTGCGAATTGACGTAGCCTGACAGATGAAACCAGGCTTCATCCGTAAACCATGTGATGGAGAGAATATCAGATCGCAAATTAAGAAAATTTTGAAACCATTTGCAGTAACTTACTCTCTTTCCCTTGTCCGGTTTTTGCAGCTGATGGATAACGTGCACTTTAAATGGTCGAATATTCGCTTTTTTTGCTGCCCTTTGACAAGTTTCGTATGAATATCCTGTCTGTTGGCTTAATCTGCGCAACAATTTCCTCGGGGATTGAAGTAAACGTTGCCGAATATCGTCCACGCGTGTTTGGGGCATCGGAGGGTGATGTCTACCGCTACCGCTGAGAAAAGAACCGGTTTGCTCCAGTTTTTTGTGCCATCGACAGAATTGTTGACTTGCTTGGCACTTTTCGAACTTCAAACTCTCTTCGAAATGCTCGTTGCGTTTTGATGACAGAATTGGTTACCCAATACGATTTCTCTAAAAAAAACACGCTCTGGAACAGAGTACTGCATGTTTCCGAATGCCCGCAAGTTAATGACAACATAACAGCAAACAAATCACGATCTGAGTAACAGTTACGGTTAACAATCTTCTTCACGGTGGTGGTTTTCATTCTCCAGGAGATGCTGCTTCTATTGAAAAAAGAAGTTCCTTGCGCGATCCCTTGCAAAAATGTAAGGTGTTTTCAGGGTACTGGTTTAAATGGATCACCCTGTACTTTTATTTATTTGGAACTTTAACGACCACCGTGAGCAAATGAATGGGCTATAAGCAGTCTCCAGTTCCTGATTTAGAGCCACTGGTTTCAGGGAAGGGAGAGAGCCAGTGCCGAAAGGCAAACATAACATCCATGGGTCATAGGATTCGAACCCTGACTCACGTCGGACGAATGAGCAGGAGCTAGCGCTTCAAGCACCGCGCCACTAGGGAAGCTCCTGCAGTTGCTCGTGGTAGTCGTCAAAACCCAAACAAACAACAGCGGGGATGTTATGTTTATCTTACGGCAATGGCTCTCTTCCTTCCCTGGAACCAGTGACGCTACATGGAGGACGGAAGATTGCTTATATCCCATTGAGTTGCTCACTGTGGTCGATAAACACCAAAACAAAAAGAAATTGTACGTGGAAAACAGACCAATTAATGCATCATCGTGGGAAGTATGTCCTCTTTAGGAAAATTTCTGGTCGCCCCTGTGGCGCTGTAGTGCAAGCGATAGACTCTCATCATTCATCCGAAAGGTGTCCGGGTTCGAATCCCGGTGTGGCATGGATGCTGTGTTTGTCTTACGGCACTAGTTCTCTCCCTTCCCTGGAACCAGTGACCCTAAATTAGGGACGGGCGACTGCTTATAGCCCATTGAGTTGCTCACGGTGGTCGTTAAACCTCCAATCAGCCGCCCCGGTGGCGCAGTGGTCTAAGCGATGGCCTCTGATCATTCGTCCGAGCGGGGTCCGGGTTCGAATCCCGGTGAGGCATGGATGTTGTGTTTGTCTTTCGGCACTGGCTCTCTCCTTTCCCTGGAACCAGTGACCCTAAATTAGGGACGGGCGACTGCTTATAGCCCATTGAGTTGCTCACGGTGGTCGTTAAACCTCCAATCAATCAATGGATGTTGTGTTTGTCTTACGGCACTGGCTCCCTCCCTTCCCTGGAACCAGTGACCCTAAATTAGGGACGGGCGACTGCTTATGGCCCATTGAGTTGCTCACGGTGGTCGTTAAACCTCCAATCAATCAATGGATGTTGTTTTTGTCTTACGGCACTGGCTCTCTCGCTTCCCTGGAACCAGTGAACCTAAATTAGGGACAAGCGACTGCTTATAACGCATTGAGTTGCTCACGGTGGTCGTTAAACCTCCAATCAATCAATGGATGTTGTTTTTGTCTTACGGCACTGGCTCTCTCCCTTCCCTGGAACCAGTGACCCTAAATTAGGGACGGGCGACTGCTTATAGCCCATTGAGTTGCTCACGGTGGTCGTTAAACCTCCAATCAAAAAAAAAAAAAAAAAAAAAAAAAAACCTCCAATCAATCAATGGATGTTGTGTTTGTCTTACGGCACTGGCTCTCTTCCTTCCCTGGAACCAGGGAACCTAAATTAGGGACGGGCGACTGCTTATAGCCCATTGAGTTGCTCACGGTGGTCGTTAAACCTCCAATCAATCAATGGATGTTGTGTTTGTCTTACGACACTGGTTCTCTCCCTTCCCTGGAACCAGTGACCCTAAATTAGGGACGGGCGACTGCTTATAGCCCATTGAGTTGCTCACGGTGGTCGTTAAACCTCCAAAAAAAAAAAAAAAAAAAACGACCACCGTAAGCAACTCAATGGGCTATAAGCAGTCGCCCGTCCCTGATTCAGATTCACTGCTTCCAGGGAAGGGAAAGAACCAGTGCCGTAAGACAAACACAACATCCATGCCTCATCAGGATTCGAACCCGGTCCCCTTCACGGACTAATGATCACAAGCCATCACTTAGACCACTGCGCCACCGGGGCGGCGGCCCTAAATTAGGGACGGGCGACTGCTTATAGCCCATTGAGTTGCTCACGGGGGTCGTTAAACTTACAACCAAAACAAAACAAAAATTTCGAGATACTTTTGAAATTACGTCTTCAAGATACACTAAAACTGCACTCATTATCCTTAATTACTGTAGTGACAGGAATTACCAGGTAAAAAAAAATGAAAATCTTTATCGGGCTGGATTTGAAAGAAAGCAACTAGTTTCTATACTTACATAACACGTCCAGAACAACTGAATATCTTAGCGATGACGTCATGGCAGGATGTGTTCCCACGCATGCGTACGAAACCTTGTTTTCGCTCGGAAGTGGATGAAGTATTAGCGTCGAGCGTGCTGTCTGTCGTTGTTCTGTTTCTTCATCTAGAACTTCAACTTCGGCTGCTTCTGTCAGTAAAAGAATAGAACGGTAAAAAGAAATTGAAACAAAAGTGAAAATACACGCACACAAACATACACTCAAGATTCCATTTCAGCATATTCGAGTACGAGCGAAATACACTGAAACCATTGAATGACAGATAGCAAAATTTATGCAAATACTTGGCTGCAGCATCCGCATTACCGCGATTGTCCGGCCAAAACTGTGGTTAAATACAGACACCACATCTCCAATAGTGATCGATTATAGGATTGATTGGTAAGACACGTGATTTAGATGCTTTTGACAGATGGCAAACTGTAGGCCCCGCAGTGGAGCAATCCTGAAAAACGTAGAGGCCTGGCGTTATGGACTTCATAACAGAGGCCATCGTTCTTTCCACGTTTATAAGGGAGTCACGGAAAAATTCTCATTGGCCACCACCGGGAATCGAACTCAGGGTCTTCCAGTTACGCGCCGGATATGCTTCCGCTACACCACAGCGGCCTCGAATTCCTCCAGACTCACACACGCTAACTGCCAAGCCAAGTTGGCAGGTTGCTTCTTGGAGCCCCGCACAATGCTGGGGATTCACCAAAGATGGTAAGCAGCAACTGAAGAAATATTTAGAAGGCGAATGAATAATTAATACAGACATTTAACGTGGATCAGGAACATCAAACAAAGATCTTCGCTCTTTCCACGTTTATAAGTGAGTCACGGAAAAATTCCCATTGGCCGCCACCGGGAGTCGAACCCAGGGTCTTCCAGTTACGCGCCGGATATGTTTCCGCTACACCACAGCTGCCTCGAATTCCTCCAGACTCACACACGCTAACTGCCAAGCCAAGTTGGCAGGTTGCTTCTTGGAGCACCGCACAATGCTGGGGATTCACCAAAGATGGTAAGCAGCGACTGAAGAAATATTTAGAAGGCGAATGAATAATTAATACAGACATTTAACGTGGACCAGGAACATCAAACAAAGGTTGTCGCTCTTTCCACGTTTATAAGTGAGTCACGGAAAAATTCTCATTGGCCGCCACCGGGAATCGAACCCAGGGTCTTCCAGGTACGCGCCGGATATGTTTCCGCTACACCATAGCTGCCTCGAATTGCTCCAGACTCACACACACTAACTGCCAAGCCAATTTGGCAGGTTGCTTCTTGGAGCCCCGCACAATGCTGGGGATTCACCAAAGATGGTAAGCAGCAACTGAAGAAATAATTAGAAGACGAATGAATAGTTAATACAGACATTTAACGTGGACCAGGAACATCAAACAAAGATCTTCGCTCTTTCCACGTTTATAAGTGAGTCACGGAAAAATTCTCATTGGCCGCCACCGGGAGTCGAACCCAGCGTCTTCCAGGTACGCGCCGGATATGTTTCCGCTACACCATAGCTGCCTCGAATTCCTCCAGACTCACACACGCTAACTGCCAAGCCAAGTTGGCAGGTTGCTTCTTGGAGCACCGCACAATGCTGGGGATTCACCAAAGATGGTAAGCAGCAACTGAAGAAACAAATAGAAGACGAATGAATAATTAATACAGACATTTAACGTGGATCAGGAACATCAAACAAAGATCTTCGCTCTTTCCACGTTTATAAGTGAGTCACGGAAAAATTCTCATTGGCCGCCACCGGGAGTCGAACCCAGGGTCTTCCAGTTACGCGCCGGATATGCTTTTGCTACACCACAGCGGCCTCGAATTCCTCCAGACTCACACACGCTAACTGCCAAGCCAAGTTGGCAGGTTGCTTCTTGGAGCCCCGCACAATGCTGGGGATTCACCAAAGATGGTAAGCAGCAACTGAAGAAATAATTAGAAGGCGAATGAATAGTTAATACAGACATTTAACGTGGACCAGGAACATCAAACAAAGATCTTCGCTCTTTCCACGTTTATAAGTGAGTCACGGGAAAATTCTCATTGGCCGCCACCGGGAGTCGAACCCAGGGTCTTCCAGGTACGCGCCGGATATGTTTCCGCTACACCATAGCTGCCTCGAATTCCTCCAGACTCACACACGCTAACTGCCAAGCCAAGTTGGCAGGTTGCTTCTTGGAGCACCGCACAATGCTGGGGATTCACCAAAGATGGCAAGCAGCAACTGAAGAAATAATTAGAAGACGAATGAATAATTAATACAGACATTTAACGTGGACCAGAAACATCAAACAAAGATCTTCGCTCTTTCCACGTTTATAAGTGAGTCACGGAAAAATTCTCATTGGCCGCCACCGGGAGTCGAACCCAGGGTCTTCCAGGTACGCGCCGGATATGTTTCCGCTACACCATAGCTGCCTCGAATTCCTCCAGACTCACACACGCTAACTGCCAAGCCAAGTTGGCAGGTTGCTTCTTGGAGCACCGCACAATGCTGGGGATTCACCAAAGATGGTAAGCAGCAACTGAAGAAACAAATAGAAGACGAATGAATAATTAATACAGACATTTAACGTGGACCAGGAACATCAAACAAAGATCTTCGCTCTTTCCACGTTTATAAGTGAGTCACGGAAAAATTCTCATTGGCCGCCACCGGGAGTCGAACCCAGGGTCTTCCAGGTACGCGCCGGATATGTTTCCGCTACACCATAGCTGCCTCGAATTCCTCCAGACTCACACACGCTAACTGCCAAGCCAAGTTGGCAGGTTGCTTCTTGGAGCACCGCACAATGCTGGGGATTCACCAAAGATGGTAAGCAGCAACTGAAGAAACAAATAGAAGACGAATGAATAATTAATACAGACATTTAACGTGGATCAGGAACATCAAACAAAGATCTTCGCTTTTTCCACGTTTATAAGTGAGTCACGGAAAAATTCTCATTGGCCGCCACCGGGAGTCGAACCCAGGGTCTTCCAGTTACGCGCCGGATATGCTTCCGCTACACCACAGCGGCCTCGAATTCCTCCAGACTCACACACGCTAACTGCCAAGCCAAGTTGGCAGGTTGCTTCTTCGAGCCCCACACAATGCTGGGGATTCACCAAAGATGGTAAGCAGCAACTGAAGAAATAATTAGAAGGCGAATGAATAGTTAATACAGACATTTAACGTGGACCAGGAACATCAAACAAAGATCTTCGCTCTTTCCACGTTTATAAGTGAGTCACGGAAAAATTCTCATTGGCCGCCACCGGGAGTCGAACCCAGGGTCTTCCAGGTACGCGCCGGATATGTTTCCGCTACACCATAGCTGCCTCGAATTCCTCCAGACTCACACACGCTAACTGCCAAGCCAAGTTGGCAGGTTGCTTCTTGGAGCACCGCACAATGCTGGGGATTCACCAAAGATGGTAAGCAGCAACTGAAGAAACAAATAGAAGACGAATGAATAATTAATACAGACATTTAACGTGGACCAGGAACATCAAACAAAGATCTTCGCTCTTTCCACGTTTATAAGTGAGTCACGGAAAAATTCTCATTGGCCGCCACCGGGAGTAGAACCCAGGGTCTTCCAGTTACGCGCCGGATATGCTTCCGCTACACCACAGCGGCCTCGAATTCCTCCAGACTCACACACGCTAACTGCCAAGCCAAGTTGGCAGGTTGCTTCTTGGAGCACCGCACAATGCTGGGGATTCACCAAAGATGGTAAGCAGCAACTGAAGAAACAAATAGAAGACGAATGAATAATTAATACAGACATTTAACGTGGACCAGGAACATCAAACAAAGATCTTCGCTCTTTCCACGTTTATAAGTGAGTCACGGAAAAATTCTCATTGGCCGCCACCGGGAGTCGAACCCAGGGTCTTCCAGTTACGCGCCGGATATGCTTCCGCTACACCACAGCGGCCTCGAATTCCTCCAGACTCACACACGCTAACTGCCAAGCCAATTTGGCAGGTTGCTTCTTGGAGCCCCGCACAATGCTGGGGATTCACCAAAGATGGTAAGCAGCAACTGAAGAAACAAATAGAAGACGAATGAATAATTAATACAGACATTTAACGTGGATCAGATCTTCGCTCTTTCCACGTTTATAAGTGAGTCACGGAAAAATTCTCATTTGCCGCCACCGGGAGTCGAACCCAGGGTCTTCCAGTTACGCGCCGGATATGCTTCCGCTACACCACAGCGGCCTCGAATTCCTCCAGACTCACACACGCTAACTGCCAAGCCAAGTTGGCAGGTTGCTTCTTGGAGCCCCACACAATGCTGGGGATTCACCAAAGATGGTAAGCAGCAACTGAAGAAATAATTAGAAGGCGAATGAATAGTTAATACAGACATTTAACGTGGACCAGGAACATCAAACAAAGATCTTCGCTCTTTCCACGTTTATAAGTGAGTCACGGAAAAATTATCATTGGCCGCCACCGGGAGTCGAACCCAGAGTCTTCCAGGTACGCGCCGGATATGTTTCCGCTACACCATAGCTGCCTCGAATTCCTCCAGACTCACACACGCTAACTGCCAAGCCAGTTTGGCAGGTTGCTTCTTGGAGCCCCGTACAATGCTGGGGATTCACCAAAGATGGTAAGCAGCAACTGAAGAAATAATTAGAAGGCGAATGAATAATTAATACAGACATTTAACGTGGACCAGGAACATCAAACAGAGGTCATTGGGGAGGAGGGGGGCAACAAGCTTTTGAAATAAAATACACACTATATTGATAAAAGTCACCGGACACCCCTTCAAAAGCAAATAAACGGTTCCGCTGCGTTGTTAAGATGCGCGGTACAGCTGAAAACGGCATTAAAACAAACCTGCAGCTGACAGCGATCATATCGCACTGCGAGTTGAGTAAAACTATCGCGGCGGGAGAGAACTGACTTTGAGAAAGGAAAGATTGTTGGGTGTTATATTAGTGGGTTGTCCATAAGAGAAACCGAGAGGCGTTTAAACATACCCTAGTCAACTGTTTTGGATGTACTGAATAAGTGGAAGACACATGGTGTGCCTGAAGCAGCAAAGCGTACCGGCAGACCAAAGAAAATCAGTGATAGAGGACGTCGAAGCCTCAGGAGAGTCGTTACAGCTAATCGACGGAGTACTGCCCAAGACCTCAGTGTACAGGTGAGTAAAAATGCTGGAACCTCGTTATGTACTCGTACCATTCGCAGAGAACTTCATTCCATGGGTTACCGTGGTCGTGCGGCTGCTCATAAGCCTTTCATCTCCACTCGGAATGCTACTCGTCGTTTAGCATGGTGTAAAGAACATTTATCGTGGACCGTAGATCAGTGGAAACGGGTCCTGACTGATGAATCCAGATACACGATCCATCAGTCTGATGGGAGTGTGTAGGTATGGCGGCAGCTGGGGGAACGTTATTTACCACAGTGTACTGTTCCTACGGTCAAGTTTAGAGCTGGCAGTGCATTCGTATGGCGAGTGTTTTTCGTGGCGTTGTTCCGGCCCATTGGTTATTGTGGACAAACCTGTTAAGCAGCACGTCTACTGGACAATTATGCCCTACCAACTGTGTGGCAATACTATGGAACCGAACCTTGTTGGTGTTGATGGTGTCTAACAACAGGACAATGCCCCCTGCCCATTCTTCCTGACCACATTCATCCTTTCATGTTGGACGTTTACCATGGTGTTGATTGTGTCTACCAACAGGACAATGCTCCCCGCCCATCCTTGCTGACCACATGCATCCCTTCATGTTGGATGTTTACCCTGGTGGGATGGTGTCCACCAACAGGACAAATCCCCTTCCCATCCTTGCTGACCACAGGTATCCTTTCATGTTGGAAGTTTACCATGGTGGTGATGGTGTCCATTAACAGTAATGCCCCCTGCCCATCCTTGCTGACCACATGCATCCCTTCATGTTGGACGTTTACCCTGGTGATGAAGGTATCTACCAACAGGACAATGCCTTCTGACCATCCTTGCTGACCACATGCATCCCTTCATGTTGGACGCTTACCGTGGTGGTGATGGTATCTACCAACAGGACAATGCCCCCTGCCTATCCTTGCTGACCACATGCATCCCTTCATGTTGGAGGCTTACCGTGGTGGTGATGGTATCTACCAACAGGACAATGCCTTCTGACCATCCTTGCTGACCACATGCATCCCTTCATGTTGGACGCTTACCGTGGTGGTGATGGTATCTACCAACAGGACAATGCCCCCTGCCCATCCTTGCTGACCACATGCATCCCTTCATGTTGGACGTTTACCCTGGTGATGAAGGTATCTACCAACAGGACAATTCCCCCTGACCATCCTTGCTGACCACATGCATCCCTTCATGTTGGACGCTTGCCGTGGTGGTGATGGTATCTACCAACAGGACAATGCCCTCTGCCCATCCTTGCTGACCACATGCATCCCTTCATGTTGGACGTTTATCGTGATGGTGATGGTATTTACAAATAGGACAATGCCTCCTGCCCATCCTTGCTGACCACATGCATCCCTTCATGTTGGACGCTTACCGTGGTGGTGATGGTATCTACAAACAGGACAGTGCCCCCTGCCCATCCTTGCTGACCACATGCATCCCTTCATGTTGGACGTTTACCCTGGTGATGAAGGTATCTACCAACAGGACAATGCCCCCTGACCGTCCTTGCTGACCACATGCATCCCTTCATGTTGGACGCTTACCGTGGTGGTGATGGTATCTACAAACAGGACGGTGCCCCCTGCCCATCCTTGCTGACCACATGCATCCCTTCATGTTGGGCGCTTACCGTGGTGGTGATGGTATCTACCAACAGGACAATGCCCCCTGCCCATATTTGCTGACCACATGCATCCCTTCATGTTGGGCGCTTACCGTGGTGGTGATGGTATCTAACAACAGGACAATGCCCCCTGCCCATCCTTGCTGACCACATGCATTCCTTCATGTTGAACGTTTACCGTGATGGTGATGGTATCTACAAACAGGACAATGCCCCTTTCCACGTCTTTAAGGAAGTGCATGACTGTGTCCAGGAACACAACAGCGATGTCTCCGTTCTCCCTTGGCCGGTGAAGTCGCCCGACTTCAATCCCGCACAGCAGTTGTGGGACTATTTGGATCGACAGCCTCGGCATGCCTACCCACAACCACGTCATTTCCGGAACCTTTCTGCTCTTCTGCGGTCCGAATGGGCACGTGTGCCACAGGAAACCTTCCAGGGCCTCCTCGCGTCCATGTCCCGCCGTTTCGCCGCTGTCATCCGGGATAAGGGTGGTTATTCTCTACATTAGGTAGGTGGTCATATTATTCTGATATGACCGTGTGTACGAAGGTCATAACTAAAGTTCTAATCTAAAACGGGAGCCGATGATGCAATCGGGAAATGATTGCGTCATGTCTCTCACGACGCGCTATCAATTGCAGTGTCGAAGTGGGAGGGTTTGGAAATGGAAGCGTGCAGCTCCTCAAGTCGAGTCACTGCGTTAGACCAGCTCTCGTAAGTGAAAATACAAACTGTACGCGGGGGAGGGGTGGGGCGGGAGGGGGGAAGCTCCGACACAGATCCATACTGCCTAGCAAGAATTTTGTGGGACACTCTTAATCGAAGCAGAGTTTCTCGCCCAAGATTCGTCGAAGATGATCACCGCTCCAGCCCGACCACAAACGGCGACGGACAAAAACCATCTGTCACCATTGTTGCAACGCTCCTGGAAGAGAATTGCCGTTTGACAGACGAGGAGATTGCTCATCAGGCAAATTTGTCCACCATGTCTGTTCACCGGATTTTGAACGACTCACTGGGGAAAAAGAAAAATCGCCGCGCTAGGGTACCCCATGAACTCTGCCCCCCCCTTGAGAACGAGGGAACCAGAGTGAGCCTCGCACAGGTTCCAAAGGGAGGAGCGACACCTTCAGGAACAGAATTGTCGCAATTGACGAGACTTGGACCCGCGATTTCGTGTCGGAACTGAAGTCGCAAGCAGCGGAATGGAAGCATCCCAGTTCCCCACGCATCTCAAAGTGTCGTCGGCAACAATCCAAAGTGAAGCAAATTATGATTTTTTGCGTACGATGCCCATGGTGTTGCGTTCCCTCATCGAGTGCCTGGAGGGTAAAATGTCAAATCACAATATCCTCCTGACTTTCTGAGGACAAAGTGGAGACCGAAAATTCGTCAAAATCACCCCAACTTGTTGGAAGCGGGAGCGATCTTGCTGCGTGACAATGCATCGCCTCGTGGTGCAGCGTCGTTAAGGGGACTTTTGTCGAAATATACCTGGGAAACTTTATCCCAACCACCATACAGTCCGGATCTCAGTCCATCCGACTTTGATCTTTTCCCAAATCGGCTCCGTGGCATCCGCTAGAAATCGCTGGACGAACTGTCAATGGACGGGGCCCGAGAAATACGACAGCTGAACAAAGATGCCGTACTACGGAGCATCCAGGACATACCTCACAGCTGGCAAGCTGTGATTAGAAGCGGAGGGAAGTACACTGCTGGCCACCCAAAATGCAACGCCAAGAAAGAAGTATCCGATTGGCCTGAAATCCGCAGCATCCGTCGCCCGCGAGAGGACATGCAAACGATTAGCATTGCAGGGCACATGCAAATCATGTGCGCCCGGCACGCCACCTAGAAGCACTGTAAGAAGGGTGCACAGAAGGCGGGGTGTAAGTAGTGGAAGTGTGTTGTGCTGCCGGACCTGGGCGTGGGAAACTTCGTGACGCCTCGTCGCAGAATACGGCAGTCATTCCAGCACGTTTCGGAGTTCGACAGAGGACGAATAGTGGCTTATCGCGACAGCGGTTTATCGTATCGAGACATCGGCGACCGTGTGGATCGACATTCAGCCACAGTGAGGCGAGTATGGATTCGGTGGGTGAAGAAAAGACGGACGGACCGACGTGAGTGATTACTGCAGCCGCGGCACACCACCGTACGAGAGGACCGGCATGTTGTGCGGCGGGCATTGACGGCTCGCACAGCCACATCACGAACGTTAGCGCAGGAATTAAGGTGTGTTGCGAAACAACCTGTGTCAGCACGTACCGTTCGACGTCGTCTGCAGGAGCGGGGACTTGTCGCACGGCGCCCATTGTTACCATTGACGTTACACCACCGTCGAGTGCGGTGGCAGTGGGCCGTTGAACGCCGCTCCTGGACTACGGAATGGTATGACATTGTCTTCTCCGACGAATCCTGCTTCTGCCTGCAACACCACGATGGTCGGATTCGCGTGTGGCGGCACCGCGGCGACAGACTGTATGACGCCTGCATTATGCATCTCCATACCAGTCCGTCGCCTTGCGCTGTGGTTTGGGGCACAATTGGATATGACACCCGCACCCCTCTGGTACACATCGCCGGTACACTCAACAGCCACCGCACCATCTCCGACGTTTTGGAGCCTGTAGTCCTCCCTTTCCTGCAAGAGCTGCCAGCGGCCACGTTTCAACAGGACAATGCGCGCCCGCACGTGGCACGCATCGTGCAACAATTCTTCAGCACGCACCAGGTGTCATTGCTGCCGTGGCACGCCTGTTTTCCCGATATGTCGCCCATCGAACACGTCTGGTCGCTGATCGGCAACCGAGTGGCCCGGCAAGCACCACCCACGGCTACGCCGGATGAACTGTGGCAACGTGTGGAAGCAGCCTGGACCGACATACCCCAAGCCCATATCCAAAGCCTCTTTCGTTCGATGCCGCGGCGTGTAGCGGCCGTTATTGCCAGCAATGGGGGACACACGAACTATTGATGTCTGCGTGTTCCGCAAGTCGCACGGGCCTGTAAGTTCAATCGTTTCATCTTTGTATCCGTTGTTATGTGTAAAGTAAATCTGGCATTGCTATCTCGTGTCCTTCTTGGTGTTGCATTTTGGGTGGCCAGCAGTGTACATTGAACGGCAATAAGGTAAGTTTTCACCGTTACTTCACACTTTTCTCAAAAATGGAGAGTGTGTAGAATTTTTGTTAGGACCCCGTATTTTCTTATTTAACAAATACACTGACGGAAAAAAATCCCAAACACCAAGAAGGGGTTGTGTTAGATAAACGACAGTTGGTAGGCGGTGAGAGTACATTTGTAAGATGACGTCTATGCAAATTTCGCGCTCGGCGCATACGTGTGGCGCTAGTAGCGCCCCTCGGAACATGCAAATCAGGTTTGCTGTAAATACGCGCTGTAACGTTCGTGAGCGTTAGTTATCGTTGAGATTCGACGTAGTGTGTTGATGTTAGTCAAGAATGCCTTTAAGAAGACGAAGAAGCCATTATCAACAGCTCACGGAGTTTGAACGAGGTCGTGTAATAGGGCTACGAGAAGGTGAATTTTCTTTCCGCAATATTGCAGAACGACTTGGCAGGAATGTAGCCACTGTGCATGATTGTTGGCAGCGGTGGTCAAGGGAAGGTACTGCCTCAACAAGACTGGGTTCCGGCCGGCCACGCGGCACTACTGAGAGGGAAGACCGCCGTGTACGGCGTATGGCCGTGGCGCATCGTACCGCGTCTGCGGCAGCAATTCGAGCTGAAGTTGCCACCACAGTGACACAACGAACTGTTACAAATCGGTTACTTGAAGGACAGCTCTGAGCCAGACGCCCTGTAGCGTGCATTCCACTTACTCCAAACGACTGCCGTTTGCGACGTCAGTGGTGTCAATCTAGAGCTCATTGGAGGACGGAGTGGAGATCTGTTGTGTTTTCTGATGAAAGCCGGTTCTGCCTGGGTGCCAGTGATGGCCGTGTGCTGGTTATAAGGAGGCCAGGTGAGCGCCTGCAACCAACCTGTCTGCGGCCGAGACACACTGGACCTACACCTGGAGTTATGGTCTGGGGAGCAATTTCCTATGACAGCAGAAGAACTCTCATGGTTATCCCACGCACCCTGACGGCACAGTTGTGCGTCGGTCTGGTGATTCAGCCTGTTGTGCTGCCATTCGTGAACAGCATTCCAGGGGGTGTTTTCCAACAGGATAACGCTCGCCCGCATACCGCTGTTGTAACCCAACATGCTCTACAGGGTGTCGACATGTTGCCCTGGCCTGCTAGATCACCAGATCTTTCACCAATCGAGCATGCATCATAGGACGACAACTCCAGCGTCACCCCCAACCAGCATTAACTGTCCCTGTATTGACCGACCAAGTGCAACAGGCATGGAACTCCATCCCACAAACTGACATCCAGCACCTGTACGACACACGTTTGCGTGCTTGCATTCAACATTCTGGCGGTTACACCGGTTATTAATGTACCAGCATTTCACATTTAAAATGGCTCTTCTCGCGCTTATAATAAGCTGTGATCTTGAAACCTTAATCGATTAAATATGTACCCTATACAAACGTATTGCCGCCATTTCATTCCTCTACAGCTATTGGGCTTTTGTTAGGACACTCTGAGACCTTTTCCCTGATTCTCCCGTGCTGTTCTCTATATTCCAAAATATTGATGTATATTCGTAAATTCTAAGTGTAATTATTTTGCTACAGACGCAGATGTCACAGCGATAGAACAGCGTGGTTGCAGCACAAGGGTCTCGATTTCTTCTCTGCTCGCATACATCACGATTTAACATTTGTTCAGGTCGCTTTGTTGACTTTGCTGAAGATTAAAGAGTGAAGGCAGCTGTCTTTGTGCACTCTGCACTCTATTCAACTCATAAGTGCTTCTGAACTAGATATCGATCGATTGCTTCATTTCTTGAAACACCTTTGCATCAATAAATGGAACAATAGCAGATTTTACTCACCTTGTCGCAGTTTAACCGCGTTTCTGTACCAGTTAATTGACGCTGCGGGTTTACCACCTTTCACTTCACACTTCAACGTCAGAGACTCGGAATGGTGAAGGCGAACTTTCGATCCATCGGCGTGGTCGCATATCTCTATAGAGGTAGCCGGCACTGTCAAGAAAGAAAGGGAAAACAAATTACTCAAAATAGACAAAGACTTAAACTGAACGAAAGACAGATATTTCACTATTCAAGATGTGTCTGGAAAATGTTAGACTACTAGTGTGATCCACTGACTTCTTTTTTTTTTTTTTTTTATTGAGGGTTTAACGACCACCATCCCTAATTTAGGGCCACTATTCCAGGAGAGGGAGAGAGCCAGTGCCGTAAGACAAACACAACATCCATTCCTCACCAGGAGTCGAACCCGGACCTCTCTCCTACGAAGGATCAGAAGCCATCGCTTAGACCACTGCGCCACCGGGCGTCTTTTTTTTTATTTCGAGTTTAACGACCACCGTGAGTAGCTGGTTTAACGACCACCGTCCCTAATTTAGGGTCACAGGTTCCAAGGGAAGGGAGAAAGCCAGTGCCGTAAGACAAACACAACATCAATTCCTCACAAGGATTCGAACCCGGAACCCTCTCCTACGAATGAACAGAAGCCATCGCTTAGACCACTGCGCCACCGGGCGTCTTTTTTTATTTCGAGTTTAACGACCACCGTCCCTAATTTAGGGTCACTGGTTCCAGAGAAGGGAGAGAGCCAGTGCCGTAAGACAAACACAACATCCATTCCTCATTCAGGATTCATACCCGGACCCCTCTCCTACGAATGATCAGAAGCCATTGCATAGACCACTGCGCCACCGGGCGGCTTTTTTTTTATTGGGAGTTTAACGACCACCGTCCCTAATTTAGGGTCACTGGTTCCAGGGAAGGGAGAGAGCCAGTGCCGTAAGACAAACACAACATCCATTCCTCACCAGGATTCGAACCCGGACCCCTCTCCTACGAATGATCAGAAGCCATTGCATAGACCACTGCGCCACCGGGCGGCTTTTTTTTATTGGGAGTTTAACGACCACCGTCCCTAATTTAGGGTCACTGGTTCCAGAGAAGGGAGAGAGCCAGTGCCGTAAGACAAACACAACATCCATTCCTCACCAGGATTCGAACCCGGACCCCTCTCCTACGAATGATCAGAAGCCATCGCTTAGACCACTGCGCCACCGGGCGGCTTTTTTTTATTGGGAGTTTAACGACCACCGTCCCTAATTTAGGGTCACTGGTTCCAGGGAAGGGAGAGAGCCAGTGCCGTAAGACAAACACAACATCCATTCCTCATTCAGGATTCAAACCCGGACCCCTCTCCTACGAATGATCAGAAGCCATTGCATAGACCACTGCGCCACCGGGCGGCTTTTTTTTATTGGGAGTTTAACGACCACCGTCCCTAATTTAGGGTCACTGGTTCCAGAGAAGGGAGAGAGCCAGTGCCGTAAGACAAACACAACATCCATTCCTCACCAGGATTCGAACCCGGACCCCTCTCCTACGAATGATCAGAAGCCATTGCATAGACCACTGCGCCACCGGGCGGCTTTTTTATTGGGAGTTTAACGACCACCGTCCTTAATTTAGGGTCACTGGTTCCAGAGAAGGGAGAGAGCCAGTGCCGTAAGACATACACAACATCCATTCCTCACCAGGATTCGAACCCGGACCACTCTCCTACGAATGATCAGAAGCCATCGCTTAGACCACTGCGCCACCGGGCAGCTTTTTTTTATTGGGAGTTTAACGACCACCGTGAGCAGCTGGTTTAACGACCACCGTCCCTAATTTAGGGTCACTGGTTCCAGGGAAGGGAGAGAGCCGGTGCCGTAAGACAAACACAACATCCGTTCCTCAATAGGATTCGAACCCGGACCTCTCTCCTACGAATGAACAGAAGACATCGCTTAGACGACTGCGCCACCGGGCGGCTTTTTTATTGGGAGTTTAACGACCACCGTGAGCAGCTGGTTTAACGACCACCGTCCCTAATTTAGGGTCACTGGTTCCAGGGAAGGGAGAGAGGCGGTGCCGTAAGACAAACACAACATCCGTTCCTCACCAGGATTCGAACCCGGACCCCTCTCCTACGAATGAACAGAAGCCATCGCTTAGACCACTGCGCCACCGGGCGCCTTTTTTTATTGGGAGTTTAACGACCACCGTGAGCAGCTGGTTTAACGACCACCGTCCCTAATTTAGGGTCACTGGTTCCAGAGAAGGGAGAGAGCCAGTGCCGTAAGACAAACACAACATCCATTCCTCACGAGGATTCGAACCCGGACCCCTCTCCTACGAATGATCAGAAGCCATCGCTTAGACCACTACGCCACCGGGCGGCTTTTTTTATTGGGAGTTTAACGACCACCGTGAGCAGCTGGTTTAACGACCACCGTCCCTAATTTAGGGTCACTGGTTCCAGGGAAGGGAGAGAGGCGGTGCCGTAAGACAAACACAACATCCGTTCCTCACCAGGATTCGAACCCGGACCCCTCTCCTACGAATGAACAGAAGCCATCGCTTAGACCACTGCGCCACCGGGCGCCTTTTTTTATTGGGAGTTTAACGACCACCGTGAGCAGCTGGTTTAACGACCACCGTCCCTAATTTAGGGTCACTGGTTCCAGAGAAGGGAGAGAGCCAGTGCCGTAAGACAAACACAACATCAATTCCTCACAAGGATTCGAACCCGGACCCCTCTCCTACGAATGAACAGAAGCCATCGCTTAGACCACTGCGCCACCGGGCGGCTTTTTCTTATTGGGAGTTTAACGACCACCGTGAGCAGCTCGTTTAACGACCAACGTCCCTCATTTAGGGTCACTGGTTCCAGGGAAGGGAGAGAGCCAGTGCCGTAAGACAAACACAACATCCATTCCTCATTCAGGATTCAAACCCGGACCCATCTCCTACGAATGATCAGAAGCCATTGCATAGACCACTGCGCCACCTGGCGGCTTTTTTATTTGGAGTTTAACGACCACCGTCCCTAATTTAGGGTCACTGGTTCCAGAGAAGGGAGAGAGCCAGTGCCGTAAGACAAACACAACATCCATTCCTCACGAGGATTCGAACCCGGACCCCTCTCCTACGAATGATCAGAAGCCATCGCTTAGACCACTACGCCACCGGGCGGCTTTTTTTATTGGGAGTTTAACGACCACCGTGAGCAGTTGGTTTAACGACCACCGTCCCTAATTTAGGGTCACTGGTTCCAGAGAAGGGAGAGAGCCAGTGCCGTAAGACAAACACAACATCCATTCCTCACGAGGATTCGAACCCGGACCCCTCTCCTACGAATGATCAGAAGCCATCGCTTAGACCACTGCGCCACCGGGTAGCTTTTTTTTATTGGGAGTTTAACGACCACCGTGAGCAGTTGGTTTAACGACCACCGTCCCTACTTTAGGGTCACTGGTTCCAAGGAAGGGAGAGAGCATGTGCCGTAAGACAAACACAATATCTATGCCTCACCAGGATTCTAACCCGGACCCCTCTCCTACGAATGATCAGAAACCATTGCTTAGACCACTGCGCCACCGGGAGGCTTTTTTTATTGGGAGTTTAACGACCACCGTCCCTAATTTAGGGTCACTGGTTCCAGGGAAGGGAGAGAGCCAGTGTCGTAAGACAAACACAACATCCATTCCTCATTCAGGATTCAAACCCGGACCCCTCTCCTACGAATGATCAGAAGCCATTGCATAGACCACTGCGCCACCGGGCGGCTTTTTTTATTGGGAGTTTAACGACCACCGTCCCTAATTTAGGGTCACTGGTTCCAGAGAAGGGAGAGAGCCAGTGCCGTAAGACAAACACAACATCCATTCCTCACCAGGATTCGAACCCGGACCCCTCTCCTACGAATGATCAGAAGCCATTGCATAGACCACTGCGCCACCGGGCGGCTTTTTTATTGGGAGTTTAACGACCACCGTCCCTAATTTAGGGTCACTGGTTCCAGAAGAAGGGAGAGAGCCAGTGCCGTAAGACATACACAACATCCATTACTCACCAGGATTCGAACCCGGACCACTCTCCTACGAATGATCAGAAGCCATCGCTTAGACCACTGCGCCACCGGGCAGCTTTTTTTATTGGGAGTTTAACGACCACCGTGAGCAGCTGGTTTAACGACCACCGTCCCTAATTTAGGGTCACTGGTTCCAGGGAAGGGAGAGAGCCGGTGCCGTAAGACAAACACAACATCCGTTCCTCAATAGGATTCGAACCCGGACCTCTCTCCTACGAATGAACAGAAGACATCGCTTAGACGACTGCGCCACCGGGCGGCTTTTTTTTATTGGGAGTTTAACGACCACCGTGAGCAGCTGGTTTAACGACCACCGTCCCTAATTTAGGGTCACTGGTTCCAGGGAAGGGAGAGAGGCGGTGCCGTAAGACAAACACAACATCCGTTCCTCACCAGGATTCGAACCCGGACCCCTCTCCTACGAATGAACAGAAGCCATCGCTTAGACCACTGCGCCACCGGGCGCCTTTTTTTATTGGGAGTTTAACGACCACCGTGAGCAGCTGGTTTAACGACCACCGTCCCTAATTTAGGGTCACTGGTTCCAGAGAAGGGAGAGAGCCAGTGCCGTAAGACAAACACAACATCAATTCCTCACAAGGATTCGAACCCGGACCCCTCTCCTACGAATGAACAGAAGCCATCGCTTAGACCACTGCGCCACCGGGCGGCTTTTTTTATTGGGAGTTTAACGACCACCGTGAGCAGCTCGTTTAACGACCAACGTCCCTCATTTAGGGTCACTGGTTCCAGGGAAGGGAGAGAGCCAGTGCCGTAAGACAAACACAACATCCATTCCTCATTCAGGATTCAAACCCGGACCCCTCTCCTACGAATGATCAGAAGCCATTGCATAGACCACTGCGCCACCGGGCGGCTTTTTTTTATTGGGAGTTTAACGACCACCGTCCCTAATTTAGGGTCACTGGTTCCAGAGAAGGGAGAGAGCCAGTGCCGTAAGACAAACACAACATCCATTCCTCACCAGGATTCGAACCCGGACCCCTCTCCTACGAATGATCAGAAGCCATCGCTTAGACCACTGCGCCACCGGGCGGCTTTTTTATTGGGAGTTTAACGACCACCGTGAGCAACTGGTTTAACGACCACCGTCCCTAATTTAGGGTCACTGGTTCCAGGGAAGGGAGAGAGCCGGTGCCGTAAGACAAACACAACATCCGTTCCTCACCAGGATTCAAACCCGGACCCCTCTCCTACGAATGAACAGAAGCCATCGCTTAGACCACTGCGCCACCGGGCGGCTTTTTTATTGGGAGTTTAACGACCACCGTGAGCAGCTGGTTTAACGACCACCGTCCCTAATTTAGGGTCACTGGTTCCAGGGAAGGGAGAGAGCCGGTGCCGTAAGACAAACACAACATCTGTTCCTCACCAGGATTCGAACCCGGACCAATCTCCTACGAAGAACAGAAGCCATCGCTTAGACCACTGCGCCACCGGGCGGCTTTTTTTATTGGGAGTTTAACGACCACCGTGAGCAGCTGGTTTAACGACCACCGTCCCTAATTTAGGGTCACTGGTTCCAGAGAAGGGAGAGAGCCAGTGCCGTAAGACAAACACAACATCAATTCCTCACAAGGATTCGAACCCGGACCCCTCTCCTACGAATGAACAGAAGCCATCGCTTAGACCACTGCGCCACCGGGCGGCTTTTTTTATTGGGAGTTTAACGACCACCGTGAGCAGCTCGTTTAACGACCAACGTCCCTCATTTAGGGTCACTGGTTCCAGGGAAGGGAGAGAGCCAGTGCCGTAAGACAAACACAACATCCATTCCTCATTCAGGATTCAAACCCGGACCCATCTCCTACGAATGATCAGAAGCCATTGCATAGACCACTGCGCCACCTGGCGGCTTTTTTTATTGGGAGTTTAACGACCACCGTCCCTAATTTAGGGTCACTGGTTCCAGAGAAGGGAGAGAGCCAGTGCCGTAAGACAAACACAACATCCATTCCTCACGAGGATTCGAACCCGGACCCCTCTCCTACGAATGATCAGAAGCCATCGCTTAGACCACTGCGCCACCGGGCAGGCTTTTTTTATTGGGAGTTTAACGACCACCGTGAGCAGTTGGTTTAACGACCACCGTCCCTACTTTAGGGTCACTGGTTCCAAGGAAGGGAGAGAGCATGTGCCGTAAGACAAACACAATATCTATGCCTCACCAGGATTCTAACCCGGACCCCTCTCCTACGAATGATCAGAAACCATTGCTTAGACCACTGCGCCACCGGGAGGCTTTTTTATTGGGAGTTTAACGACCACCGTCCCTAATTTAGGGTCACTTGTTCCAGGGAAGGGAGAGAGCCAGTGCCGTAAGACAAACACAACATCCATTCCTCATTCAGGATTCGAACCCGGACCCCTCTCCTACGAATGATCAGAAGCCATCGCTTAGACCACTGCGCCACCGGGAGGCTTTTTTATTGGGAGTTTAACGACCACCGTCCCTAATTTAGGGTCACTTGTTCCAGGGAAGGGAGAGAGCCAGTGCCGTAAGACAAACACAACATCCATTCCTCATTCAGGATTCGAACCCGGACCCCTCTCCTACGAATGATCAGAAACCATTGCTTAGACCACTGCGCCACCGGGAGGCTTTTTTTATTGGGAGTTAAACGACCACCGTCCCTAATTTAGGGTCACTTGTTCCAGGGAAGGGAGAGAGCCAGTGCCGTAAGACAAACACAACATCCATTCCTCATTCAGGATTCGAACCCGGACCCCTCTCCTACGAATGATCAGAAGCCATCGCTTAGACCACTGCGCCACCGGGCAGCTTTTTTATTGGGAGTTTAACGACCACCGTGAGCAGTTGGTTTAACGACCACCGTCCCTACTTTAGGGTCACTGGTTCCAAGGAAGGGAGAGAGCATGTGCCGTAAGACAAACACAATATCTATGCCTCACCAGGATTCTAACCCGGACCCCTCTCCTACGAATGATCAGAAACCATTGCTTAGACCACTGCGCCACCGGGAGGCTTTTTTATTGGGAGTTTAACGACCACCGTCCCTAATTTAGGGTCACTTGTTCCAGGGAAGGGAGAGAGCCAGTGCCGTAAGACAAACACAACATCCATTCCTCATTCAGGATTCGAACCCGGACCCCTCTCCTACGAATGATCAGAAGCCACCGCTTAGACCACTGCGCCACCGGGCAGGCTTTTTTATTGGGAGTTTAACGACCACCGTGAGCAGTTGGTTTAACGACCACCGTCCCTACTTTAGTGTCACTGGTTCCAAGGAAGGGAGAGAGCATGTGCCGTAAGACAAACACAATATCTATGCCTCACCAGGATTCTAACCCGGACCCCTCTCCTACGAATGATCAGAAACCATTGCTTAGACCACTGCGCCACCGGGAGGCTTTTTTTATTGGGAGTTTAACGACCACCGTCCCTAATTTAGGGTCACTTGTTCCAGGGAAGGGAGAGAGCCAGTGCCGTAAGACAAACACAACATCCATTCCTCATTCAGGATTCGAACCCGGACCCCTCTCCTACGAATGATCAGAAGCCATCGCTTAGACCACTGCGCCACCGGGCGGCTTTTTTATTGGGAGTTTAACGACCACCGTGAGCAGTTGGTTTAACGACCACCGTCCCTACTTTAGGGTCACTGGTTCCAAGGAAGGGAGAGAGCATGTGCCGTAAGACAAACACAATATCTATGCCTCACCAGGATTCTAACCCGGACCCCTCTCCTACGAATGATCAGAAACCATTGCTTAGACCACTGCGCCACCGGGAGGCTTTTTTATTGGGAGTTTAACGACCACCGTCCCTAATTTAGGGTCACTTGTTCCAGGGAAGGGAGAGAGCCAGTGCCGTAAGACAAACACAACATCCATTCCTCATTCAGGATTCGAACCCGGACCCCTCTCCTACGAATGATCAGAAACCATTGCTTAGACCACTGCGCGACCGGGCGGCTTTTTTTTATTGGGAGTTTAACGACCACCGTCCCTAATTTAGGGTCACTGGTTCCAGGGAAGGGAGAGAGCCAGTGCCGTAAGACAAACACAACATCCATTGATTGATTGGAGGTTTAACGACCACCGTGAGCAACTCAATGGGCTATAAGCAGTCGCCCGTCCCTAATTTAGGGTCACTGGTTCCAGGGAAGGGAGAGAGCCAGTGCCGTAAGACAAAACACAATATCTATGCCTCACCGGAATTCAAATCCGGACCTCTTTCGGACGAATGACCAGAAATCATCGCTTAGACCACTGCGCCACTGGGGCGGTGTAGTTCGACTTCTCGATTCGATTTTTTATTGGAGGTTTAACGACCACCGTGAGCAACTCAGTGGGCTATCAGCAGTCGCCCTCCCTAATTTAGGGTTACTAATTCCAGGGAAGGGAGAGAGCCAGTGCCATAAGACAAACACAACATCCATGCCCCACCGGGATTCGAACCCTGACCCCTGTCGGACGAGTGATCAGAAGCCGTCGCTTAGACCACTGCGCCACCAGGGCGGCCTCTCCAACTTGGATCTACATCTTCCGGTAGCTACGCTGCGACTGCGGGCCTTTCTCAGAGACGTCTTCCTGCATCGTCGAAGATTCCTATTGATAATTCGTCTACTACTGTTTTCCCTTTGCAGTATTCAGCTGTTCGTGTCTCCATTTCGGACACTTCCTGGATTGGTGTGGACTAAACTGGAGTCTACACAGAAGTAACGTATTTCGTTCCTTGCAAGAAAGTACGGTTCAACAATGAATGACTTCCCTTACATAAAAGCTTTCTTCACGTGCTGTTTTTTTTTTTTTTTTTTTTTTTGATTGGAGGTTTAACGACCACCGTGAGCAACTCAATGGGCTATAAGCAGTCGCCCGTCCCTAATTTAGGGTCACTGGTTCCAGGGAAGGGAGGGAGCCAGTGCCGTAAGACAAACACAACATCCATGCCTGACCGGGATTCGAACCCGGACCCCTTACGGACGAATGATACGTGCTGTTGAGAGATTGACTCGCTCTTCTGGGTACATTACAGTTATCCTGGATTCACCTGTTTGGGCGGCATTGATTCTTGAACAAGGTTTAGTTTTCAATTACACTTTCTTAGTTCCTTCTCTTTAGCACAGTTCCCAAATACCTTATCATTTTATCTCTTCTTCCGGGTCTCACGGATGAGGTCTGGCCGTTAGACATTGGGAGCTTATGCAAGATCGTTGGCCAAATGCGGCGTCCGCCTGCTGCTCCGCGAGACTCCCTTTCCTCACGTGTCAGGTCTTCGAAAACAATTGCTCGGTGCCGCCCCGGTGGCGCAGTGGTCTAGGCGATGGCTTCTGATCATTCGTCCGGAAGGGGTCCGAGTTCGAATCCCGGTGAGGCATGGATGCTGTGTTTGTCTTACTGCACTGGCTCTCTCCCTTCCCTGGAATCAGTGACACTAAATTAGGGACGGGAGACTGCTTATAGCCCATTGAGATGCACACGGTGGTCGTTAAACCTCCAATCAAAAAAATTGCGCGTTGTCTTCCTCACAGACGCTGCTTTGATATCCTGTCCCACTGTAACGTACCAGGAGATGTGACGTACCTGCCAGAAGGACGCACACGACATAAAGGCAGATAGGAATCAGGATAAAACGTCTGCGTAGCTCAGTTGGTAGAGCGACTTGTTCCGGAATAAGCGGCCTCGGGTTCGAATCCCAGCGTACACCAAAAAATGACGGAGAAATTTACTTCGTTATAATGGCGCCCGAACTTTCCGGATGACCCGACCGTTCAAAATCTCGCATTGGTGTGATGTTCTTTCCACACCGCGAGATAGGAAAAATAAGAGAATCGAGCACTTCAAAAAAAAAAAAAAAAACTAAGGCGGAGATGATGTAACGTACCAGGAGATGTGACGTACCTGCCAGAAGGACGCACACGACATAAAGGCAGATACTGCTCATGTCGACAAACCTTTTAGGGAAATTTTCTTCTTGAAAAAATGCAATGGTTTCTACGCCACGGGGCGTAGATTTATATCTTATTTTTGTCAATATCTCTACTTCTAAAAGTCCTATGTGAAAAATTCTTTCTTTGTTGGATAGTGTTTCCGATGCGAAATGTTTTTCCTATAAATTCAAAAATTTCAAGTAAATCATACATTTTCTGCTAGGGGTCACAAAGGTAAATTGCGTTTTCTGCGTTATTTCTGCTCCTAAAGCTCTGATTCGAAAAATTCTTCCTGTATCACATTCAGAACCTGATGGAAAATATTTTTCACATAATTTCTAATGTTTGGTAAAGAATGGTTTAGCCACCAGGGGTCATAAGTGTTAATTTCTGCTTCTGAAGTATTTGTTGCAAAATCTGGGCACCTGAAAACTCGATTAATTTTTTTTTCTTCGACCGATACCGCTTATATGGATAAACCTTTTGGGAATACTTTCTTTCTGAAATAATGCATGGTTCTCCCACCAGGGGACGTAAAGTCACATCTTATTTTTGTCGATAAATCTGTTTCTAAGAGTTCGTAAGCTCACGATTATGTTTACAGCAATATCTGAGGGATTAAAAACCCGATTGAAAATCTTCTTTCTTTCGTCAGATCTATTGTTTTCCATACCGGTTCCGTTGACTTTGAATAGCTTTGATAAATATAATTTGCGTCAGAAAGGATTCAAAAGACGTGCTTATTACACCCGAGAATTCGGTGTCAACTTTCTTGTATATCATTGATATCACATGGAGACGTTCCGATACGTCTACGCCTCTAACTATATTCTGCACCTGTCCACAATGCTGGCCTTTTAAGCTGCATTTCACCAGCCCCCACCACGGAATTTTTTAATTTTTCAGACACCATTCGTTTGTACCAGGTATGAACCGGAATGAACTCAATTTTTTTCGTTTGAACCGCAATAGTTTTTGAGTTATTTAAAAAACAAAGTGGGGGGGGCTGGTGAAATGGTACCCCCAAAAAATAGATATTTCAAATTTCAGCATAGCCATTCGTTAATAAATCGTATGAACCGGAATGAACTCCATTTTCATCGTTTGAACCGCAATAGTTTTTGAGATATTTAACAAATAATATTGAGAATTTGCATATAAATATAGGAGGCCGACCATTTCACCAGCCCCCCCACCATGGAAATTCAAAATTTGGAAATAGCCATTCGTTAATAAATCGTATGAACCGGAATGAACTCCATTTTCATCGTTTGAACCGCAATAGTTTTTGAGATATTTAACAAATAATATTGAGAATTTGCATATAAATATAGGAGGCCGACCATTTCACCAGCCCCCCCCTCATCATGGAAATTCAAAATTCCGAAATAACCATTCGTTAGTAAATCGTATGAACGGGAATGAACTCCATTTTTATCGTTTGAACCGCAATAGTTTTTGAAATATTTAATAAATAATAGAATTTACATATACGCACAGAGACCGACCATTTCACCAGCCCTCCCCCCCCACTTTGTTTTTTAAATATCTCCAAAACTTTTGCGGTTCAATCGAAAAAAAACGAGTTCATTCCGGTTCATACGTGGTACAAACGAATGGTGTCTGAAAAATTAAAAAATTCCGTGGTGTGGGGGATGCTGGTGAAATGCACCTGGCCTTTTACCTGCGTCTCCGATTTCGATTACATTTATACTGCGAAGATAGAAATCATTTTTTTCACTAATCATCATAGAAGCTCTTCGTTTAGGGATTGATTTCGGCGCAAAATACTTTTCCATCCTGAGTGTCGGAGTGGTGTCTGCTAAACTGGCCTCTCTGTGGCGGCTATGGACTTCGGATTACAAACTACCATAATCGAGACCTTTATTAAATAAGACAGGGACAGTATTCAAATGGGAGACAGACAGGGCATGTATCAGATCCCGAATATTAACATAAATACAGGACCAGGTCCAGATGATATTCTTCCCAAAATTTTAAGAACTATAACTTTTAACATAGTTACTCCCCTATTATACATTTTTAATTCCATTCTAGCTACAGGTATTTTCCCAGATTTGTTAAAAATTGCAAAAATTACCCGTCTTTAAAATGGTTTCTCTGACAGATATTAATAACTATCGACCTATAGCTAAATTACCCATCATTGCTAAAAAAAATTAAAAATTACTATTTGTTAGATTATTTGCTTATATCGAAAAATACAAAATTTTGCACAAAAAACAATTTGGCTTTTTACCAAATTCCTCAACAGAAATCGCCCTTTTACATTTAAAAGATAAAATTCAATCTAATTCTATTATTAATAAATTTACATTGGGACTTTTCATCGATTTATCAAAAGCATTTGATACTTTAAATCATAGATTATTATCATCAAAATTGTATGCAATTGTTATTCGGGGTACATTACATAATCTCTTCAGGAACTATCTCACTGGTCGCCAGCAATGTACAGAAATTGAACATACCAAATCTAATTTACAATCAGTCATTTAAGGAGTCCCTCAGGGCTCGGTACTTGCTCAATATTTATATTAGTAACTGCTGTACCTATTTACACAATTCAGATATTATTTTATATGCAGATGATGCAACCATAATAATACATGGAAATCATGTTGAGACATAGGTGCGACAACTACAAGTCCGTTTTACATCTATCACTAATCGGTTAACTAAAAATGATCTGGCTATTAATATTAATAAAACAAAAGTAATGATTTTTTCAAGTACGTCAACCCCTATTTCCTTAATTCAGAATATTAATTTACTTGGATCATCTATAGAAGTGGTTCAAAATGTAACGTACCAGGAAATGTGACGTACCTGCCAGAAGGACTCACACTACATAAAGGCAGATAGAAATCAGAGTAAAACGTCCGCGTAGCTCAATTGGTAGAGTAACTTATTCCGGAATGAGGGGATCCGGGTTCGAATCCTGCGTGGATAAAAATGACGGAGAAATTTACTTCGTTATAATGGCGCCCAAACTTTCCGGATGACCCGACCGTTCAAAATCTCGTAGTGGTGTGATGTTCTTTCCACACCGCGAGATAGGAAAAATAAGAGAATCCCTTCTCCAGCACTTTGAAAAAAAAAATAAAAAAAAAAAATAAGAGGGAGATGATGTAACGTACCAGGAGATGTAACGTACATGCCAGAAGGACGCACACGACATAAAGGCAGATAGGAATCAGAGTAAAACGTCCGCGTATCTCAATTGGTAGAGTGACTTATTCCGGAATGAGGGGATCCGGGTTCGAATCCTGCGTGGATAAAAATGACGGAGAAATTTACTTCGTTATAATGGCGCCCGAACTATCCGGATGACCCGACCGTTCAAAATCTCGTAGTGGTGTGATGTTCTTTCCACACCGCGAGATAGGAAAAATAAGAGAATCACTTCTCCAGCACTTTGAAAAAAAAAATAAAAAAAAAAAAATAAGGGGGAGATGATGTAACGTACCTGCCAGAAGGACGCACACGACATAAAGGCAGATAGGAATCAGAATAAAACGTCCGCGTAGCTCAATTGGTAGAGTGACTTATTCCGGAATGAGGGGATCCGGGTTCGAATCCTGGCGTGGACAGAAATGACGGAGAAATTTACTTCGTTATAATGGCGCCCGAACTATCCGGATGACCCGACCGTTCAAAATCTCGTAGTGGTGTGATGTTCTTTCCACACCGCGAGATAGGAAAAATAAGAGAATCCCTTCTCCAGCACTTTGAAAAAAAAAATTAAAAAAAAAAATAAGGGGGAGATGATGTAACGTACCAGGAGATGTAACGTACCTGCCAGAAGGACGCACACGACATAAAGGCAGATAGAAATCAGAGTAAAACGTCCGCGTAGCTCAATTGGTAGAGTGACTTATTCCGGAATGAGGGGATCCGGGTTCGAATCCTGCGTGGATAAAAATGACGGAGAAATTTACTTCGTTATAATGGCGCCCGAACTATCCGGATGACCCGACCGTTCAAAATCTCGTAGTGGTGTGATGTTCTTTCCACACCGCGAGATAGGAAAAATAAGAGAATCCCTTCTCCAGCACTTTGAAAAAAAAAAAATAAAAAAAAAAAATAAGGGGGAGATGATGTAACGTACCAGGAGATGTAACGTACATGCCAGAAGGACGCACACGACATAAAGGCAGATAGGAATCAGAATAAAACGTCCGCGTAGCTCAATTGGTAGAGTGACTCTTTCCGGAATGAGGGGATCCGGGTTCGAATCCTGGCGCGGATAAAAATGACGGAGAAATTTACTTCGTTATAATGGCGCCCGAACTATCCGGATGACCCGACCGTTCAAAATCTCGTAGTGGTGTGATGTTCTTTCCACACCGCGAGATAGGAAAAATAAGAGAATCCCTTCTCCAGCACTTTGAAAAAAAATAAAATAAAAAAATAAGAGGGAGATGATGTAACGTACCAGGAGATGTAACGTACATGCCAGAAGGACGCACACGACATAAAGGCAGATAGGAATCAGAGTAAAACGTCCGCGTAGCTCAATTGGTAGAGTGACTTATTCCGGAATGAGGGGATCCGGGTTCGAATCCTGCGTGGATAAAAATGACGGAGAAATTTACTTCGTTATAATGGCGCCCGAACTATCCGGATGACCCGACCGTTCAAAATCTCGTAGTGGTGTGATGTTCTTTCCACACCGCGAGATAGGAAAAATAAGAGAATCCCTTCTCCAGCACTTTGAAAAAAAAAATAAAAAAAAAATAAGAGGGAGATGATGTAACGTACCAGGAGATGTAACGTACATGCCAGAAGGACGCACACGACATAAAGGCAGATAGGAATCAGAGTAAAACGTCCGCGTAGCTCAATTGGTAGAGTGACTTATTCCGGAATGAGGGGATCCGGGTTCGAATCCTGCGTGGATAAAAATGACGGAGAAATTTACTTCGTTATAATGGCGCCCGAACTATCCGGATGACCCGACCGTTCAAAATCTCGTAGTGGTGTGATGTTCTTTCCACACCGCGAGATAGGAAAAATAAGAGAATCACTTCTCCAGCACTTTGAAAAAAAAAATAAAAAAAAAAAATAAGGGGGAGATGATGTAACGTACCTGCCAGAAGGACGCACACGACATAAAGGCAGATAGGAATCAGAATAAAACGTCCGCGTAGCTCAATTGGTAGAGTGACTTATTCCGGAATGAGGGGATCCGGGTTCGAATCCTGGCGTGGACAGAAATGACGGAGAAATTTACTTCGTTATAATGGCGCCCGAACTATCCGGATGACCCGACCGTTCAAAATCTCGTAGTGGTGTGATGTTCTTTCCACACCGCGAGATAGGAAAAATAAGAGAATCCCTTCTCCAGCACTTTGAAAAAAAAAATTAAAAAAAAAAAATAAGGGAGATGATGTAACGTACCAGGAGATGTAACGTACCTGCCAGAAGGACGCACACGACATAAAGGCAGATAGGAATCAGAATAAAACGTCCGCGTAGCTCAATTCCGGAATGAGGGGATCCGGGTTCGAATCCTGGCGTGGACAGAAATGACGGAGAAATTTACTTCGTTATAATGGCGCCCGAACTATCCGGATGACCCGACCGTTCAAAATCTCGTAGTGGTGTGATGTTCTTTCCACACCGCGAGATAGGAAAAATAAGAGAATCCCTTCTCCAGCACTTTGAAAAAAAAAAATAAGGGGGAGATGATGTAACGTACCAGGAGATGTAACGTACCTGCCAGAAGGACGCACACGACATAAAGGCAGATAGCAATCAGAATAAAACGTCCGCGTAGCTCAATTGGTAGAGTGACTTATTCCGGAATGAGGGGATCCGGGTTCGAATCCTGGCGTGGACAGAAATGACGGAGAAATTTACTTCGTTATAATGGCGCCCGAACTATCCGGATGACCCGACCGTTCAAAATCTCGTAGTGGTGTGATGTTCTTTCCACACCGCGAGATAGGAAAAATAAGAGAATCCCTTCTCCAGCACTTTGAAAAAAAAAATTAAAAAAAAAAAATAAGGGGGAGATGATGTAACGTACCAGGAGATGTAACGTACCTGCCAGAAGGACGCACACGACATAAAGGCAGATAGGAATCAGAATAAAACGTCCGCGTAGCTCAATTGGTAGTGTGACTTATTCCGGAATGAGGGGATCTGGGTTCGAATCCTGGCGTGGACAGAAATGACGGAGAAATTTACTTCGTTATAATGGCGCCCGAACTATCCGGATGACCCGACCGTTCAAAATCTCGTAGTGGTGTGATGTTCTTTCCACACCGCGAGATAGGAAAAATAAGAGAATCCCTTCTCCAGCACTTTGAAAAAAAAAATAAAAAAAAAAAAATAAGGGGAGATGATGTAACGTACCAGGAGATGTGACGTACCTGCCAGAAGGACGCACACGACATAAAGGCAGATAGGAATCAGAATAAAACGTCCGCGTAGCTCAATTGGTAGAGTGACTTATTCCGGAATGAGGGGATCCGGGTTCGAATCCTGGCGCGGATAAAAATGACGGAGAAATTTACTTCGTTATAAAAATCATAACTATCTTGGTATCATCATTCTGCACAATTTAAAATGGAATTCACATGTTGACTACGTTTCTAATAAGATCTCAAGAAATATAGGGGTTATTAGTACTGCAGTGGCCAATTTAACCCCAAAATTAATGATTTTTTTATACTACACTTCAATTCAATCTCACCTAATCTATTGTATATCTGTTGACTACCTTATATAATATGAAAAAACTTCAGTCGTTACAAAATAGATTTATAAGACTATTACAATCTAAACTACAAAATACTCAATTTTCAAATACAGTCTTTCAGTCCAAATGATTTTAATATACTATCTATACATCATCATCATCATCATTGTCAACCATTATCAATCCACTGCTGGACGAAGGTCTCCCCAAGTTTCCTCCACAACGGTCTGTCTTGTGCCAGTCTCCTCCATGTCACTCCCGCATATTTACGAATTTCATCCACCCATCTCCCATGTGGTCTTTTTCTGGGTCTTTTCCTGTCCCTTGGAATCCAATCTAAAATTTCGGCTGTCCATCTATGGTCTGTCCTTCTGGCAGTATGTCCAGCCCATTGCCATTTCAGGGATTTAACTCTGATCATGATGTCTTCCACTCTCGTCATTTTTCGGATCCACGAGTTCCTCTTCTTATCTCTCCTGGTTATACCAAGCATGCACCTCTCCATGCTGCTTTGAGTTGTCTGCAGCCTTTGTATGTCTCTTTTAGTTAAGGTCCACGTCTCTGCACCATACGTAAGCACTGGAAGGATGCATTGATCAAACACTTTTCTTTTAAGACATAATGGCATATTGCTCTTGAAAATTATGCTGTCTCTTCCAAAAGCTCTCCAGGCAAGTTTTGTACGCCGATTAATTTCTTCATCAATGTGACCCTCACTTGATATCTGCTGTCCAAGATAAACGTACGTGTCTGTTATCTCCAGCTTTTCTCCATCAATCGATAAATCTTCATTTCTTGTAAAAGCATTGAACATCACTTTTGTCTTCTGAAAGTTCATTTTTAATCCCACTTCTTTACTCTTGTCAGCAAGTTCCTGGATCATACTCTGCAGCTCTGATGGGGTAGTTGCAAAAATGACTACGTCATCAGCAAAACGAAGGTGGGTTAGATAATCTCCATTAATCTTTATCCCTTTGTTTTCCCAGTTCAGTGATTGAAAGACATTTTCCAGTGTGGCATTAAAGAGCTTCGGAGATATGGTGTCACCTTGTCTCACTCCCTTTCCAATTTTTATGTGTGTTGTATTTTCAAACAGCCGAATCTTTGCACTTGCATTTTCATAGATGTTATTAATAATATTAATGTATGCATCTTCAATACCGCAGGATTTCAGAGCCGTGGTAACTGCTGATGGTTTCACCGAATCAAAGGCTTTTTCATAATCGATAAAAGCCATGCACAATGGAAGTTCATATTCCCTCGCTCTTTCAATTAGTTCTCTCAGTACGTGGATATGATCTATTGTGCTGTAGCCACTCCTGAATCCAGCTTGTTCTCTCGGTTGAGCCATGTCCAGTGTTACCTTCAAGCGGTGTGAAAGAACTTTAGTGAAGATTTTATAAACCACTGATAGGAGGCTGATAGGTCTGTAGTTCCTGAGATCCTCAATGTCACCTTTGTTATGTAGCAGGATCATTGTAGCATTGTTCCAATCCTCAGGAATCTTCCCTTCATTAAGGCATCGAGTGAAAATTTGGGCGAGTACTGTTTCAATTTCTCCACTTGCTTCTTGTATGATGTCTATAGTAATTCCATCTTCTCCTGGAGCTTTCCCCCGCTTCATGTTCTTGATTGCATGAGCAACTTCTGCTGGAAGGACTGGAAGAACTCTGGTACCTTTCATGATGTCTGGAGTACATGTATCATCCCTTTCATATAGTTTGGAGTAGAAATCTTTTCACTCTTGTCAAAATTTCGCCTCTATTTCTTGTTATAGAACCATCTTCTATACAACAATTGCACTATCTATACAACAATCTATACAACAATTGCATATCTATAGTATAGGTAAACTAATGTTTTTGAGAATTAAAAATGGTTACTACCAAGATTTAATTACAATAAGTATTCATAGTCATGATTATTCCACGAGACAAAAAACAACATGTTTCCACTAACAGAACGATTTAGATCATTTGTTAATTATACTGGTCCAGCATTATGGAATACATTTCCTACTGATATTGTATCACTTAATAATATTAATATATTTAAACGAAAACTCAGGTATTTCTTACTGACCAAAAGCTCATAATGTATTATTACCTTTATTAATTGATAGTACCACCCTAGCTGTGTTTGATATTCTGTGGACTTGAATTGTTTATATTTTTTTTTGAATTTTTTAATTTTCATGAAAATTTACCCATCAGGCCTTTTCCCTTCTCATTCCCTGTTGTTACAAAAATATAAACTGGCGGAAAGTGAAAAAAGAACACCAAGAAGGACTTGGCAGACGATCATGAAATTTACATATGTTAATGGGGTCGAGTTTACGTAGGTGTGATGTTAATTTCGGGACCAACCAGTGAGCGCTTACGCCACAGCACGGCATAATATGCAAATTATCGTCGGTGGTATTTAAGGAGTACGGCGAAGTGAATGTAATCAGTCGTCGACGTACGGACACGTGCGAAGACCCTGAAGAAGCTGCAATGCCTGGACATGGAAGACGTGTACGATTTCAGCAGTTATCGGACTTTGAGCGAGGTCGTCTAGTCGGACTCCGCGAGGCCGGGTGGTCGTATCGTCGTATTGGACGGGAAGTATCGGTGGTGGTACGATGGTGGCGTAGATGGTCCGAGGAACATTCCCACACAAGAAGACGTGGAACCGGGAGTAACAGACGGACTGATGAGCGGACCGATCGACGCATAAGAAGAGCGGCGTTGTCAAGCAGAATATCCACTGCGACGCAAATCCGAGCTGCCGTTGCACCTGAGGTGACTGTGCGAACAATCCGCAACCGTCTACTAGATGCAGGACTACGTGCACGTGTGCCTCTGGCATGTGTACTTCTGACTCCAGCCGAGCGTCCGGAACGGCTGCAGTGGTGTCGCCAACGTATGCACTGGAGAACGCAATGGCGATCTGTCGTGTTCAGCGATGAAAGCAGATTCTGCGTGGGAGCCTCTGATGGCCGTATGCGTGTTCGCAGACGCACATGGGAGCGTCTCCACTCTTCTTGCATCCGCCAGCGACACACAGGTCCTACACCTGGTCTCCTGGTGTGGGAAGCGATCAGCTATCCCTCCCGTACACAACTAGTGTTTGTACTGGGTACGTTAAACAGCACCTCCTACATCAACAACATCATTCAGCCCGTTGTTGTGCCATTTGTAAGGTCGGTCCATTGTTGTGTTTTCCAGCAAGATAACGCACGCAAACACGCGGCACGTGCCACGCAACATGCACTTCATGGTGTGAGACAACTTCCATGGCCACCGGATTTGTCCCCCATTGAGCACGTGGGGGATTTTATGGGACAACGACTTATCCGGTCTCCACGGCCAGCCACGACCATCCCCGATTGAGGCGTCCAGGTTGAGGATGCTTGGAACTCAATACCCCAAACTTACATCCAACATCTGTACGACAGACTCCATGCCAGAATTGCACAGTGTGACGCAGTTCATGGCGGTTCAACCTCGTACTAACCATGTTACATGGAAATGTTATTTTTCAGTTTACCAGCAAATACAGCTGTATTTTGCCATAATGTTTTGATCACGTTATCCTCTGTATTCCGTTATTATGCTGTATAAATTTCGTTGGTATCAGACGTCTCCTTCTTGGTGTTCTTTTTTCACTTTCCAGCCACGACCATCCCCGATTGAGGCGTCCAGGTTGAGGATGCTTGGAACTCAATACCCCAAACTTACATCCAACATCTGTACGACAGACTCCATGCCAGAATTGCACAATGTGACGCAGTTCATGGCGGTTCAACCTCGTACTAACCATGTTACATGGATATGTTATTTTTCAGTTTACCAGTAAATACAGCTGTATTTTGCCATAATGTTTTGATCACGTTATCCTCTGTATTCCGTTATTATGCTGTATAAATTTCGTTGGTATCAGACGTCTCCTTCTTGGTGTTCTTTTTTCACTTTCCAGCCACGACCATCCCCGATTGAGGCGTCCAGGTTGAGGATGCTTGGAACTCAATACCCCAAACTTACATCCAACATCTGTACGACAGACTCCATGCCAGAATTGCACAGTGTGACGCAGTTCATGGCGGTTCAACCTCGTACTAACCATGTTACATGGATATGTTATTTTTCAGTTTACCAGTAAATACAGCTGTATTTTGCCATAATGTTTTGATCACGTTATCCTCTGTATTCCGTTATTATGCTGTATAAATTTCGTTGGTATCAGACGTCTCCTTCTTGGTGTTCTTTTTTCACTTTCCAGCCACGACCATCCCCGATTGAGGCGTCCAGGTTGAGGATGCTTGGAACTCAATACCCCAAACTTACATCCAACATCTGTACGACAGACTCCATGCCAGAATTGCACAGTGTGACGCAGTTCATGGCGGTTCAACCTCGTACTAACCATGTTACATGGATATGTTATTTTTCAGTTTACCAGTAAATACAGCTGTATTTTGCCATAATGTTTTGATCACGTTATCCTCTGTATTCCGTTATTATGCTGTATAAATTTCGTTGGTATCAGACGTCTCCTTCTTGGTGTTCTTTTTTCACTTTCCAGCCCCGACCATCCCCGATTGAGGCGTCCAGGTTGAGGATGCTTGGAACTCAATACCCCAAACTTACATCCAACATCTGTACGACAGACTCCATGCCAGAATTGCACAGTGTGACGCAGTTCATGGCGGTTCAACCTCGTACTAACCATGTTACATGGAAATGTAATTTTTCAGTTTACCAGTAAATACAGCTGTATTTTGCCATAATGTTTTGATCACGTTATCCTCTGTATTCCGTTATTATGCTGTATAAATTTCGTTGGTATCAGGCGTCTCTTTCTTGGTGTTCTTTTTTCACTTTCCAGCCACGACCATCCCCGATTGAGGCGTCCAGGTTGAGGATGCTTGGAACTCAATACCCCAAACTTACATCCAACATCTGTACGACAGACTCCATGCCAGAATTGCACAGTGTGACGCAGTTCATGGCGGTTCAACCTCGTACTAACCATGTTACATGGATATGTTATTTTTCAGTTTACCAGTAAATACAGCTGTATTTTGCCATAATGTTTTGATCACGTTATCCTCTGTATTCCGTTATTATGCTGTATAAATTTCGTTGGTATCAGACGTCTCCTTCTTGGTGTTCTTTTTTCACTTTCCAGCCACGACCATCCCCGATTGAGGCGTCCAGGTTGAGGATGCTTGGAACTCAATACCCCAAACTTACATCCAACATCTGTACGACAGACTCCATGCCAGAATTGCACAGTGTGACGCAGTTCATGGCGGTTCAACCTCGTACTAACCATGTTACATGGAAATGTTATTTTTCAGTTTACCAGCAAATACAGCTGAAATTTGCCATAATGTTTTGATCACGTTACCCTCTGTATTCCGTTATTATGCTGTATAAATTTCGTTGGTATCAGACGTCTCCTTCTTGGTGTTCTTTTTCACTTTCCGCCAGTGTATTATTTGTGTTATATATTTATGATTATGTAATACCATGTCTGTAACAATTAAAATGCAATAAATGAAATGAAATGAAAGCTATTGATCCAGAGGATGTTGACAAATTATATATCGGATCGACCACCAGGATCTTAAATCAATGATTGACTGAACACAAATATGATTTTAGGTCACATTCATCTAACACGGAACTTGATAAAACCATAAACAAAGGCATCCACCTACCTGTGGGGGAAGAGGCGCGGATCCTAACTAGCACTAGGACAAAAAGCGCTACACCTTTTATTGAAAGTCTCCATATCTTCCATAAATCCTCATTATGTTGTAAAGATGAACTTCCAAAGTACATACCTTTGCCCTGGAGAAATGTGATTACGAAAAAGAAAATGCAACCCAGTATGGAACACTATAATGACATTATTTAAAATTATAATTTCATGACATGGATTCCAGTCGATTGACCACGTAAACTGACTATACCAATCAGATTGAAGTATGCGACAAACAAGACCATATAAGACACACGTCCTCGGCTTTTTACTCCAGGCCAGAAGACGGACCAATAGTTGGTCCGAAAGTACTATACCGTGCAAATAAATTGGGACAAGCTATTTTATTCACCGAATTGTAATGTGATCGCCAGTTGATGTCGGAAACCCACGTAAACCGGTGTTATCAGCTGTGAGGTGGTGTGACTGTTAGAACTTGATAGTAAGAATGTGATTTGACCGGTTTTAAACGGGAAATAGGCACTTCAGCTTCAGTTGTGAGCTTTTGTGTGTGACAGGTGGATGTTAGTTTTTGCTCTCTGTGAGTACGTGTTGCTTTCGTGTATTGAAAAATGGATATTACCCCAAGGAAGCGTGCAAAAATAATTGCTCTGAAGGATCACACTTCTATGACAGTGAGAGATATCGCTTCTGCAGTTGGTGTAGGCAAATCAAGTGTATCAAGACTGCTTACGCGATGCAATGCATCTGGATCATCGTCTCCAAAAAGGAGAGGTAAATGTGGAAGAAAACGAAAAACAACTCCACGAACCGATAAATATCTAATCAGAAATAGTAATGTGAATAAAAAAAAAAACAAGCACCGACCTTCAAAGAGATTTATTGGCTAGTTGTTGTGATGTTAGTGATTCAATTGTACGCCCTTCTGGAAGTTGGCCGGAAGGCAAGAAGACCAACGAAAAAACAATATTTGAATGCGAAACTGAAGATAAAACGTTTAGCATGGGCCAAAAAATATAAATCATGGACTGCTGACGACTGGAAAAAGGTAATTTTCAGTGATGAAACTCATTTATTTGTGCAGGGTTACCAAGCAAATGTCGTTAGACGAAGCAACTTAAGACCTGAGCATGTCAAACAAACTGTAAAACACCCTCTGAAACAGATGTTTTGGGGTTTTTTCACATCAAATGGCACTGGAAGCTTAGTTCCTGTTCAAGGTATGATGAATTCAGCCAAGTACGTAGAAATATTACAACGTAGGATTGTTCCATTCTTGCAAACTTTTGACGGGACATTTCAACATGACTTGGCCCCATGTCACAATTCGAAATTGGTCAAGCTGGAAAATCAAGTTCATTTGCTTGATTGGCCTGGAAATTGACCAGACTTAAATCCCATAGAAAACTTGTGGAATATTTTGAAGAGACGTTAGGTATAATGGACTGTACAACCAAAGAACGCATGATAACGAATGCTATAAAAGTGTGGTTTATGAAGTCAAAAATATGTGCACTCAATTAGTGGAGTCAATGCCAAAACGAATTCATTTCTGCTAAAGGAGGACATACTTCATACTAATACAGGTATTTATCAGTATATATCAAGGCATAGAATGATATGAAGGCATAGTTTTGGAAAAAAGAGTGATTTTTTACTTTGTCCCAATTAATTTCCACAGTATAGTACTTGCATTTTAATTTTATTTTAATTGTATTTTAATTAAAACATTTTAGCTTTGTGGATGCTGTGAGCTCCATTCCGCCTCTTGGTTAATTATCGTGCTTGGATGGATTAAGTGTCTACTCAGTTAGTAGAATGCACGAAATACACCTTCTTTAATCACCCTTTAGCTAATGACTGCTTATTTCAAGTACAGTACTGAACTCATAGTCGCCCTTGAGTGTGTATTCAAAGTTATTTTACATTATGCTTATTTTATGCTTTCCAACCGTAGGTTGAAGAAGCGTATATGCTCCAGCTCTGTCCGTCTGTCTGTCCGCACGATAACTCGCGTAAAAATGGTTCGATTTCGATGAAATTTTAGTATGTGGTAGGGGACAACCTAGGGACAAACCCTATTGAAAATGGGTGAAGTGGGGTCAAAGGTCAGGACATAGGAGTGAGATCCATTCCATCGCCCTTACGCGCACGTAAAAATACTTCGATTGCGACAAAACCTTATCATGTTGTTCCGGAGGTAGACTGAATCAGGTTTGTTGAATATCACCAAAATGGGGTCAAAGGTCAGGGCACAGGAGTGACATTTATCGCACAGCCATTATCCTCATAACTTGACTAAAAATGCATCTATTGCGGCAAAACTTTATCATGTTGTTCCGGAGATGCACTGAACCGGTTCTGCTTAATATCACCGAAATGGATTCAAAGGTCAGGGCACAGGAGCGAAATTTATTCCACAGCCATTATCCTCATAACTTGAGTAATGATTTCTGGTATCATGAAAGAAATACGGGATTACGCCGTATAAAACAAATTTTGAAGATGACAATCCGACTTTTGGCAAAAATGTGACAAGGATGGTGAGTCAGATAAAATCCGAAAACTTGAAAATTTTCATTGTCGTGGAGCGGGACTCGAACCCGCGTCTCCCAAAAAAAGGCCCGGGTATGCTAACCACTACACCACCCAGAACGCCTAAGTTTCATGTTTCCGATCAATTTGAATATAACCATCACAGGATTCGCTAGTCGAAGCAACCGGCATTCATGTTTAGCGAATCTGGAGGTTAAGAATCTTATCCCGTGTTTGCCCGGAGAAGCAGATAAATCATGAAAGAAATACGGGATTACGCCATATAATACAAATCCTGAAGATGACAATCCGATTTTTGGCGTAAATGTTACAAGCATGGTAAGTCAGATAATATCAGAAATCTTGAATATTTTCATCGTCCTGTACTCGAACCCGCGTCTCCCAGAAAACGTCCGGGTATGCTAACCACTACACCACCCAGAACGACCAAGTTTCAAGTTTCCGATCAATTTGAATTTAACCATCACAGGATTCGCCAGTCGAAGCAACCGGCATTCATGTTTAGCGAATCTGGAGGTTAAGAATCTTATCCCGTGTTTGCCCGGAGAAGCAGATAAATCATGAAAGAAATACGGGATTACGCCATATAATACAAATTTTGAAGATGACAATCCGATTTTTGGCGTAAATGTGACAAGGATGGTAAGTCAGATAAAATCCGAAAACTTGAAAATTTTCATTGTCGTGGAGCGGGACTCGAACCCGCGTCTCCCAAAAAGGCCCGGGTATGCTAACCACTACATCACCCAGAACGACCAAGTTTCAAGTTTCCGATCAATTTGAATATAACCATCACAGGATTCGCTAGTCGAAGCAACCGGCATTCATGTTTAGCGAATCTGGAGGTTAAGAATCTTATCCCGTGTTTGCCCGGAGAAGCAGATAAATCATGAAAGAAATACGGGATTACGCCATATAATACAAATTTTGAAGATGACAATCCGATTTTTGGCGTAAATGTGACAAGGATGGTAAGTCAGATAAAATCCGAAAACTTGAAAATTTTCATCGTCCGGTTGCTTCGACTAGCGAATCCTGTGATGGTTATATTCAAATTGATCGGAAACTTGAAACTTGGTAGTTCTGGGTGGTGTAGTGGTTAGCATACCTGGGCGTTTTCTGGGAGACGCGAGTTCGAGTCCCGCTCCAGACAGCTGAATACACAACCCTGCAATTTCACAATCCTGGAAAGTGCTGTTCATCAAGCATGGTCTCAGATTACACAAACCACCTATCAACATCTCGTGGAGTCCATGCCACGAAGAATCGACGCAGTATTAAAGGCAAAAGGTGGCCCAACGAAGTACTGAGGGGGTGGTCATAATAAAGTGGCCACTCAGTGCATATATACAGCTCAGTGAACTTCACCTGCACCACCGTTCGGTCTCCAGGCGCGCTCGTTTCTCTGGGCTAGGGGTGGTCGTAATGGAATGGTTCATCGGTGTACGCAGTCGCCCGTCCCTAATTTAGAGCCACTGGTTCCAGGGAAGGGAGAGAGCCAGTGCCGTAAGACAAACACAACATGCATTGATTGATTGGAGGTTTAACGACCACCGTGAGCAACTCAATGGGCTATAAGCAGTCGCCCGTCCCTAATTTAGGGTCACTGGTTCCAGGGAAGGGAGAAAGCCAGTGCCGTCAGGCAAACACAACATCCATTGATTGATTGGAGGTTTAACGACAACCGTGAGCAACTCAATGGGCTATAAGAAGTCGCCCGTCCCTAATTTAGGGTCACTGGTTCCAGGGAAGGGAGAAAGCCAGTGCCGTCAGGCAAACACAACATCCATTGATTGATTGGAGATTTAACGACAACCGTGAGCAACTCAATGGGCTATAAGAAGTCGCCCGTCCCTAATTTAGGGTCACTGGTTCCAGGGAAGGGAGAGAGCCAGTGCCGTAAGACAAACACAACATCCATTGATTGATTGGAGATTTAACGACAACCGTGAGCAACTCAATGGGCTATAAGCAGTCGCCCGTCCCTAATTCAGAGCCACTGTTTCCAGGGAAGGGAGAAAGCCAGTGCCGTCAGGCAAACACATCATCCATTGATTGATTGGAGGTTTAACGACAACCGTGAGCAACTCAATGGGCTATAAGAAGTCGCCCGTCCCTAATTTAGGGTCACTGGTTCCAGGGAAGGGAGAAAGCCAGTGCCGTCAGGCAAACACATCATCCATTGATTGATTGGAGATTTAACGACAACCGTGAGCAACTCAATGGGCTATAAGAAGTCGCCCGTCCCTAATTTAGGGTCACTGGTTCCAGGGAAGGGAGAAAGCCAGTGCCGTCAGGCAAACACATCATCCATTGATTGATTGGAGATTTAACGACCACCGTGAGCAACTCAATGGGCTATAAGCAGTCGCCCGTCCCTAATTCAGAGCCACTGGTTCCAGGGAAGGGAGAAAGCCAGTGCCGTCAGGCAAACACATCATCCATTGATTGATTGGAGATTTAACGACAACCGTGAGCAACTCAATGGGCTATAAGATGTCGCCCGTCCCTAATTTAGGGTCACTGGTTCCAGGGAAGGGAGAAAGCCAGTGCCGTCAGGCAAACACATCATCCATTGATTGATTGGAGATTTAACGACAACCGTGAATAACTCAATGGGCTATAAGCAGTCGCTCGTCCCTAATTCAGAGCCACTGGTTCCAGGGAAGGGAGAAAGCCAGTGCCGTCAGGCAAACACATCATCCATTGATTGATTGGAGATTTAACGGCCACCGTGAGCAACTCAATGGGCTATAAGCAGTCGCCCGTCCCTAATTTAGGGTCACTGGTTCCAGGGAAGGGAGAGAGCCAGTGCCGTAAGACAAACACAACATCCATTGATTGATTGGAGGTTTAACGACCACCGTGAGCAACTCAATGGGCTATAAGCAGTCGCCCGTCCCTAATTCAGAGCCACTGGTTCCAGGGAAGGGAGAGAGCCAATGCCGTCAGACAATTTTTTTTTTTGATTGGAGGTTTAACGACCACCGTGAGCAACTCAATGGGCTATAAGCAGTCGCCCGTCCCTAATTCAGAGCCACTGGTTCCAGGGAAGGGAGAGAGCCAGTGCTGTCAGACAAACACATCATCCATTGATTGATTGGAGATTTAACGACCACAGTGAGCAACTCAATGGGCTATAAGCAGTCTCCCGTCCCTAATTTAGAGCCACTGGTTCCAGGGAAGGGAGAGAGCCAGTGCCGTCAGACAATTTTTTTTTTGATTGGAGGTTTAACGACCACCGTGAGCAACTCAATGGGCTATAAGCAGTCGCCCGTCCCTAAATTAGGGTCACTGGTTCCAGGGAAGGGAGAGAGCCAGTGCCGTAAGACAAACACAACATCCATGCCTGACCGGAGATTTAACGAACCCGTGAGCCCTTACGGACGAATGATCAGAGGCCAGTCCCTAATTTAGGGTCCACTGGTTCCAGGGAAGGGAGAAAGCCAGTGCCGTCAGACAAACACATCATCCATTGATTGATTGGAGATTTAACGACCACCGTGAGCAACTCAATGGGCTATAAGCAGTCTCCCGTCTATAATTTAGAGCCACTGGTTCCAGGGAAGGGAGAGATCCAGCGTCTTAAGACAAAAGCAAAATCCCTGCCTCATCGGGATTCGAACCAGGACACATCTCGGAAGAATGATCAGAAGCCATAGTTTAGGCCACTGTGCCACCACGGCGGCACGCAGTTTTTGTCAGACCAACACGGTACGTTATGAACACTGACATCATACACCAATTGGACATGTCGGACGAATGAATTATCACAAGCCATCGCTTAGACCACTGCGCCACCGGGGCGGCCTATTTATTTAGTGTACCATCACTTATGTCCACATACTGTATAAAACGAAACGCGTAATCTAAGCCATTGCCTGCCTGCTTCTCTAAGGTAAAACACCCTCACATATTAAATAATATAACAAAAGATATATTTATTAAAAAGCTGAAAATATGGTGTAAATACTTACGAAGGACAGTCAGGCGACATGAAACGCTCAGCGCGGGGTGATCGTCATAAGGACTGACCTGCAAAATGTTGCATAAAAATAAAATCGTTAAAAAACAATATGACGGTATCACAAATTATTGACACCAGCACTTTATATAAAACTAAATCATGCATTTTTAGTACGTCTTTAGAGCAAGAAAGGGAGAAAGGTAGGCTTGCCTTATCGCTGTGTCCGTTCTCCTGTAGACATCCTATCCCAGCACTTATTATTCGATTTGAAAAATTCTTTTTGCACTGGAAAGTTTTAAATGTGAGAAAGACCGTCTTTTGGTCCTTTTTGTATGCTATACGTATTTGCTAGGATCTCAAATACAGATGCTATCTGTTTCAAAACATATTTTATTCTATATTTTTAGCACACATGATATCAAAGCCTTTCGCTACTTTAGATAAATAGAGTGACTTTCAGAATATGAATGTTTTTGAACACCATGCATCAATTCTAACAAATTTTCAAACACTTCCGTTTTTGGAAAATTTTCCCTCCCTTATCAAGCTTAAGTGCAGACATTTATGGAGGAAAATAACACTTAACAACAACACAGGATAGTGAAGGAGGGGGTATGCAATTTCGGGAGAAATCTTCGCTCCGATCAACTTCTGTTTTCGGAAACTTCTTCCTCCATTTTTAGGTGGATATGTACTTGTGGAATAAAAGGATATTTAAGAACAATACTGAGCAGAAGGAACATCACGAAAACAAAAAACAAGATTAGGGAACAAATCTTCGCTGCATCTAACTGCCGTTTTCGAAAGACGGAAACCCGTCTTCGTACGAAAAACGAATCCCCCTTCCCACACCATTACCCCCCAAAATTTCTGTTCAGTTGTGCATTGATCTCGAGAATGCCCAAAACGATAAAGGAAATGGCGGAATCTTTTGAATCCATGGAGGAATCTCATGCCTGAAGAATACAGGGAAATCTTCGCGTCGTCTTAAATTCCGTTTTTTTTTGTTTTTTTTTTTTTTTGAAAGTCGTTTCCCACAGCTTCATGCCGAAATACAAATATCTATGCACAGAAATGATATTTAATTACCATACTGGAAACAGGCAACATAGTGGGAAAAAAGAAATTACGATTACGGGGGAAATCATCACTCCTTTAAACTTTAGTTTTTCGAAAGTTTTGAAAGACGAAATATCATCCCCAGACGGAAAACGACCCTTCCCTAACCCCTTTCCCCCTTTCTCTTCAGTTCTGCATCGATCTGGACAAAAAAAAGGTTAGTCAAATCATGCAATGCATTGATTATGATACGCTTTCCAACAGAGCAGCAATCATTACTCAAGTTATGAGGATAATGACTTTGGAATAAATCTCGCTCCTGTGCCCTGACCTTTGACCCCATTTCGATTATACTAAACAGAATCGTTTTTCTTTTACTTCCGGAACAACATACTAAAGTTATGTAGCAATAGAAGCATTTTTAGTCGCAAGTAGCGAGGCTGTGGAATAAATCTCGCTCCTGTGCCCTGACCTTTGACCCTATTTCGATTATGTTCAACAGAACCGATTTGGTATACCTCCGAAATAACATAAGCCGCCCCGGTGGCGCAGTGGTCTAAGGCGAAGGCCTCTGATCATTCGTCCGAAAGGGGTCCGGGTTCGAATCCCGGTGAGGCATGGATGTTGTGTATGTCTTACGGCACTGGCTCTCACTCTTCCCTGGAACCAGTGACCCTAAATTAGGGACGGGCGACTGCTTATAGCCCATTGAGTTGCTCGCGGTGGTCGCTAAACCTCCAATCAATCAATGGACGTTGTGTTTGTCTGACGACACTGGCTCTCTCCCTTCCCTGGAACCAGTGACCCTAAATTAGGAACGGGCGACTGCTTATAGCCCATTGAGTAGCTCGCGGTGGTCGCTAAACCTCCAATCAATCAATGGATGTTGTGTTTGTCTGACGACACTGGCTCTCTCCCTTCCCTGGAACCAGTGACCCTAAATTAGGGACGGACGACTGCTTATAGCCCATTGAGTTACTCACGGTGGTCGTTAAACCTCCAATCAATCAATGGATGTTGTGTTTGTCTGACGACACTGGCTCTCTCCCTTTCCTGGAACCAGTGACCCTAAATTAGGGACGGGCGACTGCTTATAGCCCATTGAGTTGCTCGCGGTGGTAGTTAAACCTCCAATCAATCAATGGATGTTGTGTTTGTCTGACGACATTAGCTCTCTCCCTTCCCTGGAACCAGTGACCCTAAATTAGGGACGGGCGACTGCTTATAGCCCATTGAGTTGCTCACGGTGGTCGTTAAACCTCCAATCAATCAATGGATGTTGTGTTTGTCTTACGGCACTGGCTCTCTCCCTTCCCTGGAACCAGTGACCCCAAATTAGGGACGGGCGACTGCTTATAGCCCATTGAGTTGCTCACGGTGGTCGTTAAACCTCCAATCAATATATGGATGTTGTGTTTGTCTGACGACACTGGCTCTCTCCCTTCCTTGGAACCAGTGACCCTAAATTAGGGACGGGCGACTGCTTATAGCCCATTGAGTTGCTCACGGTGGTCGTTAAACCTCCAATCAATCAATGGATGTTGTGTTTGTCTTACGGCACTGGCTCTCTCCCTTCCCTGGAACCAGTGACCCTAAATTAGGGACGGGCGACTGCTTATAGCCCATTGAGTTGCTCGCGGTGGTAGTTAAACCTCCAATCAATCAATGGATGTTGTGTTTGTCTGACGACATTAGCTCTCTCCCTTCCCTGGAACCAGTGACCCTAAATTAGGGACGGGCGACTGCTTATAGCCCATTGAGTTGCTCGCGGTGGTCGTTAAACCTCCAATCAATCAATGGATGTTGTGTTTGTCTGACGACACTGGCTCTCTCCCTTCCTTGGAACCAGTGACCCTAAATTAGGGACGGGCGACTGCTTATAGCCCATTGAGTTGCTCACGGTGGTCGTTAAACCTCCAATCAATCAATGGATGTTGTGTTTGTCTTACGGCACTGGCTCTCTCCCTTCCCTGGAACCAGTGACCCTAAATTAGGGACGGGCGACTGCTTATAGCCCATTGAGTTGCTCACGGTGGTCGTTAAACCTCCAATCAATCAATGGATGTTGTGTTTGTCTTACGGCACTGGCTCTCTCCCTTCCCTGGAACCAGTGACCATAAATTAGGGACGGGCGACTGCTTATAGCCCATTGAGTTGCTCACGGTGGTCGTTAAACCTCCAATCAATATATGGATGTTGTGTTTGTCTGACGACACTGGCTCTCTCCCTTCCTTGGAACCAGTGACCCTAAATTAGGGACGGGCGACTGCTTATAGCCCATTGAGTTGCTCACGGTGGTCGTTAAACCTCCAATCAATATATGGATGTTGTGTTTGTCTGACGACACTGGCTCTCTCCCTTCCTTGGAACCAGTGACCCTAAATTAGGGACGGGCGACTGCTTATAGCCCATTGAGTTGCTCACGGTGGTCGTTAAACCTCCAATCAATCAATGGATGTTGTGTTTGTCTTACGGCACTGGCTCTCTCCCTTCCCTGGAACCAGTGACCCTAAATTAGGGACGGGCGACTGCTTATAGCCCATTGAGTTGCTCGCGGTGGTAGTTAAACCTCCAATCAATCAATGGATGTTGTGTTTGTCTGACGACATTAGCTCTCTCCCTTCCCTGGAACCAGTGACCCTAAATTAGGGACGGGCGACTGCTTATAGCCCATTGAGTTGCTCGCGGTGGTCGTTAAACCTCCAATCAATCAATGGATGTTGTGTTTGTCTGACGACACTGGCTCTCTCCCTTCCTTGGAACCAGTGACCCTAAATTAGGGACGGGCGACTGCTTATAGCCCATTGAGTTGCTCACGGTGGTCGTTAAACCTCCAATCAATCAATGGATGTTGTGTTTGTCTTACGGCACTGGCTCTCCCTTCCCTGGAACCAGTGACCCTAAATTAGGGACGGGCGACTGCTTATAGCCCATTGAGTTGCTCACGGTGGTCGTTAAACCTCCAATCAATCAATGGATGTTGTGTTTGTCTTACGGCACTGGCTCTCTCCCTTCCCTGGAACCAGTGACCATAAATTAGGGACGGGCGACTGCTTATAGCCCATTCAGTTGCTCACGGTGGTCGTTAAACCTCCAATCAAAAAAAAAAAAATAACATAATAAAGTTTTGTCTCAATCGAAGTATTTTTGCCTAAGTTAAGGCGCATAAGAGCGATGGAATGAATCTCGCTCCTATGTCCTGACTTTTGACCCCATTTCGCCCATTTTCAATAGGATTTGTCCCCAGGTGATCCCCTACCACATACTAAAATTAGATCGAAATCGAACCATTTTAAAGCCAGTTATCGTGCGGAGAGGCAGACGGACAAAGCTGGAGCATATAAACTTCTTCAACCTACGGTTGGAAAGCGTGAAGAAAAAAACAAGTTAGTAAAATCATGCAATGCATTGATTATGATAAGCTTTCCAACATACCAGAAATCATTTCTCAAGTTATGAGGATAATAACTGTAGAACAAATCTCGCTCCTGTGTCCTGACCTTTCTCATCATTTCGATGATATTCTTTATTTTTTTTTTTATTGGAGGTTTAACGACCACCGTGAGCAACTCAATGGGCTATAAGCAGTCGCCCGTCCCTAATTTAGGGTCACTGGTTCCAGGGAAGGGAAAGAGCCAGTGCCGTAAGACAAACACAACATCCATTGATTGATTGGAGGTTTAACGACCACCGTGAGCAACTCAATGGGCTAGAAGCAGTCGCCCGTCCCTAATTTAAGGGTCACTGGTTCCAGGGAAGGGAAAGAGCCAGTGCCGTAAGACAAACACAACATCCATTGATTGATTGGAGGTTTAACGACCACCGTGAGCAACTCAATGGGCTATAAGCTCGCCAGTCCCTAATTTAATGTCACTGGTTCCAGGAAGGGAGAGAGCCAGTGCCGTAAGACAGACACAACATCCATTGATTGATTGGAGGTTTAACGACCACCGTGAGCAACTCAATGGGCTATAAGCAGTCGCCCGTCCCTAATTTAGGAGTCACTGGTTCCAGGGAAGGGAGAGAGCCAGTGCCGTAAGACAAACACAACATCCATTGATTGATTGGAGGTTTAACGACCACCGTGAGCAACTCAATGGGCTATAAGCAGTCGCCCGTAAAATCCCTAATTTAGGGTCACTGGTTCCAGGAAGGGAGAGCCAGTGCCGATAAGACAAACACAACATCCATTGATTGATTGGAGGTTTAACGACCACCGTGAGCAACTCAATGGGCTATAAGCAGTCGCCCGTCCCTAATTTAGGGTCACTGGTTCCAGGGAAGGGAGAAGAGCCAGTGCCGTAAGACAAACACAACATCCATTGATTGATTGGAGGTTTAACGACCACCGTGAGCAACTCAATGGGCTATAAGCAGTCGCCCGTCCCTAATTTAGGGTCACTGGTTCCAAAGAAGAGATAGAGCCAGAGCCGTAAGACAAACACAACATCCATGCCTCACCGGGATTCGAACCCGGACCCCTTTCGGACGAATGATCAGAGGCCAGCGCCTTAGACCACTGCGCCACCGGGGCGGCTGATGATATTCAACAGAACAGCTAAAGTATACTTCCGGAACAACATGATAAAGTTTTGTCTCAATCGAAGCTTTTTTTACGTAATTTATAACGCATAACAGCGATGGAATGGATCTCGATACTATGTCCTGACCTTTGACCCACTTAACCCATTTTCAATAGGGTTTGTCCTCAGGTGGTTCCCTAAGACATACTAAAATTTCACTGAAATTAAACTATATTTTTGCAAGTTATGACGCATAGGGCAATGGAATGCATCCCGCTCCTATGTCCTGACCTTTGACCTCACTTCACTCATTTTCAATAGGGTTTGTCTCCAGGCGGTACCCTACAACATACTAAAATTTCATCGAAATTGAACCATATTTACGCAAGGTATGACGCATAAGGGCAAAGGTATGCCTCCCGCTCCTATGTCCTGACTTTTGACCCCACTTAACCCATTTTTAATAGGTTTTGTCCCCAGATGGTTCCCTACCACATACTAAAATTTCTTCGAAATCGAACCGTATTTACGCAAGTTATAAGGCATAAGGTCTATGGAATGGATCCCGCTCCTATGTGTGACCTTTAACCCCATTTCATCCATTTTCAATAAGGTTCGTTCTCAGGTGGTCCCCTACCACATGCTTAAATTTCATTGAAATCAAACGATTTTTACGCGAGTTATCGTGCGGACAGTCGGACAAAGCTGGAGCACATACGCTTCTTCAACCTACGGTTGGAAAGCGTAAACAAACTACGAAGCGAGTCAAATCCGTAAATCTACTGAAAAAGAGTAGCCCTACGATTGTGACGTCACGGGGAAGTCATGTGACCTTGTTGCAGGCCTCGTGAGGTAAGTATAAAGATGGCGTCGGCACAACTCACTTTTTGTTCTTAAAGAAAATAGAAGTAAAGCGTAACACGCGCGCAACGCGTGACGTAATGAGGTAGATCGTCGCGAGTGTGACGTCATAAATCTTTAATAGGATCCACACACACAACGCGTGACGTAATGAGGTAGATCGTCGCGAGAGTGTGACGTCATAAATCATTAATAGGATCCGCACACACAACGCGTGACGAAATGAGGTAGATCGTCGCGAGAGTGTGACGTCATAAATCTTTAATAGGATCCACACACAGAACGCGTGACGTAATGAGGCAGATGAAACTCAACACGTGTGGCGCTCAATAGCTAGGTTGGGATTGTGCCGTTGGGCCGGGGACCTCCACACCCGGACACGATGACTATCTGTTCCCTTAACGAAGAGGCACTCATCGCGAAACACCACACGTCGCCAGTCTGTGGCGTTCCACGTAGCTCCGGCTTGGCACCACTGCAAACGGAGCCTGCGATGTTCCGGTGTTTATGGAAGCACACGTAAGGAACACTGGGATCGCAGATTCGCTTCCGCGAGGCGTCGGGAGATGGTTCGCGGGCAAACAGGAGCCACCACATCTGACTGCATGTTGGACCGGGTTCCCGTGGGATCCGTTCGTGCCTGTAGCACGATCCGTTGATCCTCTCTACCGGTGGCCTCCTGGTCCGTCCGGAGCCGCTCCGCCGTCACGTGTCCACTGCTCCCAAAACAGTTGGACGGTATGGTCAGAACGATCCACGTGGCGGGCCATACGGCGCGCTGACCTCAATGCGGTTTTCAGCCCGATGACCAGGTCAGTTTCAATATCAAAATCCGTAAGTTCCGTAAATTGACTTCTCTGGCGTCTACCCAGCATCCTGTCACTCTGTACTCTTGCTTGCGTCGGCCTGTGCTTTTCGCTTTCATGGGGTATACACCACACGCCGGTTTATAAGGCTGCCGGTTCGTGCTTGCAGAGCCACCACAGGGTGTGCGGTTATCCGCAATCGCACCAAACGTGGATCGTTTGCATACCAGCACACACTCCAGCTGTTTGCAAAGTTTCTCGGTTGTAGCATGTTGTCTTTTAGGTGCGCAAATTTCATTGTCCGTGAGTGTGTATCTAGGATATCTGCTTACCAGACGACGGGTGCTAATGTGCCAAATAATTTTAGCCAGTTCGAATTGTACATACGTAGTAAGGATAGGTCCCTTAATGCCAGCGTCCATCCTCGCTGACCCCATGCATCCATTCATGTTGGACGTTTACCCTGGTGGTGATGGTGTCTACCAACAAGACAATGGCCCTGCCACTGGATAGGTCCCTGAATGCCAATGGCTACCTGTCCATCCTCGCTGACCACAGGCATCCCTTCATGTTGGATGTTTACCCTGGTGGTGATGGTGTCTACCAAAAGAGAATGGCCCTGCCACTGGATAGGTCCCTGAATGCCAATGGCTACCTGCCCATCCTCGCTGACCACATGCATCCATTCATGTTGGACGTTCACCCTGGTGGTGATGGTGTCTACCAACAAGGCAATGGCCCTGCCACTGGATAGGTCCCTGAATGCCAATGGCTACCCGTCCATCCTCGCTAACCATATGCATCCCTTCATGTTGGACGTTTACCCTGGTGGTGATGGTGTCTACCAAAAGAGAATGGCCCTGCCACTGGATAGGTCCCTGAATGCCAATGGCTACCTGTCCATCCTCGCTGACCACAGGCATCATTTCATGTTAGACGTTTACCCTGGTGGTGATGGTGTCTACCAACAAGACAATGGCCCTGCCACTGGATAGGTCCCTGAATGCCAATGGCTACCTGCCCATCCTCGCTGACCACAGGCATCCCTTCATGTTGGACGTTTACCCTGGTGGTGATGGTGTCTACCAACAAGACAATGGCCCTGCCACTGGATGAGGTCCCTGAATGCCAATGGCTACCTGTCCATCCTCGCTGACCACATGCATCCATTCATGTTGGATGTTTACCCTGGTGGTGATGGTGTCTACCAAAAAGAGAATGGCCCTGCCACTGGATAGCTCCCTGAATGTCAATGGCTACCTGCCCATCCTCGCTGACCACAGGCATCCCTTCATGTTGGATGTTTACCCTGGTGGTGATGGTGTCTACCAAAAGAGAATGGCCCTGCCACTGGATAGGTCCCTGAATGCCAATGGCTACCCGTCCATCCTCGATAACCATATGCATCCCTTCATGTTGGACGTTTACCCTGGTGGTGATGGTGTCTACCAACAAGACAATGGCCCTTCCACTGGATAGGTACTTGAATGCCAATGGCTACCTGCCCATCCTCGCTGACCACATGCATCCATTCATGTTGGACGTTCACCCTGGTGGTGATGGTGTCTACCAACAAGGCAATGGCCCTGCCACTGGATAGGTCCCTGAATGCCAATGGCTACCCGTCCATCCTCGCTAACCATATGCATCCCTTCATGTTGGACGTTTACCCTGGTGGTGATGGTGTCTACCAAAAGAGAATGGCCCTGCCACTGGATAGGTCCCTGAATGCCAATGGCTACCTGTCCATCCTCGCTGACCACAGGCATCATTTCATGTTAGACGTTTACCCTGGTGGTGATGGTGTCTACCAACAAGACAATGGCCCTGCCACTGGATAGGTCCCTGAATGCCAATGGCTACCTGCCCATCCTCGCTGACCACAGGCATCCCTTCATGTTGGACGTTTACCCTGGTGGTGATGGTGTCTACCAACAAGACAATGGCCCTGCCACTGGATAGGTCCCTGAATGCCAATGGCTACCTGTCCATCCTCGCTGACCACATGCATCCATTCATGTTGGACGTTCACCCTGGTGGTGATGATGTCTACCAACAAGACGATGGTCCTGCCACTAGATAGGTCCCTGAATGCCAATGGCTACCCGTCCATCCTCGCTAACCATATGCATCCCTTCATGTTGGACGTTTACCCTGGTGGTGATGGTGTCTACCAAAAAGAGAATGGCCCTGCTACTGGATAGGTCCTTGAATTCCAATGGCTACCTGTCCATCTTCGCTTACCACATGCATCCCTCCATGTTGGACGTTTACCCTGGTGCTGATGGTGTCTACCAAAAAGAGAATGGCCCTGCCACTGGATAGCTCCCTGAATGTCAATGGCTACCTGCCCATCCTCGCTGACCACAGGCATCCCTTCATGTTGGACGTTTACCCTGGTGGTGATGGTGTCTACCTACAAGACAATGGCCCTGCCACTGGATAAGTACCTGAATGCCAAAGGCTACCTGCCCATCCTCGCTGACCACATGCATCCATTCATGTTGGACGTTTACCCTGGTGGTGATGGTGTCTACCAACAAGACAATGGCCCTGCCACTGGATAACGACCTGAATGCCAATGGCTACCTGCCCATCCTCGCTGACCACATGCATCCCTTCATGTTGGACGCTTACCCTGGTGGTGATGGTGTCTACCAACAAGACAATGGCCCTGCCACTGGATAGGTACCTGAATGCCAATGGCTACATGTCCATCCTCGCTAACCATATGCATCCCTTCATGTTGGACGTTTACCCTGGTGGTGATGGTGTCTACCAACAAGACAATGGCCCTGCCACTGGATAGGTACCTGAATGCCAATGGCTACCTGTCCATCCTCGCTGACCACATGCATCCCTTCATGTTGGACGTTTACCCTGGTGGTGATGGTGTCTACCAACAAGACAATGGCCCTGCCACTGGATAGGTACCTGAATGCCAATGGCTACCTGTCCATCCTCGCTGACCACATGCATCCCTTCATGTTGGACGTTTACCCTGGTGGTGATGGTGTCTACCAACAAGACAATGGCCCTGCCACTGGATAGGTCCCTGAATGCCAATGGCTACCTGTCCATCCTCGCTGACCACATGCAGCCCTTCATGTTGGACGTTTACCCTGGTGGTGATGGTGTCTACCAACAAGACAATGGCCCTGCCACTGGATAGGTACCTGAATGCCAATGGCTACCTGTCCATCCTCGCTGACCACATGCATCCCTTCATGTTGGATGTTTACCCTGGTGGTGATGGTGTCTACCAACAAGACAATGGCCCTGCCACTGGATAGGTCCCTGAATGCTAATGGCTACCCGTCCATCCTCGCTAACCTTATGCATCTCTTCATGTTGGACGTTTACCCTGGTGGTGATGGTATCTACCAAAAAGAGAATGGCCCTGCCACTGGATAGGTCCCTGAATGCCAATGGCTTCCTGTCCATCCTCGCTGACCACAGGCATCCCTTCATGTTGGACGTTTACCCTGGTGGTGATGGTGTCTACCAACAAGACAATGGCCCTGCCACTGGATAGGTCCCTGAATGCCAATTGCTACCTGCCCATCCTCGCTGACCACAGGCATCCCTTCATGTTGGACGGTTACCCTGGTGGTGATGGTGTCTACCAAAAAGAGAATGGCCCTGCCACTGGATAGGTCCCTGAATGCCAATGGCTACCTGCCCATCCTCGCTGACCACAGGCATCCCTTCATGTTGGACGTTTACCCTGGTGGTGATGGTGTCTACCAACAATACAATGGCCCTGCCACTGGATAGGTCCCTGAATGCCAATGGCTACCTGTCCATCCTCGCTGACCACATGCATCCATTCATGTTGGACGTTCACCCTGGTGGTGATGATGTATACCAACAAGACAATGGCCCTGCCACTGGATAGGTCCCTGAATGCCAATGGCTAGCTGCCCATCCTTGCTGACCACAGGCATCCATTCATGTTGGACGTTTACCCTGGTGGTGATGGTGTCTACCAACAAGACAATGGCCCTGCCACTGGATAGGTCCCTGAATGCCAATGGCTACCCATCCATCCTCGCTGACCATATGCATCCCTTCATGTTGGACGTTTACCCTGGTGGTGATGGTGTCTACCAACAAGACAATGGCCCTGCCACTGGATAGGTCCCTGAATGCCAATGGCTACCTGTCCATCCTCGCTGACCACATGCATCCCTTCATGCTGGACGTTTACCCTGGTGGGAAGGAGCTCTGTCGCCGGAAGTGACGCCCATGACGGGCGTGGCAAACTTGCGGAAATAACTGGCGATGAACCACGATGGTGACTGTCACCGTGAGCGACAGAATGGAGCAGTGGGGCGATTGTTGTTGAAGATACAACTTTTAGGCATCACCAGTCACTCCCGGAAGTTGCCCATGCTTGATGGCACGTCACTTCCGGTGCCAGAGTGCCCCCTTACTATTAACAGCTTCAATGTTCGCAACATGTTTGCATCTCAAAAGTTACTTCAACTAGAAAGAATCGTTGAAATTCCAGAAGACAACATTAGACCATCGATAAGATACAGAAACCGCGATCACCATTATATTTTTAAGCAGTAGGTAACTTTACGTGTTTTGCGTCATCGTATCTCGCCGTGCAGTACAAGAACGGCAGCAGAAACAGGTCTAGCGTTTTTTTTTCGTGTGAGCGTTTAGTCTCAACGTAATTCTGCTTCTATAGCATATGGGACAGCACGTCATACACACAGTCGTATCAGAATAATATGACCACCGACTTAATAATGGGAATAACCACCCTTGGCCATGATGAGAGCGGCGACGTGGCGTGCCATGGGCACAATGTGGCCCTGGAAGGCTGCCCGAGACACACGTGCCCATTCGGACTGGAACAGAGCACGGAGGTCCCGGAGGCGACGTGGTTGTGTGTCGGCACGTCGAAGCTATTGATTACAATAATTCCGGAAGTACTCTATAGGGTTCAGATCGGGCGATTTCCCCGGCCAAAGGGAGAACGGAGACATCGCTGTCGTGTTCTTGAAACCAGTCAAGCATCCCCATAGCAACGTGGTACGGCGCATTGTCCTGTTGATAGACACCATCACCACCAGGGTAAACGACCAACATGAAGGAATGCATATGGTCGCCGAGGATGGACAGGTAGCCATTGGCATTCCAGGACCTATCCAGTGGAAGGGCCATTGTCTTGTAGGTAGACACCATCACCACCTGGGTAAACGTCCAACATGAAGGGATGCATGTGGTCAGCGAGGATGGACAGGTAGCCATTGGCATTCAAGGACCTATCCAGTGGAAGGGCCATTGTCTTGTAGGTAGACATCATCACCACCAGGGTAAACGTCCAACATGAAGGGATGCATGTGGCCAGCGAGGACGGACAGGTAGCCATTGGCATTCAGGGACCTATCCAGTGTCAGGGCCATTGTCTTGTAGGTAGACATCATCACCACCAGGGTAAACGTCCAACATGAAGGGATGCATGTGGTCAGCGAGGATGGACAGGTAGCCATTGACATTAAGGGACCTATCCAGTGGCAGGGCCATTGTCTTGTTGGTAGACACCATCACCACCAGGGTAAACGACCAACATGAAGGAATGCATATTGTCAGCGAGGATGGACAGGTAGCCATTGGTATTCAAGGACCTATCCAGTGGAAGGGCCATTGTCTTGTAGGTAGACATCATCACCACCAGGGTAAACGTCCAACATGAAGAGATGCATGTGGTCAGCGAGGATGGACAGGTAGCCATTGGCATTCAGGGACCTATCCAGTGTCAGGGCCATTGTCTTGTAGGTAGACATCATCACCACCAGGGTAAACGTCCAACATGAAGGGATGCATATGGTTAGCGAGGATGGACAGGTAGCCATTCGCTTTCAGGAACACATCAAGTGGTACCAGAGGTCCCACATCATGCCAGGAAGACATCCCCCAGACATGCACACTGTACGGGAACAGCGTGTTCATATGTTGGTTGTCGTGTGTCTGACGCCGTATCCGCCACCGCCCGTCACTTCTATGGAGTAATTGTCTCGATTCGTCGGAGGAGGCAGCGTTATTCCACTCTTCCACTGTCTAATGCAAACTGCAGGCGTCGTCGTCGTCGACGGACCTGAGCCAACAGAGGCGCCTTTGTGCAGTGTCGATTCCGGAGACCAATGCGTAACAGGGTTCGCTCCACTGTTATCCGGGACACGTAGCTGGGTGTCCCAGCTTTCATATGCGTGGTCAATTGCTACACTATTTCGCGTCGATTGCCATTTACGACTCGACGGGGGTGACGTTCACCTCTGGGGTTGATGGACTTTGGGGCTTCACAGTTATGATTTCAGGAGGTATTCGATGTGCCAGCAGTCCATTCTTGGTACATCCTTACTACAGCACCTCGCGGGCAGTCCACGAATTCTGCTGTTTCTGAGATGCTTCCACCTTTGGCGCTCTAGCCGATGAAAAATTATTTTTGAGGGTCCGTCGAATCGCTACCTTTGCCCATTGTGCTCACCTTACGCACTATGGCTCATCTCTCCTGGCCGGACGCTTATGTCTCCTTGTGGTCGATCTTGTCACGTGCTAGAGATGAGTTCGGGGTCAATTTTAGGAGCCCGGTCCCGCATTCTTGAGCCCGGGACTGGCCCGCTTTCTTTGATAACATGTGTTTGCTGAGCCCGGGCCGGGATTCTTGGAAAATTTTGCCTATCAAGGCTTGCATTTATGCATTATACACTGGCCAAAGATATGGCCCAAGCAAGGATTAGTTTAAAAATCATTAGTTTAAAAAGTTTAGTTCAGTTAATCCACTTCACAATATTAATATGTTTTTAGAAATACTACGCATAAAGCCAAATGTTCTAAAATTTGGATTTGAAAATAAATAAATAATCAACGTGCCCTTCCACCGTATCTGGGGAATCAGTAATTTTGGTAAAAACTGAAGAAAAGAAAATCGTTTAGAAACAAAACATTCCATTCGTTATTTCTTTTTGATTTCTAAATTTACTTCTACTTTAAATAAATTGCATTATAAAACGTACAACGCCGTACAGACAGTTGCAAGTGTTTGAAATGTTGACTCTAGAAAACTAATCTTTGCAATATAATTTACATATATGCTAATTGGTAAAGGTAGTTCAGAGTGATGCAGTAGAATATATAAAAAAGCATGGGAAATTTCCAAAATTAAAAAAAAAAAAAAAAAACGTAAAAGCATTCCAGATCAGATTATTCTGCATTTTGTAACATTAACAAAGCTTTCGCTTAATACACTGGCGGAAAGTAAACAAAGAACACCAAGAAGGAATTGGCGGACGATCATGAAATTTACATATGTTAATGGGGTCGAGTTTACGTAGGTGTGATGTTAATTTCGGGACCAACCGGTGAGCGCTTACGCCACAGCACGGCATAATATGCAAATTATCGTCGGTGGTATTTAAGGAGTACGGCGAAGTGAATGTAATCAGTCGTCGGCGTACGGACACGTGCGAAGACCCTGAAGAAGCTGCAATGCCTGGACATGGAAGACGTGTACGATTTCAGAAGTTATCGGACTTTGAGCGAGGTCGTCTGGTCGGACTCCGCGAGGCCGGGTGGTCGTATCGTCGTATTGCGGAGCGAATTGGACGGGAAGTATCGGTGGTGGTACGATGGTGGCGTAGATGGTCAGAGGAACATTCCCACACGAGAAGACGTGGAACCGGGAGTCACAGACGGACTCATGAGCGGACCGATCGACGCATAAGAAGAGCGGCGTTGTCAAGCAGAACATCCACTGCGACGAAAATCCGAGCTGCCGTTGCACCTGAGGTGACTGTGCGAACAATCCGCAACCGTCTACTGGATGCAGGACTACGTGCACGTGTGCCTCTGACTCCAGCCCACCGCCAGGAACGGCTGCAGTGGTGTCGCCAACGTCTGCACTGGAGAACGCAATGGCGATCAGTCGTGTTCAGCTAAGAAAGCAGATTCTGCTTGGGAGCCTCCGATGGCCGTATGCGTGTTCGCAGACGCACAGGGTAGCGTCTCCACCCTTCTTGCATCCGCCGGCGACACACAGAGCCTACACCTGGTCTCCTGATGTGGGGAGCGATCAGCTATCACTCCCGTACACAACTAGTGTTTGTACCGCGTACGTTAAACAGCACCTCCTACATCAACAACATCATTCAGCCCGTTGTTGTGCCATTTGTAAGGTCGGTCCATCGTGGTGTTTTCCAGCAAGATAACGCACGCCCACACTCGGCACGTGCAACGCAACATGCACTTTATAGTGTGAGACAACTTCCATGGCCTACACGTTCATCGGATTTGTCCCCCATTGAGCACGCGAGGGATTTTATGGGACAACGACTTATCCGGTCTCCACGACCATCCCCAATTTACGCGTCCAGGTTGAGGATGCTTGGAACTCAATACCCCAAACTTACAACCAACATCTGTACGACAGACTCCATGCCAGAATTGCACAGTGTGACGCAGTTCATGGCGGTTCAACCTCGTACTAACCATGTTACACGGAAATGTTATTTTTCAGTTTACCAGCAAATACAGCTGTATTTTGCCATAATGTTTTGATCACGTTATCATCTGTATTCCGTTATTATGCTGTATAAATTTCGTTGGTATCAGACGTCTCCTTCTTGGTGGTCTTTTTTCACTTTCCAGCCACGACCATCCCCGATTGAGGCGCCCAGGTTGAGGATGCTTGGAACTCAATACCCCAAACTTACATCCAACATCTGTACGACAGACTCCATGCCAGAATTGCACAGTGTGACGCAGTTCATGGCGGTTCAACCTCGTACTAACCATGTTACATGGAAATGTTATTTTTCAGTTTACCAGCAAATACAGCTGTATTTTGCCATAATGTTTTGATCACGTTATCATCTGTATTCCGTTATTATGCTGTATAAATTTCGTTGGTATCAGACGTCTCCTTCTTGGTGGTCTTTTTTCACTTTCCAGCCACGACCATCCCCGATTGAGGCGCCCAGGTTGAGGATGCTTGGAACTCAATACCCCAAACTTACATCCAACATCTGTACGACAGACTCCATGCCAGAATTGCACAGTGTGACGCAGTTCATGGCGGTTCAACCTCGTACTAACCATGTTACATGGAAATGTTATTTTTCAGTTTACCAGCAAATACAGCTGTATTTTGCCATAATGTTTTGATCACGTTATCCTCTGTATTCCGTTATTATGCTGTATAAATTTCGTTGGTATCAGACGTCTCCTTCTTGGTGTTCTTTTTTCACTTTCCAGCCACGACCATCCCCGATTGAGGCGTCCAGGTTGAGGATGCTTGGAACTCAATACCCCAAACTTACATCCAACATCTGTACGACAGACTCCATGCCAGAATTGCACAGTGTGACGCAGTTCATGGCGGTTCAACCTCGTACTAACCATGTTACATGGAAATGTTATTTTTCAGTTTACCAGCAAATACAGCTGTATTTTGCCATAATGTTTTGATCACGTTATCCTCTGTATTCCGTTATTATGCTGTATAAATTTCGTTGTTATCAGACGTCTCCTTCTTGGTGTTCTTTTTCACTTTCCAGCCACGACCATCCCCGATTGAGGCGTCCAGGTTGAGGATGCTTGGAACTCAATACCCCAAACTTACATCCAACATCTGTACGACAGACTCCATGCCAGAATTGCACAGTGTGACGCAGTTCATGGCGGTTCAACCTCGTACTAACCATGTTACATGGAAATGTTATTTTTCAGTTTACCAGCAAATACAGCTGTATTTTGCCATAATGTTTTGATCACGTTATCCTCTGTATTCCGTTATTATGCTGTATAAATTTCGTTGGTATCAGACGTCTCCTTCTTGGTGTTCTTTTTTCACTTTCCAGCCACGACCATCCCCGATTGAGGCGTCCAGGTTGAGGATGCTTGGAACTCAATACCCCAAACTTACATCCAACATCTGTACGACAGACTCCATGCCAGAATTGCACAGTGTGACGCAGTTCATGGCGGTTCAACCTCGTACTAACCATGTTACATGGAAATGTTATTTTTCAGTTTACCAGTAAATACAGCTGTATTTTGCCATAATGTTTTGATCACGTTATCCTCTGTATTCCGTTATTATGCTGTATAAATTTCGTTGGTATCAGACGTCTCCTTCTTGGTGTTCTTTTTTCACTTTCCAGCCACGACCATCCCCGATTGAGGCGTCCAGGTTGAGGATGCTTGGAACTCAATACCCCAAACTTACATCCAACATCTGTACGACAGACTCCATGCCAGAATTGCACAGTGTGACGCAGTTCATGGCGGTTCAACCTCGTACTAACCATGTTACATGGAAATGTTATTTTTCAGTTTACCAGCAAATACAGCTGTATTTTGCCATAATGTTTTGATCACGTTATCCTCTGTATTCCGTTATTATGCTGTATAAATTTCGTTGGTATCAGACGTCTCCTTCTTGGTGTTCTTTTTTCACTTTCCAGCCACGACCATCCCCGATTGAGGCGTCCAGGTTGAGGATGCTTGGAACTCAATACCCCAAACTTACATCCAACATCTGTACGACAGACTCCATGCCAGAATTGCACAGTGTGACGCAGTTCATGGCGGTTCAACCTCGTACTAACCATGTTACATGGAAATGTTATTTTTCAGTTTACCAGCAAATACAGCTGTATTTTGCCATAATGTTTTGATCACGTTATCCTCTGTATTCCGTTATTATGCTGTATAAATTTCGTTGTTATCAGACGTCTCCTTCTTGGTGTTCTTTTTTCACTTTCCAGCCACGACCATCCCCGATTGAGGCGTCCAGGTTGAGGATGCTTGGAACTCAATACCCCAAACTTACATCCAACATCTGTACGACAGACTCCATGCCAGAATTGCACAGTGTGACGCAGTTCATGGCGGTTCAACCTCGTACTAACCATGTTACATGGAAATGTTATTTTTCAGTTTACCAGCAAATACAGCTGTATTTTGCCATAATGTTTTGATCACGTTATCCTCTGTATTCCGTTATTATGCTGTATAAATTTCGTTGGTATCAGACGTCTCCTTCTTGGTGTTCTTTTTTCACTTTCCAGCCACGACCATCCCCGATTGAGGCGTCCAGGTTGAGGATGCTTGGAACTCAATACCCCAAACTTACATCCAACATCTGTACGACAGACTCCATGCCAGAATTGCACAGTGTGACGCAGTTCATGGCGGTTCAACCTCGTACTAACCATGTTACATGGAAATGTTATTTTTCAGTTTACCAGCAAATACAGCTGTATTTTGCCATAATGTTTTGATCACGTTATCCTCTGTATTCCGTTATTATGCTGTATAAATTTCGTTGGTATCAGACGTCTCCTTCTTGGTGTTCTTTTTCACTTTCCAGCCACGACCATCCCCGATTGAGGCGTCCAGGTTGAGGATGCTTGGAACTCAATACCCCAAACTTACATCCAACATCTGTACGACAGACTCCATGCCAGAATTGCACAGTGTGACGCAGTTCATGGCGGTTCAACCTCGTACTAACCATGTTACATGGAAATGTTATTTTTCAGTTTACCAGCAAATACAGCTGTATTTTGCCATAATGTTTTGATCACGTTATCCTCTGTATTCCGTTATTATGCTGTATAAATTTCGTTGTTATCAGACGTCTCCTTCTTGGTGTTCTTTTTTCACTTTCCAGCCACGACCATCCCCGATTGAGGCGTCCAGGTTGAGGATGCTTGGAACTCAATACCCCAAACTTACATCCAACATCTGTACGACAGACTCCATGCCAGAATTGCACAGTGTGACGCAGTTCATGGCGGTTCAACCTCGTACTAACCATGTTACATGGAAATGTTATTTTTCAGTTTACCAGCAAATACAGCTGTATTTTGCCATAATGTTTTGATCACGTTATCCTCTGTATTCCGTTATTATGCTGTATAAATTTCGTTGGTATCAGACGTCTCCTTCTTGGTGTTCTTTTTTCACTTTCCAGCCACGACCATCCCCGATTGAGGCGTCCAGGTTGAGGATGCTTGGAACTCAATACCCCAAACTTACATCCAACATCTGTACGACAGACTCCATGCCAGAATTGCACAGTGTGACGCAGTTCATGGCGGTTCAACCTCGTACTAACCATGTTACATGGAAATGTTATTTTTCAGTTTACCAGCAAATACAGCTGTATTTTGCCATAATGTTTTGATCACGTTATCCTCTGTATTCCGTTATTATGCTGTATAAATTTCGTTGTTATCAGACGTCTCCTTCTTGGTGTTCTTTTTTCACTTTCCAGCCACGACCATCCCCGATTGAGGCGTCCAGGTTGAGGATGCTTGGAACTCAATACCCCAAACTTACATCCAACATCTGTACGACAGACTCCATGCCAGAATTGCACAGTGTGACGCAGTTCATGGCGGTTCAACCTCGTACTAACCATGTTACATGGAAATGTTATTTTTCAGTTTACCAGCAAATACAGCTGTATTTTGCCATAATGTTTTGATCACGTTATCCTCTGTATTCCGTTATTATGCTGTATAAATTTCGTTGGTATCAGACGTCTCCTTCTTGGTGTTCTTTTTTTACTTTCCGCCAGTGTAGTATAATAATCACAATATTATCACATGTGTGTGCAGTTTCCAGATCAAGTTCATCATAAACAAGATGACACCGAATTTTCGGGTGTAATAAGCACGTCTTTTGAATCCGTTCTGACGCAAATTAAATTTCTCAAGCTATTCAAAGGCAATAGAACCGGTATGGAAAACAATAGATCTGACGAAAGAAAGAAGATTTTCAATCGGGTTTTTAATCCCTCAGATATTGCTGTAAACGGAATCGTGAGCTTACGAACTCTTAGAAACAGAGATATCGACAAAAATAAGATGTGACTTTACGTCCCCTGGTGGGAAAACCATGCATTAATTTAGGAAGAAAGTATTATCGAAAGGTTTATGCCTGTAAGAGGTATCGGTCGAAGAAAAAAAAATTAGTCGAGTTTTCAGGAGCCCAGATTTTACAACAAATACTTCAGAAGCAGAAATTAACACTTATGACCTCTGGTGGCTAAACCATTCTTTACCAAACATTAGAAATTATGTGAAAAATATTTTCCATCAGGTCTTGTATGCGATACAGGAAGAATTTTTCAAATCAGAGCTTTAGGAGCAGAAATAACGCAGAAAACGCAATTTACCTTTGTGCCCCCTAGCGGAAAGTCTATGATTTACTTGAAAATTTTGAATTTATAGGAAAAACATTTCGCATCGGAAACACTATCCAACAAAGAAAGAATTTTTCAAATCATACTCTTAGAAGTAGAGATATTGACAAAAATAAGATATACATCTACGCCCCCTGGAGTAGAAACCATGCATTTTTTCAAGAAGAAAATTTCCCTAAAAGGTTTGTCGCCATGAGTAGTATCGGTCAACAAACGACGTTTTTTTCAATCGAGAATTTAGAAGTTCACATTTTGCTGCAAATACAACAGAAGCGGAAATTAAGATTTACGCCCCCTGGTGGCCAAACTATTTTTTTTTACAGGAATTAGAAAATATGTACAAACGATGTCCCACCAGGAGCTATATCCGGTGCAGAAAAATTTTTCAAATCGGAGATTTAGAAGCAGGGGTATAGGGGGAAACGCAATTTACCGCTACGCCCCCTAGCGGGAAGTCTATGAAATACTTGAAAATTTTGAAATTATATGAAAAACATGTCACACGGAAAACACTATCCAACAAAGAAGGAATTTTTCAAATCAGACTCCTAGAAGTAGAGATAGTTACAAAAATAAGATGTACATCTACGCCACCTGGTGGAGAAACTGTGGAATATTTTAAGAAGAAAATATTCCGAAAAGGTTTATCGATGTGAATGGCATCAGTCCACAAAAAAAAATTTTAATCGATATTTTAGAAGCTCTGATTTTATGGCAGTTACATCAAAGCAAAATTTAACACTTACGCCCCCTGGTGGCCAAAGTATTCTTTACCAAAAATTTGAAATTATATGCAAAAGATTTTTCATCGGAGATGTATCGGCTGAAGAATTTTTTTTTTCAAATTGGAGTTTTAGAAGAAGATTTATCGGGATAAATGTAATTTACTTTTACGTCACCTAGCGGAAAATCTATGCGTAATTTGAAAAAGTAAGTATATCTGAAATACTGTTCACATAAGTGGAATGGAAAGATAAAAAAAATTTTCAATCCGATGTTTAGAAGCAAATATGTGGATTAAAACGTATTTTGGAATTCGACATCATTTGCATATTTCAAGCTTCCCAACGCAAAAAGAATTTTTCAAATCGGACTAATAGTTGCAGAGATATCGTGGGTACAGACGGACGGACGGACAAACCGATAACAGAAGCAAGATCTTTATTAACAAAAGACGTGCTAAAAAGAAAGAGAGAGAAAATTGCATCTAATGCCTCAGCGCTTCAGCTTGATCTTCTTTTCTCTAAAACTCGACCTGCTGCACTAAAAACCAACGTCACTCTAAAAATCACGGGAGTGAGGAAATTTTTAAAAATAAATATCAGTACTTCTAACTGCACAATTTTGGAAATTAATACATCATTTTAAAGATAAGATTCTTGATTTTTTAATAAAATACAAAAAATGGGAATGTGATTTTTTCCCAGTTTTTCGATACCAGACCTCCTTAAACTAATCCTCGCTTGGGTCATAGCTTTGGACAATGCATAATGCAAGTCTTGCTAAGCAAAATTTGTCTTGCAATGGCAGCTAGCTTAGGAAATTGAAAATCCTTCTAACATGCGGTAGTTTTCAATACCAGACCACCTTAAACTAATCCTTGCTTGGGCCATAGCTTTGGACAATGCATAATGCAAGTCTTGCTAAGCAAAATTTGTCTTGCAATGGCACCTAGCTTAGGAAATTGAAAATCCTTCTAACATGAGGTAGTTTTCGATACCAGACCTCCTTAAACTAATCCTTGCTTGGGTCATAGCTTTGGACAATGCATAATGCAAGTCTTGCAAAGCAAAATTTGTCTTGCAATGGCAGCTAGCTTAGGAAATTGAAAATCCTTCTAACATGCGGTAGTTTTCGATACCAGACCTCCTTAAACTACTGCTTGCTTGGGCCATAGCTTTGGACAATGCATAATACATGTCTTGCTAAGCAAAATTTCTCTTGCAATGGCAGCTAGCTTAGGAAATTGAAAATCCTTCTAACATGCGGTAGTTTTCGATACCAGACCTCCTTAAACTAATCCTCGCTTGGGTCATAGCTTTGGACAATGCATAATGCAAGTCTTGCTAAGCAAAATTTGTCTTGCAATGGCAGCTAGCTTAGGAAATTGAAAATCCCTCTAACATGCGGTAGTTTTCGATACCAGACCTCCTTAAACTAATCCTCGCTTGGGTCATAGCTTTGGACAATGCATAATGCAAGTCTTGCAAAGCAAAATTTGTCTTGCAATGGCAGCTAGCTTAGGAAATTGAAAATCCTTATAACATGCGGTAGTTTTCGATACCAGACCTCCTTAAACTACTCCTTGCTTGTGCCATAGCTTTGGACAATGCATAATACATGTCTTGCTAAGCAAAATTTCTCTTGCAATGGCAGCTAGCTTAGGAAATTGAAAATCCTTCTAACATGCGGTAGTTTTCGACACCAGACCTCCTTAAACTAATCCGCGCTTGGGTCATAGATTTGGACAATGCATAATGCAAGTCTTGCAAAGCAAAATTTGTCTTGCAGTGGCAGCTAGCTTAGGAAATTGAAAATCCTTCTAACATGCGGTAGTTTTCGAAACCAGACCTCCTTAAACTAATCCTTGCTTGGGCCATGGCTTTGGACAATGCATAATGCAAGTCTTGCTAAGCAAAATTTGTCTTGCAGTGGCAGCTAGCTTAGGAAATTGAAAATCCTTCTAACATGCGGTAGTTTTCGATACCAGACCTCCTTAAACTAATCCTTGCTAGGGCCATAGATTTGGACAATGCATAATGCAAGTCTTGCTAAGCAAAATTTGTCTTGCAATGGCAGCTAGCTTAGGAAATTGAAAATCCTTCTAACATGCGGTAGTTTTCGATACCAGACCTCCTTAAACTAATCCTCGCTTGGGTCATAGCTTTGGACAATGCATAATGCAAGTCTTGCAAAGCAAAATTTGTCTTGCAATGGCAGCTAGCTTAGGAAATTGAAAATCCTTCTAACATGCGGTAGTTTTCGATACCAGACCTCCTTAAACTAATCCTCTCTTGGGTCATAGCTTTGGACTATGCAAGTCTTGCTAAGCAAAATTTGTCTTTCTTCGGCAGTAGCTTTGGACAATGCATAGAGCAAAATTTGTCTTGCAGTGGCAGCTAGCTTAGGAAATTGAAAATCCTTCTAACATGCGGTAGTTTTCGATACCAGACCTCCTTAAACTAATCCTCGCTTGGGTCATAGCTTTGGAGAATGCATAATGCAAGTCTTACTAAGCAAAATTTGTCTTGCAATGGCAGCTAGCTTAGGAAATTGAAAATCCTTCTAACATGCGGTAGTTTTCGATACCAGACCTCCTTAAACTAATCCGCGCTTGGGTCATAGATTTGGACAATGCATAATGCAAGTCTTGCTAAGCAAAATTTGTCTTGCAATGGCAGCTAGCTTAGGAAATTGAAAATCCTTCTAACATGCGGTAGTTTTCGATACCAGACCTCCTTAAACTAATCCTCGCTTGGTCATAGCTTTGGACAATGCATAATGCAAGTCTTGCAAAGCAAAATTTGTCTTGCAATGGCAGCTAGCTTAGGAAATTGAAAATCCTTATAACATGCGGTAGTTTTCGATACCAGACCTCCTTAAACTACTCCTTGCTTGTGCCATAGCTTTGGACAATGCATAATACATGTCTTGCTAAGCAAAATTTCTCTTGCAATGGCAGCTAGCTTAGGAAATTGAAAATCCTTCTAACATGCGGTAGTTTTCGATACCAGACCTCCTTAAACTAATCCTTGCTAGGGCCATAGATTTGGACAATGCATAATGCAAGTCTTGCTAAGCAAAATTTGTCTTGCAGTGGCAGCTAGCTTAGGAAATTGAAAATCCTTCTAACATGCGGTAGTTTTCGATACCAGACCTCCTTAAATTAATCCTCGCTTGGGTCATAGCTTTGGACAATGCATAATGCAAGTCTTGCTAAGCAAAATTTGTCTTGCAATGGCAGCTAGCTTAGGAAATCGAAAATCCTTCTAACATGCGGTAGTTTTCGATACCAGACCTCCTTAAACTAATCCTCGCTTGGGTCATAGCTTTGGACAATGCATAATGCAAGTCTTGCAAAGCAAAATTTGTCTTGCAATGGCAGCTAGTTTAGGAAATTGAAAATCCTTCTAACATGCGGTAGTTTTCGATACCAGACCTCCTTAAACTAATCCTCTCTTGGGTCATAGCTTTGGACTATGCAAGTCTTGCTAAGCAAAATTTGTCTTTCTGCGGCAGTAGCTTTGGACAATGCATAAAGCAAAATTTGTCTTGCAATGGCAGCTAGCTTAGGAAATTGAAAATCCTTCTAACATGCGGTAGTTTTCGATACCAGACCTCCTTAAACTAATCCTCGCTTGGGTCATAGCTTTGGACAATGCATAATGCAAGTCTTGCAAAGCAAAATTTGTCTTGCAATGGCAGCTAGCTTAGGAAATTGAAAATCCTTCTAACATGCGGTAGTTTTCGATACCAGACCTCCTTAAACTAATCCTCTCTTGGGTCATAGCTTTGGACTATGCAAGTCTTGCTAAGCAAAATTTGTCTTTCTTCGGCAGTAGCTTTGGACAATGCATAAAGCAAAATTTGTCTTGCAGTGGCAGCTAGCTTAGGAAATTGAAAATCCTTCTAACATGCGGTAGTTTTCGATACCAGACCTCCTTAAACTAATCCTCGCTTGGGTCATAGCTTTGGAGAATGCATAATGCAAGTCTTACTAAGCAAAATTTGTCTTTCTTCGGCAGTAGCTTTGGACAATGCATAAAGCAAAATTTGTCTTGCAATGGCAGCTAGCTTAGGAAATTGAAAATCCTTCTAACATGCGGTAGTTTTCGATACCAGACCTCCTTAAACTAATCCTTGCTAGGGCCATAGATTTGGACAATGCATAATGCAAGTCTTGCTAAGCAAAATTTGTCTTGCAATGGCAGCTAGCTTAGGAAATTGAAAATCCTTCTAACATGCGGTAGTTTTCGATACCAGACCTCCTTAAACTAATCCTCGCTTGGGTCATAGCTTTGGACAATGCATAATGCAAGTCTTGCAAAGCAACATTTGTCTTGCAATGGCAGCTAGCTTAGGAAATTGAAAATCCTTCTAACATGCGGTAGTTTTCGATACCAGACCTCCTTAAACTAATCCTCTCTTGGGTCATAGCTTTGGACTATGCAAGTCTTGCTAAGCAAAATTTGTCTTTCTTCGGCAGTAGCTTTGGACAATGCATAAAGCAAAATTTCTCTTGCAATGGCAGCTAGCTTAGGAAATTGAAAATCCTTCTAACATGCGGTAGTTTTCGATACCAGACCTCCTTCCTTCTAACATGCGGTAGTTTTCGATACCAGACCTCCTTAAATTAATCCTCGCTTGGGTCATAGCTTTGGACAATGCATAATGCAAGTCTTGCAAAGCAAAATTTGTCTTGCAGTGGCAGCTAGCTTAGGAAATTGAAAATCCTTCTAACATGCGGTAGTTTTCGAAACCAGACCTCCTTAAACTAATCCTTGCTTGGGCCATGGCTTTGGACAATGCATAATGCAAGTCTTGCTAAGCAAAATTTGTCTTGCAGTGGCAGCTAGCTTAGGAAATTGAAAATCCTTCTAACATGCGGTAGTTTTCGATACCAGACCTCCTTAAACTAATCCTTGCTAGGGCCATAGATTTGGACAATGCATAATGCAAGTCTTGCTAAGCAAAATTTGTCTTGCAATGGCAGCTAGCTTAGGAAATTGAAAATCCTTCTAACATGCGGTAGTTTTCGATACCAGACCTCCTTAAACTAATCCTCGCTTGGGTCATAGCTTTGGACAATGCATAATGCAAGTCTTGCAAAGCAAAATTTGTCTTGCAATGGCAGCTAGCTTAGGAAATTGAAAATCCTTCTAACATGCGGTAGTTTTCGATACCAGACCTCCTTAAACTAATCCTCTCTTGGGTCATAGCTTTGGACAATGCATAATGCAAGTCTTGCAAAGCAAAATTTGTCTTGCAATGGCAGCTAGCTTAGGAAATTGAAAATCCTTCTAACATGCGGTAGTTTTCGATACCAGACCTCCTTAAACTAATCCTCTCTTGGGTCATAGCTTTGGACTATGCAAGTCTTGCTAAGCAAAATTTGTCTTTCTTCGGCAGTAGCTTTGGACAATGCATAAAGCAAAATTTGTCTTGCAGTGGCAGCTAGCTTAGGAAATTGAAAATCCTTCTAACATGCGGTAGTTTTCGATACCAGACCTCCTTAAACTAATCCTCGCTTGGGTCATAGCTTTGGAGAATGCATAATGCAAGTCTTACTAAGCAAAATTTGTCTTGCAATGGCAGCTAGCTTAGGAAATTGAAAATCCTTCTAACATGCGGTAGTTTTCGATACCAGACCTCCTTAAACTAATCCGCGCTTGGGTCATAGATTTGGACAATGCATAATGCAAGTCTTGCTAAGCAAAATTTGTCTTGCAATGGCAGCTAGCTTAGGAAATTGAAAATCCTTCTAACATGCGGTAGTTTTCGATACCAGACCTCCTTAAACTAATCCTCGCTTGGTCATAGCTTTGGACAATGCATAATGCAAGTCTTGCAAAGCAAAATTTGTCTTGCAATGGCAGCTAGCTTAGGAAATTGAAAATCCTTATAACATGCGGTAGTTTTCGATACCAGACCTCCTTAAACTACTCCTTGCTTGTGCCATAGCTTTGGACAATGCATAATACATGTCTTGCTAAGCAAAATTTCTCTTGCAATGGCAGCTAGCTTAGGAAATTGAAAATCCTTCTAACATGCGGTAGTTTTCGATACCAGACCTCCTTAAACTAATCCTTGCTAGGGCCATAGATTTGGACAATGCATAATGCAAGTCTTGCTAAGCAAAATTTGTCTTGCAGTGGCAGCTAGCTTAGGAAATTGAAAATCCTTCTAACATGCGGTAGTTTTCGATACCAGACCTCCTTAAATTAATCCTCGCTTGGGTCATAGCTTTGGACAATGCATAATGCAAGTCTTGCTAAGCAAAATTTGTCTTGCAATGGCAGCTAGCTTAGGAAATCGAAAATCCTTCTAACATGCGGTAGTTTTCGATACCAGACCTCCTTAAACTAATCCTCGCTTGGGTCATAGCTTTGGACAATGCATAATGCAAGTCTTGCAAAGCAAAATTTGTCTTGCAATGGCAGCTAGCTTAGGAAATTGAAAATCCTTCTAACATGCGGTAGTTTTCGATACCAGACCTCCTTAAACTAATCCTCTCTTGGGTCATAGCTTTGGACTATGCAAGTCTTGCTAAGCAAAATTTGTCTTTCTTCGGCAGTAGCTTTGGACAATGCATAAAGCAAAATTTGTCTTGCAATGGCAGCTAGCTTAGGAAATTGAAAATCCTTCTAACATGCGGTAGTTTTCGATACCAGACCTCCTTAAACTAATCCTCGCTTGGGTCATAGCTTTGGACAATGCATAATGCAAGTCTTGCAAAGCAAAATTTGTCTTGCAATGGCAGCTAGCTTAGGAAATTGAAAATCCTTCTAACATGCGGTAGTTTTCGATACCAGACCTCCTTAAACTAATCCTCTCTTGGGTCATAGCTTTGGACAATGCATAATGCAAGTCTTGCTAAGCAAAATTTGTCTTTCTTCGGCAGTAGCTTTGGACAATGCATAAAGCAAAATTTGTCTTGCAGTGGCAGCTAGCTTAGGAAATTGAAAATCCTTCTAACATGCGGTAGTTTTCGATACCAGACCTCCTTAAACTAATCCTCGCTTGGGTCATAGCTTTGGAGAATGCATAATGCAAGTCTTACTAAGCAAAATTTGTCTTGCAATGGCAGCTAGCTTAGGAAATTGAAAATCCTTCTAACATGCGGTAGTTTTCGATACCAGACCTCCTTAAACTAATCCGCGCTTGGGTCATAGATTTGGACAATGCATAATGCAAGTCTTGCTAAGCAAAATTTGTCTTGCAATGGCAGCTAGCTTAGGAAATTGAAAATCCTTCTAACATGCGGTAGTTTTCGATACCAGACCTCCTTAAACTAATCCTCGCTTGGGTCATAGCTTTGGACAATGCATAATGCAAGTCTTGCAAAGCAACATTTGTCTTGCAATGGCAGCTAGCTTAGGAAATTGAAAATCCTTCTAACATGCGGTAGTTTTCGATACCAGACCTCCTTAAACTAATCCTCTCTTGGGTCATAGCTTTGGACTATGCAAGTCTTGCTAAGCAAAATTTGTCTTTCTTCGGCAGTAGCTTTGGACAATGCATAAAGCAAAATTTCTCTTGCAATGGCAGCTAGCTTAGGAAATTGAAAATCCTTCTAACATGCGGTAGTTTTCGATACCAGACCTCCTTAAATTAATCCTCGCTTGGGTCATAGCTTTGGACAATGCATAATGCAAGTCTTGCTAAGCAAAATTTGTCTTGCAATGGCAGCTAGCTTAGGAAATTGAAAATCCTTCTAACATGCGGTAGTTTTCGATACCAGACCTCCTTAAACTAATCCTCGCTTGGGTCATAGCTTTGGACAATGCATAATGCAAGTCTTGCAAAGCAACATTTGTCTTGCAATGGCAGCTAGCTTAGGAAATTGAAAATCCTTCTAACATGCGGTAGTTTTCGATACCAGACCTCCTTAAACTAATCCTCTCTTGGGTCATAGCTTTGGACTATGCAAGTCTTGCTAAGCAAAATTTGTCTTTCTTCGGCAGTAGCTTTGGACAATGCATAAAGCAAAATTTGTCTTGCAGTGGCAGCTAGCTTAGGAAATTGAAAATCCTTCTAACATGCGGTAGTTTTCGATACCAGACCTCCTTAAACTAATCCTCGCTTGGGTCATAGCTTTGGAGAATGCATAATGCAAGTCTTACTAAGCAAAATTTGTCTTGCAATGGCAGCTAGCTTAGGAAATTGAAAATCCTTCTAACATGCGGTAGTTTTCGATACCAGACCTCCTTAAACTAATCCTCACTTGGGTCATAGCTTTGGACAATGCATAATGCAAGTCTTGCAAAGCAACATTTGTCTTGCAATGGCAGCTAGCTTAGGAAATTGAAAATCCTTCTAACATCCGGTAGTTTTCGATACCAGACCTCCTTAAACTAATCCTCGCTTGGGTCATAGCTTTGGAGAATGCATAATGCAAGTCTTACTAAGCAAAATTTGTCTTGCAATGGCAGCTAGCTTAGGAAATTGAAAATCCTTCTAACATGCGGTAGTTTTCGATACCAGACCTCCTTAAACTAATCCGCGCTTGGGTCATAGCTTTGGACAATGCAAGTCTTGCTAAGCAAAATTTGTCTTGCAGTGGCAGCTAGCTTAGGAAATTGAAAATCCTTCCACCATGGTAACAAATCCACAATGAAATTCAGCACGTGTTATTCAACCGGGCTCGGAATTACACGTGCAGAATTAATTACAGTAATGAAATTCAAGACGCGTAATTCCGACCCCGGGTCCGGGTTTTTCGGTAGCTAATGAATTCTGAGCCCGTCCAAGCCCCGGCCCGAGCTCATCTCTATCACGTGCACTGTGTGACGCGCCTGGGCGGGTAAACTACACTGGCGTGCAAAAATTAAAGACCAGACGGTTTTTCCAATGTATCGTCATGCAGAAGTGCTCCACATCGACTCAAATCATACCATAAGATCCCCAAGATGTAAGAATATGGGACAAGTGAGCAAAACCGTCCAAACAAGGAATCCAAAGGATACAAAGGCACTTTATTGAAAAGGTAGCTTCGAGCACAACTAGACAGAAGACAGAAACGTCCATGTGACAGGCGGCTGCCAAGAAAAATCCAGTCTTTAGTAGGGGATATGATCACCCCTGACTGCGTTGCAGGATTTACAACGTCTGTCCATGCTGAGGACGAGGTTGTCAAGGAGCTGTTGAGGCATCGCGGCCCATTCCTCTTGTAGCGCCGATCGCAACTGCGGAATGGTTGCTGGCGGCTGGTGACGTGCTGCCAAGTGTCTCCCGAGAAGGTACCACACATTTTCGATTGGATTTAGATCCAGATGCGGACCAATCCATGCGTTGAATATCTTCACTCTCCTACAGCTCTGCGACAGCCACTGTATGATGAGGGGTAGCGTTGTCGTCCATATACAGGAACTCAGGACCCACAGAACCTCTAAACAGACGCACGTGAGGCTGGAGAACCTCGCTACAATAGCGGACACCAGTGACTGAACCTCCTTGGAAGATGTGGAGGTCAGTACGGCTACCAAGCATGATACCGCCCCAAACGAGAAATCCGCCACCTCCAAACCGGTCCCCTTTCGATGATGTTGGAGGTGTGATTGGGTGTCCCCTGCTTTTTCCAGATGTGTATACGTCGAGATTCGCTCGTCAGACTAAATCGGCTCTCTTACGGTAAAGTGAACTCGACCTCATTGCTGATGTGTCCAGTTCTCGTGTTTCTGGCACCACAGAAACCGCCGTCTCCGACGAGTAGGCGTTAATGGCACACGCCGTACTGGTCGTCGTGGAAATAGACCACCTTTGCGCAGCTTCCTGGCCACGGTAAAACGCGATAACGGGCGTCCAGTTGTCTGTTGCATGTGCCTTGCGATTTCTCCCGCTGTCTCTTCTCGCCTGTAGGACAATATACCGGTCGTCCGCCGTGGTTGCTCGTGGACGACCACTGCTAAACTCTCGGACAGCTGTTCGTGTCGTTTGAAATGCTCTCCAAGCTCGTGAAACGATGCTGTGAGCGATTCCTAATTCATCGGCCACACTAGTCACATTTCGACCATCTTCCAACTTCCCAATGACGCGACCTCGGGTAAAGTCATCCAGATGTCGTCTACTGGATTGCCTGTTGGCCATATCACACGGTGGCAGCAACTCGACGTCGCTCAAACCGATGTACAATGTGCAATAGCTTTCACTGAATTGCTGAGCGTACACGCCCGCGTGCTTTATACCCTTCCGACCCCCCTCTTACGTCATGATGTATATATGCGCATGCTCTACCGTACGGGACCCTAGTCTATCTCCTGAGTTGTCTTTCGGTCCGTTCTGCCTGCTCGTTCCGCTGTTATGCTAATTTCTTCTCTTCGTCCTTAATTTTTGCAGGGCTCAGGTTACAAATCACATCAGGCAATTTGTAATGCTGTTAGTGGTGACACTTACTTCCAAAGCACATCGGACGATTTTCGGGGATAAACACATAAAAAAAAATAATTATTATTTGATTTTACAAATTCATAAATTTTTAAAATAAATGCTAACCTGACACTGGTACTCAGCTTCATCTTCTAGATGTGCATTCACTATGTGTAAATTATGGACTCCTTGGGTGACATCACCAAGCACGGAATACCTGGGATATCCAGGGAGCGATCTGTCGAAACCTACAAAAGAAATTATGGGAATATTAATACCTATTTTGAATATCACTAGAATAAGCTCAAAACAGAAGTTCAAATGTTTTTGGTGGGGTTTTCTTTACAATTTTTTTTTGGGGGGGGGGGGATGTTCAAGTTTGGAGATTAACATCCAATGTGAGAAACTTTGAGAGCATCCGTTCGTACCTAATTTAGGGTCACGGACTCCAGGAAAGGGAGAACGCTGACACAGCCACACAATCACACTAGAGGCAAGGCCGTCCAGTAAAGAGAGTTGGGAACGGGTATAAAAGTTTTGGACCCAGACCCAACCCGAAAAAATCTCCTTTGAATTCTAATATCTACACATACGAGGTCCTATCAAAAAGTTCCGAGACTAGGCCGATATACAACAAAGTACTTAGGTTACTTAAGTGTGGCTGTGATCTCCCTCAAAGTAGTCTTCTTGGGTGGCGATACACCGCTGCTAGCGTTTTTGTCGCTGTTGGAACGCCCCCTGGAAGTCCTGTTCGCGAATCGTGTCAAGCACCGTCTGCGATTCGAGCTGGATCTCGTCCACGGTTTCACAACGGCGACCATTGAGCTTCAGCTTCATCTTCGGGAACATAAAGAAGTCGCAGGGGGGCCAAATCCGGCGAGTAAGTTGGGTGAGGAAGGGTAGTCATGCTGTTGTGGCTGCGAAACTGGCGCGTTGCTAACGCTTTGTGAGCTGCTGCATTGTCGTGATGCAGCAGGAAATCGCCCCTGCGCCACGCTTCAGGTCGTTTGCGGCGAATGTCCTCCCTAAGATGTTGCAGCACATCGCAGTAAAAAAGGGGGTGGCGGTCTGGCCCTGGAGGACGAATTTACGGTGATCAACCCCCACGAATGTCGAAGAACACGATGAGCATGCTTTTGGTTGCGCTCCGGACCTGTCGGGCCTTCTTCGGTCGTGATGTCGAAGAACACGATGAGCATGCTTTTGGTTGCGCTCCGGACCTGTCGGGCCTTCTTCGGTCGTGATGTCGAAGAACACGATGAGCATGCTTTTGGTTGCGCTCCGGACCTGTCGGGCCTTCTTCGGTCGTGATGTCGAAGAACACGATGAGCATGCTTTTGGTTGCGCTCCGGACCTGTCGGGCCTTCTTCGGTCGTGATGTCGAAGAACACGATGAGCATGCTTTTGGTTGCGCTCCAGACCTGTCGGGCCTTCTTCGGTCGGGATGTCGAAGAACACGATGAGCATGCTTTTGGTTGCGCTCCGGACCTGTCGGGCCTTCTTCGGTCGTGATGTCGAAGAACACGATGAGCATGCTTTTGGTTGCGCTCCGGACCTGTCGGGCCTTCTTCGGTCGTGATGTCGAAGAACACGATGAGCATGCTTTTGGTTGCGCTCCGGACCTGTCGGGCCTTCTTCGGTCGTGATGTCGAAGAACACGATGAGCATGCTTTTGGTTGCGCTCCGGACCTGTCGGGCCTTCTTCGGTCGTGATGTCGAAGAACACGATGAGCATGATTTTGGTTGCGCTCCGGACCTGTCGGGCCTTCTTCGATCGCAGAGATGCCGGGCTCTTCCACTGCGAAACTGTCGTTTGGTCTCCGGGTCATAACCGTAGACCCACGTCTCGTCCCCAGTGATGACCCGCGACAGAAACGTTGGTTTATTCACCACCGGCTGACGAAGATCTTGACAGAGTTCGACACGGAGCGCCTTCTGTTCGAGGTTCAAAATCTTTGGCACAAGCGTCGCAGCAATGTGATGCATGTTCAAAACCGACGCCAGAATTTCTTGCACTGTTCTGTATGACACATTCACGATGTTAGCAATGTCCCCCAGTGCCGCTCTTGAAGCGCGAGTGCCACTCAAACCACCTCGCACGACTCATTGCTTCATTGCCATAAGCCTGCCGCAACATGTCACGCGTCTCCGTTCCCGATTTGCCGAGCTTGACGCAGAATTTGGTGTTCTCTCGCTGCTCTAGCTTGCAGTCCATACCGAAATCGCAGCTGTGTTCTCCACGTGGTCACCAAATATCGTGTAGCACAGCTCCCGATGTTCACAAAACGATTCCGCTCGACACAATGACTCATGAAGCTCACTGTCCTCGACAACGGCTCGTGCATCCTGTGACGTACCTGCCAGCAGGACGCACACGACATAAAGGCACATAGCAATCAGAATGACGTCTGTGTAGCTCAGTTGGTAGAGCGACTTGTTCCGGAATAAGCGGACTCGGGTTCGATTCCCGGCGTAGACCAGAAATGACGGAGAAATTAACTTCGTTATAATGGCGCCCGAACTATCCGGATGACCCGACAGTTCAAAATCTCGCAATGGTGGGATGTTATTGCCACACCGCGAGATAGGAAAAATCAGAGAATCCCTTCTCCAGCGCTTCGAAAAATAAATGTGTGTGACGTTGCATTCCACACACCAGATTGACTGGGAGTTCTCAAGTGCACGTTCTACAGTGGATGGCTGCCTGCAACGATTCAGGGTCACGGCTGACCCGTGGGCCATGCCCCCGGCCCTCTTTCGGGGTGGGGAGATGTGACGTACCTGCCAGCAGGACGCACACGACATAAAGGCAGATAGGAGTCAGAATGAACGTCAGTTGGTAGAGTGACTTATTCCGGAATAAGCGGACTCGGGTTCGATTCCCGGCGTAGACCAAAAATGACGGAGAAATTTACTTCGTTATAATCCGCGTACTACCATCTGTTGGCGCGCTAGGTACCTAGTCTCGGAAATTTTTTTAATCGCACTACTTATACGGATGAGCAATTACATTATGACTAACTACCTAATAAGATGTAGGAGCCCCTTTAGCACTCAAAACAGCGTCCACTCGACAAGGCATCGATTCGATGACGTTACGATTGATATCCTGGGGTATCTGGTACCATAATGTCAACAGCAGGTCTTCCAGTTCCCGTACATTTTGTGTTGGTGGTGATTTAGTGCGAACCCGCTTTTCAAAGTCGAACCACAAATGTTCGATTGGCCTCATGTCAGGTGAATTGTCGCAGGGCTTGGTACTGAGTTCTATTACAGCGCCCTGTGCAGCGCTCCAAGTGCTGGCTGGGTGTGAACCGGCGGACCTGGTCGTAGCGAGGGAAGCAGTAATGCAGACCCTCCGCTACGGGGACGATGTTTCTTTCCTAGGACAACCAGTACCGGTCGTCCGAGGTGGAACTTCCGAAAATGGACTGGACTTGCCACCCAGCCAACGAGCTTTGTCTGAGCTGGGACAGAGATCTCCCCACAGGAGAGGGGAAGGAACTGGTCACGGACGGTTCGAAAATAGATGGTAGTGTTGGCGCAGGTTTTTGCCTGATCTCGGATGGCAACGAGACGCGAGCGGAGGGAGTGAAACTATCGCGCGATTCCTCTGTCTTCCAAGAAGAGTTATTGGCGATCAGAGAAGCACTGCGTTGGGTGCTGTCTATCAATTGCGAAGGGGCTTATAGCATATTCTCTGATAGCCAAGCGGCCCTGAAAGCCCTTGGTCAGTTCGGGAGTAAGTCTCCTCTTGTCAGAGAGATAAAAGTGCTATTCAAGTCAATGGAGAGAAGGAGGGTTACCTTCCACTGGATCCGAAGTCATGTCGGTACAGTTGGAAATGAACGTGCAGACCAGCTAGCGAAGGAAGCTACTGGTAAAGAAGACATAGATTTTCAGATACGAACGCCGCTGCAAAGCGTGCGGACGCAACTGAAATCAGCCACATTGGTGGAGTGGCAACAGAGATGGGATGAGGGGGATACGGGTAGAAGGACATGCCGTATCTTCCCCCGAATCTCGATAAGGCGCATTGAGAGTAATGGCTTCCTCAACCAAGTACTAACCGGGCACGGAGTGTCGCCGGAGTACTTCCGCAGATTTGCGGTTAGGGAGTGAGTGTGCATGTGTGGTGCCAATACTGAAGATGTCGCACACATGATTCTAGAATGTGCTTCTCTGGCAGGGAAGAGAGCAAAATTAGTGCCAGAATTGGCAAAGACGAGGGACCTCTCGATCCTGCTCGCGTACCCAAGAGCGGGACAGGGGCTCATCGAGATGGTCAAGTACCTCAAAGAGGAACAGGCGGTCTACCTAATTGAGGGGTGACCGAAGAAGAAAGAAGAGGGATGAAATATCGAAGAAGAGAAACTGATGACTCGAGCCCAGAGTCATCACCACAGAACCGACCCTAGTCCTGTGGCAATGTAAATATCAATGTAAATATTGTTTACAATATTTCTTAGTGTGAGAGGGCCCATTGAGCAAAGGACTTGTTTCCCACGCGGAGATGGGTTCCTCAGTGTAAATAATGTGCATGTATCTCTGTTTGAATAAAGGGCGGACGCCCCAAACAGTTCGCGCCAGCAATTGATTCTCCCAGTCAGGGGTAGAGAAAATTCTTTTCTAGCCCCTGCCCAAATGACACGCACACCCGGGTCATGACGGAGAGGTGAGAAGTGCAGGCCCACGGGGGGTAGCAGCAAGCTTCAGGTCTACGGACCGATTCTGTCCGGATGTGGGAATGTCGGATCCTTGCAGGATTAATCGCAACGCCGTCACTATTAATTTCGAGAGCGTTCCCTTCACCCTGTGGAGTCCGCAGTTGGACGGTACATGTATATGGTCATCAGCTAGTCTTTACAGCGCCCTGTGTGGAAGGTTCGTTTGATGCTTCCTTTGCAGTAAGTTCGGTATCGGAGGTTTAATCCGTAATTCTCCCAACTAGAGCAGATAAAAACAATACACAAAGCATAGAAAAGTGAATCGACTGAGGCTAAATTTTGCAGTGAGGAAGACTTTTATTCAGATGTTACGGGGAATGTCTTTAAGCCCTGTCTTGATCTCCGTTCTTCCTACATACACTGGCGGAAAGTGAAAATAGAACACCAAGAAGGAATTGGCGGACAATCATGAAATTTAATGGGGTCGAGTTTACATAGGTGTGATGTTAATTTCGGGACCAACCGGTGAGCGCTTACTCCACAGCACGGCATAATATGCAAATTATCGTCGCTGGTATTTAAGGAGTACGGCGAAGTGAATGTAATCAGTCGTCGGCGTACGGACACGTGCGAAGACCCTGAAGAAGCTGCAATGCCTGGACATGAAAGACGTGTACGATTTCAGCAGTTATCGGACTTTGAGCGAGGTCGTCTAGTCGGACTCCGCGAGGCCGGGTGGTCGTATCGTCGTATTGGACGGGAAGTATCGGTGGTGGTACGATGGTGGCGTAGATGGTCCGAGGAACATTCCCACACGAGAAGACGTGGAACCGGTAGTCACAGATGGACTGATGAGCGGACCGATCGACGCATAAGAAGAGCGGCGTTGTCAAGCAGAACATCCACTGCGACGCAAATCCGAGCTGCCGTTGCACCTGGGGTAAGTGTGCGAACAATTCGCAACCGTCTACTGGATGCAGGACTACGTGCACGTGTGCCTCTGGCATGTGTACCTCTAACTCCAGCCCACCGTCAGGAACGGCTGCAGTGGTGTGGCCAACGTCTGCACTGGAGAACGCAATGGCGATCAGTCGTGTTCAGCTATGAAAGCAGATTCTGCTTGGGAGCCTCCGATGGCCGTATGCGTGTTCGCAGACGCACAGGGGAGCGTCTCCACCCTTCTTGCATCCGCCAGCGACACGCAGGGCCTACACCTGGTCTCCTGGTGTGGGGAGCAATCAGCTATCGCTCCCGTACACAACTAGTGTTTGTACCGGGTACGTTAAACAGCACCTCCTACATCAACAACATCATTCAGCCCGTTGTTGTGCCATTTGTAAGGTCGGTCCGTCGTGGTGTTTTCCAGCATGATAACGACCTCCCACACACGGCACGTGCAACGCAACATGCTTGTCCCCCATTGAGCACGTGTGGGATTTTATGGGACAACGACTTATCCGGTCTCCACGGCCAGCCACGACCATCCCCGATTGAGGCGTCCAGGTTGAGGATGCTTGGAACTCAATACCCCAAACTTACATCCAACATCTGTACGACAGACTCCATGCCAGAATTGCACAGTGTGACGCAGTTCATGGCGGTTCAACCTCGTACTAACCATGTTACATGGAAATGTTATTTTTCAGTTTACCAGCAAATACAGCTGTATTTTGCCATAATGTTTGGATCACGTTATCCTCTGTATTCCGTTGTTATGCTGTATAAATTTCGTTGGTATCAGACGTCTCCTTCTTGGTGTTCTTTTTCACTTTCCAGCCACGACCATCCCCGATTGAGGCGTCCAGGTTGAGGATGCTTGGAACTCAATACCCCAAACTTACATCCAACATCCGTACGACAGACTCCATGCTAGAATTGCACAGTGTGACGCAGTTCATGGCGGTTCAACCTCGTACTAACCATGTTACATGGAAATGTTATTTTTCAGTTTACCAGCAAATACAGCTGTATTTTGCCATAATGTTTTGATCACGTTATCCTCTGTATTCCGTTGTTATGCTGTATAAATTTCGTTGGTATCAGACGTCTCCTTCTTGGTGTTCTTTTTTCACTTTCCAGCCACGACCATCCCCGATTGAGGCGTCCAGGTTGAGGATGCTTGGAACTCAATACCCCAAACTTACATCCAACATCCGTACGACAGACTCCATGCTAGAATTGCACAGTGTGACGCAGTTCATGGCGGTTCAACCTCGTACTAACCATGTTACATGGAAATGTTATTTTTCAGTTTACCAGCAAATACAGCTGTATTTTGCCATAATGTTTTGATCACGTTATCCTCTGTATTCCGTTGTTATGCTGTATAAATTTCGTTGGTATCAGACGTCTCCTTCTTGGTGTTCTTTTTTCACTTTCCGCCAGCGTATTAACCCCTCATGATCTCCTTTCGTCTTTCTCATCATCGGCCTCATTCCTTCTTCCGACGATACTGGCACTCCCGCTAAAGATCACTGCGTTGCATCATGATATGCAAGGTTATACAATATTGTCTGTAGTGGATCCGGGCATATCGATGGGGATTAGTTTCTTCCATATGTGAGGAATGAATGACGGAAGTTCTGAGTTACAGCATAAAGGCCCATATGAATGGATATATAGGCTCTCGGAGAGGAAAACATTTCCCCTTGTTACTTTAGAGTTCAAAACCACGGCGTTCTTCCACTCAGGTATTTCCTCTTGGTCCACAGTTACAGTTAGTGCTGTATTGGTGGAGCCTGACCTCAAGTAATATTGGTGTTCCGATAATCGTACTTTTAAGGTCCTGAGAGTCGAACCTAAATAATATTTCACATCCTCTGGATTATTAGGGTTGACTAAAGGTATGCGGTATACACCGGGTGCAGATAGATCGGGAATCACGTCACGATCAGTTCTGATAATAGAAAAGATGTTACGAGTCGAGACTCCAAAACCGAGTCCATATTTCTTGCATGTTTTTCTAAGGATTGTTACAAGTGGTTGGTTTTGGAGTCTCGACTCGTAACATCTTTTCTATTATCAGAACTGATCGTGACGTGATTCCCGATCTATCTGGACCCGGTTTATACCGCATAGCCGCCCCGGTGGCGCAGTGGTGTAAGGCGCTGGCTTCTGATCATTCGTCCGTAAGAGGTTCGGGTTCGAATCCCGGTCAGGCATGGATGTTGTGTTTGTCTTACGGCACTGGCTCTCTCCCTTCCCTGGAACCAGCGACCCTAAATTATCGACGGGCGACTGCTTATAGCCCGTTGAGTTGCTCACGGTGGTCGTTAAACCTCCAATCAATCAATGGATGTTGTGTTTGTCTTACGGCACTGGCTCTCTCCCTTCCCTGGAACCAGTGACCCTAAATTAGGGACGGGCGACTGCTTATAGCCCATTGAGTTGCTCACGGTGGTCGTTAAACCTCCAATCAATCAATGGATGTTGTGTTTGTCTTACGGCACTGGCTCTCTCCCTTCCCTGGAACCAGCGACCCTAAATTATCGACGGGCGACTGCTTATAGCCCGTTGAGTTGCTCACGGTGGTCGTTAAACCTAGAATCAATCAATGGATGTTGTGTTTGTCTTACGGCACTGGCTCTCTCCCTTCCCAGGAACCAGTGACCCTAAATTAGGGACGGGCGACTGCTTATAGCCCATTGAGTTGCTCACGGTGGTCGTTAAACCTCCAATCAATCAATGGATGTTGTGTTTGTCTTACGGCACTGGCTCTCTCCCTTCCCTGGAACCAGTGACCCTAAATTAGGGACGGGTGACTGCTTATAGCCCATTGAGTTGCTCACGGTGGTCGTTAAACCTCAAATCAATCAATGGACGTTGGGTTTGTCTTACGGCACTGGCTCTCTCCCTTCCCTGGAACCAGTGACCCTAAATTAGGGACGGGCGACTGCTTATAGCCCGTTGAGTTGCTCACGGTAGTCGTTAAACCTCCAATCAAAAAAAAAAAAAAAAAAAAAAAAATACCGCATACCTTTAGTCAACCCTAATAATCCAGAGGATGTGAAATATTATTTAGGTTCGACTCTCAGGACCTTAAAAGTACGATTATCGGAACACCAATATTACTTGAGGTCAGGCTCCACCAATACAGCACTAACTGTAACTGTGGACCAAGAGGGGGAAATACCTGAGTGGAAGAACGCCGTGGTTTTGAACTCTAAAGTAACAAGGGGAAATGTTTTCCTCTCCGAGAGCCTATATATCCATTCATATGGGCCTTTATGCTGTAACTCAGAACTTCAGTCATTCATTCCTCACATATGGAAGAAACTAATCCCCATCGATATGCCCGGATCCACTACAGACAATATTGTATAACCTTACATATCTTCGAACTATTGATTGTTTTTGATTTGCTATGTTGACCGATGTCAACATCCACTGCGTTGCATCATGGGTCAAACCTGATCGTATATAAGTGGACCACTTGTTGTTCTTTATGGCCTTAAGCCTGAAGATGGGATCTAGGGATCCCGAAAGATCTCGCTTTTAACTTGCTTTTACTTGTAAATAAAGTTTTTTAAACTAGTCTATAGTATCAGCGGGGATAATTTTTTAATCGTACGTAGACAGTTTTTATGACTTCATCATCATCATCATCATCATCATTGTCAACCATTATCAATCCACTGCTGGACGAAGGTCTCCCCAAGTTTCCTCCACAACGGTCTGTCTTGTGCCAGTCTCCTCCATGTCACTCCCGCATACTTTCGAATTTCATCCACCCATCTTTCATGTGGTCTTCTTCTGGGTCTTTTCCTGTCCCTTGGAATCCAATCTAAAATTTCGACTGTCAATCGATGGTCTGTCCTTCTGGCAGTATGTCCAGCCCATTGCCGTTTCAGGGATTTAACTCTGATCATGATGTCTTGTCATTTTTCGGATCCACGAGTTCCTCTTCTTATCTCTCCTGGTTACACCAAGCATGCACCTCTCCATGCTGCTTTGAGTTGTCTGCAGCCTTTGTATGTCTCTTTTAGTTAAGGTCCACGTCTCTGCACCATACGTAAGCACTGGAAGGATGCATTGATCAAACACTTTTCTTTTAAGACATAATGACATATTGCTCTTGAAAATTATGCTGTTTCTTCTAAAAGCTCATTGCCATTTCAGGGATTTAACTCTGATCATGATGTCTTCCACTCTTGTCATTTTTCGGATCCACGAGTTCCTCTTCTTATCTCTCCTGGTTACACCAAGCATGCACCTCTCCATGCTGCTTTGAGTTGTCTGCAGCCTTTGTATGTCTCTTTTAGTTAAGGTCCACGTCTCTGCACCATACGTAAGCACTGGAAGGATGCATTGATCAAACACTTTTCTTTTAAGACATAATGGCATATTGCTCTTGAAAATTATGCTGTTTCTTCTAAAAGCTCTCCAGGCAAGTTTTGTACGCCGATTAATTTCTTCATCAATGTGACCTCCAGCCCATTGCCATTTCAGGGATTTAACTCTGATCATGATGTCTTCCACTCTTGTCATTTTTCGGATCCACGAGTTCCTCTTTTATCTCTCCTGGTTACACCAAGCATGCACCTCTCCATGCTGCTTTGAGTTGTCTGCAGCCTTTGTAAGTCTCTTTTAGTTAAGGTCCACGTCTCTGCACCATACGTAAGCACTGGAAGGATGCATTGATCAAACACTTTTCTTTTAAGACATAATGGCATATTGCTCTTGAGAATTATGCTGTTTCTTCCAAAAGCTCTCCAGGCAAGTTTTGTACGCCGATTAATTTCTTCATCAATGTGACCTCCAGCCCATTGCCATTTCAGGGATTTAACTCTGATCATGATGTCTTCCACTCTTGTCATTTTTCGGATCCACGAGTTCCTCTTCTTATCTCTCCTGGTTACACCAAGCATGCACCTCTTTGAGTTGTCTGCAGCTTTTGTATGTCTCTTTTAGCTAAGGTCCACGTCTCTGCACCATACGTAAGCACTGGAAGGATGCATTGATCAAACACTTTTCTTTTAAGACATAATGGCATATTGCTCTTGAGAATTATGCTGTTTCTTCCAAAAGCTCTCCAGGCAAGTTTTGTACGCCGATTAATTTCTTCATCAATGTGACCTCCAGCCCATTGCCATTTCAGGGATTTAACTCTGATCATGATGTCTTCCACTCTTGTCATTTTTCGGATCCACGAGTTCCTCTTCTTATCTCTCCTGGTTACACCAAGCATGCACCTCTCCATGCTTCTCTGAGTTGTCTGCAGCCTTTGTATGTCTCTTTTAGTTAAGGTCCACGTCTCTGCACCATACGTAAGCACTGGAAGGATGCATTGATCAAACACTTTTCTTTTTTAAGACATAATGGCATATTGCTCTTGAAAATTATGCTGTTTCTTCTAAAAGCCCATTGTCATTTCAGGGATTTAAACCTGATCATGATGTCTTCCACTCTTGTCATTTTTCGGATCCACGAGTTCCTCTTCTTATCTCTCCTGGTTACACCAAGCATGCACCTCTCCATGCTTCTCTGAGTTGTCTGCAGCCTTTGTATGTCTCTTTTAGTTAAGGTCCACGTCTCTGCACCATACGTAAGCACTGGAAGGATGCATTGATCAAACACTTTTCTTTTAAGACATAATGGCATATTGCTCTTGAAAATTATGCTGTTTCTTCTAAAAGCCCATTGTCATTTCAGGGATTTAAACCTGATCATGATGTCTTCCACTCTTGTCATTTTTCGGATCCACGAGTTCCTCTTCTTATCTCTCCTGGTTACACCAAGCATGCACCTCTCCATGCTTCTCTGAGTTGTCTGCAGCCTTTGTATGTCTCTTTAGTTAAGGTCCACGTCTCTGCACCATACGTAAGCACTGGAAGGATGCATTGATCAAACACTTTTCTTTTAAGACATAATGGCATATTGCTCTTGAAAATTATGCTGTTTCTTCTAAAAGCCCATTGTCATTTCAGGGATTTAAACCTGATCATGATGTCTTCCACTCTTGTCATTTTTCGGATCCACGAGTTCCTCTTCTTATCTCTCCTGGTTACACCAAGCATGCACCTCTTTGAGTTGTCTGCAGCTTTTGTATGTCTCTTTTAGCTAAGGTCCACGTCTCTGCACCATACGTAAGCACTGGAAGGATGCATTGATCAAACACTTTTCTTTTAAGACATAATGGCATATTGCTCTTGAAAATTATGCTGTTTCTTCTAAAAGCCCATTGTCATTTCAGGGATTTAAACCTGATCATGATGTCTTCCACTCTTGTCATTTTTCGGATCCACGAGTTCCTCTTCTTATCTCTCCTGGTTACACCAAGCATGCACCTCTTTGAGTTGTCTGCAGCTTTTGTATGTCTCTTTTAGCTAAGGTCCACGTCTCTGCACCATACGTAAGCACTGGAAGGATGCATTGATCAAACACTTTTCTTTTAAGACATAATGGCATATTGCTCTTGAAAATTATGCTGTTTCTTCCAAAAGCTCTCCAGGCAAGTTTTGTACGCCGATTAATTTCTTCATCAATGTGACCTCCAGCCCATTGCCATTTCAGGGATTTAACTCTGATCATGATGTCTTCCACTCTTGTCATTTTTCGGATCCACGAGTTCCTCTTCTTATCTCTCCTGGTTACACCAAGCATGCACCTCTCCATGCTGCTTTGAGTTGTCTGCAGCCTTTGTATGTCTCTTTTAGTTAAGGTCCACGTCTCTGCACCATACGTAAGCACTGGAAGGATGCATTGATCAAACACTTTTCTTTTAAGACATAATGGCATATTGCTCTTGAAAATTATGCTGTTTCTTCTAAAAGCCCATTGTCATTTCAGGGATTTAAACCTGATCATGATGTCTTCCACTCTTGTCATTTTTCGGATCCACGAGTTCCTCTTCTTATCTCTCCTGGTTACACCAAGCATGCACCTCTCCATGCTTCTCTGAGTTGTCTGCAGCCTTTGTATGTCTCTTTTAGTTAAGGTCCACGTCTCTGCACCATACGTAAGCACTGGAAGGATGCATTGATCAAACACTTTTCTTTTAAGACATAATGGCATATTGCTCTTGAAAATTATGCTGTTTCTTCTAAAAGCCCATTGTCATTTCAGGGATTTAAACCTGATCATGATGTCTTCCACTCTTGTCATTTTTCGGATCCACGAGTTCCTCTTCTTATCTCTCCTGGTTACACCAAGCATGCACCTCCATGCTGCTTTGAGTTGTCTGCAGCCTTTGTATGTCTCTTTTAGTTAAGGTCCACGTCTCTGCACCATACGTAAGCACTTTAAGGATGCTCATCTTTGCACTATCTTTGCACCCAGTTTTTATGACTTACAGTTTTTATGACTTACATCTTTTTTTTATGACTTACATGTTCTTAATTGCTTTGCCGTCTCCTCTGTTGTGCCCCGTGGGAAAGGAAATACCTTCTTTGCCTTTTGCTGGCATTCCACCCAAATGGCGGGAAATGAAATAAAATGACTACAACTCACCGTCGCCAAAAAATGGCCAGAGAATTCCGCTTCTGATATATATGGAAACCCCGGTTACAGAATTTAGAGGCCAAGGCATTAACAGAAAGTCACCAGCATGTTCCTCGAACCACTCCTTGACGATTCTGGCAGTGTGGCATGCTGCGTTATACTGTTGGCAATGGTTGCACCCAGCTGTCAGGGATTGGGCTGTTGGGACAAAGAAGCCTAAAGTGCCCCCAAGAAAACATCGCCCACAGCATAACACCGCCGCCGCTGGCCTGTTTCCGCCCAACACTGCATCCGGGTGCCATATCCTCTATCCTCCGTCTACGTGATGCAACAGAAAATCTTGATTCGTCAGACCAGGCTACTTTCTTCCAATCATCCTCGGTCCAATTTCGATGATCTTGGGCTCATTTCATGCGTTGTTGGCGATGGAGTGTGGCCGTGAGCATGGAAACCCGGCTGCGTCATCGGCTACGCAAGGCCCATGCGCAGAAAAGGCTGCGATGAATCGTGTGCTGTGAATCATGCCCTGACACCCACTGCTGTAGCTGTGGGTGATTTGTCGCACTGTGGGCCTGCGGTCGCCGTGAACAATGCGCGACTGTCTCCGCTCCCCCTCTGGCATCAGTGAGCTGCGGACGATACACGACTGGACGACGGCTCGTCGTTTTGCACATCTGCGCACCACTTTTGATACGTACTCACTACAGAGGCTCGTGAACAACCCACAAGCCGCCGCGTTTCCGAGATCGTAGCTCCGAAGCGCCGTGCCATCAAAATTTGTCTTTTACCAAACTCCGACAAAACGGCAGTTTTTTTTTTCCGATTCTGACTCCGAACACTCTCCGAAAGCCAGTCCTCGGGTTGTATATGCACTGAAGAGCAATTGAATTAGAGACAGCTGGCGTTATGCAAAGATGGCGCTGTGGGCGGCCCTGTAAACGGAAACGACATTAAGCAGCGATCCGACAATATAAGGAGTGATGCGACGGGAATCAGTAAGAGTCGGACGCAGTATGGGTAAGACGAAGGATCTAAGCGAATTTGATCGTGGGCAAATTGTCGGGGCCCGACGAATGGGTCACTCCAACTCGGAAGTCGTGCAGGCACTGGGATTTTCACGAGCCACTGTGTCACGGGTGCACCGTGAGTACATGGAATCCGGTAAAACCATCCCTGCAAGGACCAACTGCCGTGGACAACAGCTTGTGGATGAGCGGGGCCATCGTCGGCTAGCTCGCATTGTAACAGCGGATAGACGGGCCACAGTGCAAGAAATCACTCGGAAATTTAACGCTGGTGCTCAAAAACGTGTAGGCAGCCACACCATCCAGAACCATCTCTTCGCTATGGGGTACAGAAGACATCGTCCCACGAGGGTACACAGTGGGCAAAGATTAGCATGGGCGCGGAAACATCGTCACTAGAGCCTAGACATGTGGGAAAATGTTGCCTGGATTGACGAGTGTGACGTACCTGCCAGCAGGACGCACACGTCATAAAGGCAGATATTAGTCAGAATGAACGTCTGCGTAGCTCAGTTGGTACAGCGACTTGTTCCGGAATAAGCGGACTCGGGTTCGATTCCCCGCTTAGACCAAGAATGACGGAGAAATTTACTTCGTTATACGAGTTTATATTCACGTTGGTACATGCGGATGGCAGGATACGAGTACGGCGCAAACCACATGAAGCGATGGATCCTTCTTGCCAACAGGGTACTCTTAGAGCTGGTGGGGGTTGGCATTCTCGTCTGAGGACTGTTTACGTGGACTGAAATGGGACCCCTGGTACGTGTGACATCGTCCCTCACACGTCAACGTTACCGGGATATCCTGGACGACCATTTGCTCCCGTTTGTGCGTCTTCAACATCCCACTGGGGACCTCATCCTGCAACAAGACAATGCAGCTCCCGAATTGTAACCGAATGATTGGATGAACACTCCATCGACGTGACCTCGCTTCCTTGGCCAGCTAGGTCACCTGACCGCAATCCCATTGAGCCCATCTGGGATGCCATCGAGAGAGATGCCCCCCCCCCTCCATCAAGTCTTCGTGAACTGTGGGAGCTTGTTCAGGGGTCGTGGATCCGTATGGCTTCCCAACGCTTCCGGTGTCTTGTCGAGTCCATGCCGCGACGAATCGCCGCCGTCATCAGGGCGAAAGGTGGTGCTACACGTTACTAGACAGGTATCTCTAATTCAATTGCTCTTCAGTGTACATCAAATCTTCGTGAACTGTGGGAGCTTGTTCAGGGGTCGTGGATCCGAATGGCTTCCCAACGCTTCCGGTGTCTTGTCGAGTCCATGCCGAGACGAATCTCCGCCGTCATCAGGGCGAAAGGTGGTGCTACACGTTACTAGACAGGTATCTCTAATTCAATTGCTCTTCAGTGTACATCAAATCTTCGTGAACTGTGGGAGCTTGTTCAGGGGTCGTGGATCCGTATGGCTTCCCAACGCTTCCGGTGTCTTGTCGAGTCCATGCCGAGACGAATCGCCGCCGTCATCAGGGCGAAAGGTGGTGCTACACGTTACTAGACAGGTATCTCTAATTCAATTGCTCTTCAGTGTACATCAAATCTTCGTGAACTGTGTGAGCTTGTTCAGGGGTCGTGGATCCGTATGGCTTCCCAACGCTTCCGGTGTCTTGTCGAGTCCATGCCGAGACGAATCGCCGCCGTCATCAGGGCGAAAGGTGGTGCTACACGTTACTAGACAGGTATCACTAATTCAATTGCTCTTCAGTGTACATCAAATCTTCGTGAACTGTGGGAGTTTGTTCAGGGGTCGTGGATCCGTATGGCTTCCCAACGCTTCCGGTGTCTTGTCGAGTCCATGCCGAGACGAATCGCCGCCGTCATCAGGGCGAAAGGTGGTGCTACACGTTACTAGACAGGTATCTCTAATTCAATTGCTCTTCAGTGTACATCAAATCTTCGTGAACTGTGGGAGCTTGTTCAGGGGTCGTGGATCCGTATGGCTTCCCAACGCTTCCGGTGTCTTGTCGAGTCCATGCCGAGACGAATCGCCGCCGTCATCAGGGCGAAAGGTGGTGCTACACGTTACTAGACAGGTATCTCTAATTCAATTGCTCTTCAGTGTACATCAAATCTTCGTGAACTGTGGGAGCTTGTTCAGGGGTCGTGGATCCGTATGGCTTCCCAACGCTTCCGGTGTCTTGTCGAGTCCATGCCGAGACGAATCTCCGCCGTCATCAGGGCGAAAGGTGGTGCTACACGTTACTAGACAGGTATCTCTAATTCAATTGCTCTTCAGTGTACATCAAATCTTCGTGAACTGTGTGAGCTTGTTCAGGGGTCGTGGATCCGTATGGCTTCCCAACGCTTCCGGTGTCTTGTCGAGTCCATGCCGAGACGAATCTCCGCCGTCATCAGGGCGAAAGGTGGTGCTACACGTTACTAGACAGGTATCTTTAATTCAATTGCTCTTCAGTGTACATCAAATCTTCGTGAACTGTGTGAGCTTGTTCAGGGGTCGTGGATCCGTATGGCTTCCCAACGCTTCCGGTGTCTTGTCGAGTCCATGCCGAGACGAATCACCGCCGTCATCAGGGCGAAAGGTGGTGCTACACGTTACTAGACAGGTATCTCTAATTCAATTGCTCTTCAGTGTACATCAAATCTTCGTGAACTGTGGGAGCTTGTTCAGGGGTCGTGGATCCGTATGGCTTCCCAACGCTTCCGGTGTCTTGTCGAGTCCATGCCGAGACGAATCTCCGCCGTCATCAGGGCGAAAGGTGGTGCTACACGTTACTAGACAGGTATCTCTAATTCAATTGCTCTTCAGTGTACATCAAATCTTCGTGAACTGTGTGAGCTTGTTCAGGGGTCGTGGATCCGTATGGCTTCCCAACGCTTCCGGTGTCTTGTCGAGTCCATGCCGAGACGAATCGCCGCCGTCATCAGGGCGAAAGGTGGTGCTACACGTTACTAGACAGGTATCTCTAATTCAATTGCTCTTCAGTGTACATCAAATCTTCGTGAACTGTGTGAGCTTGTTCAGGGGTCGTGGATCCGTATGGCTTCCCAACGCTTCCGGTGTCTTGTCGAGTCCATGCCGAGACGAATCGCCGCCGTCATCAGGGCGAAAGGTGGTGCTACACGTTACTAGACAGGTATCTTTAATTCAATTGCTCTTCAGTGTACATCAAATCTTCGTGAACTGTGTGAGCTTGTTCAGGGGTCGTGGATCCGTATGGCTTCCCAACGCTTCCGGTGTCTTGTCGAGTCCATGCCGAGACGAATCACCGCCGTCATCAGGGCGAAAGGTGGTGCTACACGTTACTAGACAGGTATCTCTAATTCAATTGCTCTTCAGTGTACATCAAATCTTCGTGAACTGTGGGAGCTTGTTCAGGGGTCGTGGATCCGTATGGCTTCCCAACGCTTCCGGTGTCTTGTCGAGTCCATGCCGAGACGAATCTCCGCCGTCATCAGGGCGAAAGGTGGTGCTACACGTTACTAGACAGGTATCTCTAATTCAATTGCTCTTCAGTGTACATCAAATCTTCGTGAACTGTGTGAGCTTGTTCAGGGGTCGTGGATCCGTATGGCTTCCCAACGCTTCCGGTGTCTTGTCGAGTCCATGCCGAGACGAATCGCCGCCGTCATCAGGGCGAAAGGTGGTGCTACACGTTACTAGACAGGTATCTTTAATTCAATTGCTCTTCAGTGTACATCAAATCTTCGTGAACTGTGTGAGCTTGTTCAGGGGTCGTGGATCCGTATGGCTTCCCAACGCTTCCGGTGTCTTGTCGAGTCCATGCCGAGACGAATCACCGCCGTCATCAGGGCGAAAGGTGGTGCTACACGTTACTAGACAGGTATCTCTAATTCAATTGCTCTTCAGTGTACATCAAATCTTCGTGAACTGTGGGAGCTTGTTCAGGGGTCGTGGATCCGTATGGCTTCCCAACGCTTCCGGTGTCTTGTCGAGTCCATGCCGAGACGAATCTCCGCCGTCATCAGGGCGAAAGGTGGTGCTACACGTTACTAGACAGGTATCTCTAATTCAATTGCTCTTCAGTGTACATCAAATCTTCGTGAACTGTGGGAGCTTGTTCAGGGGTCGTGGATCCCTATGGCTTCCCAACGCTTCCGGTGTCTTGTCGAGTCCATGCCGAGACGAATCGCCGCCGTCATCAGGGCGAAAGGTGGTGCTACACGTTACTAGACAGGTATCTCTAATTCAATTGCTCTTCAGTGTACATCAAATCTTCGTGAACTGCGGGAGCTTGTTCAGGGGTCGTGGATCCGTATGGCTTCCCAACGCTTCCGGTGTCTTGTCGAGTCCATGCCGAGACGAATCGCCGCTGTCATCAGGGCGAAAGGTGGTGCTACACGTTACTAGACAGGTATCTCTAATTCAATTGCTCTTCAGTGTACATCAAATCTTCGTGAACTGTGGGAGCTTGTTCAGGGGTCGTGGATCCGTATGGCTTCCCAACGCTTCCGGTGTCTTGTCGAGTCCATGCCGAGACGAATCGCCGCCGTCATCAGGGCGAAAGGTGGTGCTACACGTTACTAGACAGGTATCTCTAATTCAATTGCTCTTCAGTGTACATTAAATCTTCGTGAACTGTGGGAGCTTGTTCAGGGGTCGTGGATCCGTATGGCTTCCCAACGCTTCCGGTGTCTTGTCGAGTCCATGCCGAGACGAATCGCCGCCGTCATCAGGGCGAAAGGTGGTGCTACACGTTACTAGACAGGTATCTCTAATTCAATTGCTCTTCAGTGCATACTGCTCTGTGAACTTCACCTGTATTACTGTTCAGTCTCCAGACGAGCTCATTTCTCTGGACTGGGGGTGTGTGACGTACCTGACAGCAGGACGCACACGACATAAAGGTAGATAGGAATCAGAATAAACGTCTGCGTAGCTCAGTTGATAGAGCGACTTGTTCCGGAATAAGCGGCCTCGGGTTCGAATCCCGGCGTAGACCAAAAATGACGGAGAAATTTACTTCGTTATAATGACGCCCGAGCTATCCGGATGACCCGACCGTTCAAAATCTCGCATTGGTGTGATGTTATTTCCACACCGCGAGACAGGAAAAATCAGAGAATCCCTTCTCCAGCGCTTCGAAAAATAAAAATGTGTGATGTTGCATTCCACACACCAGATTGACTGGGAGTTCTCAAGTGCACGTTCTACAGTGGATGGCTGCCTGCAACGATTCACGGTCACGGCTGACCCGTGGGCCATGCCCCCGGCCCTCTTTCGGGGGGGGGGGGAGATGTGACATACCTGCCAGCAGGACGCACACGACATAAAGGCAGATAGGAATCAGAATAAACGTCTGCGTAGCTCAGTTGGTAGAGCGACTTGTTCCGGAATAAGCGGCCTCGGGTTCGAATCCCGGCGTAGACCAAAAATAACGGAGAAATTTACTTCGTTATAGGTGGTCATAATGCAATGGCTCGTCGGTGTATACAAGGTGTTCAAAATGTCTCTCCGCAAGGGGTGTCTTACGTAGGTTATACGGAAATCAAATAAACGTATTATGGGAACGTATAATTTATTCCTGACTTACAGGAAGTATTGAAACTATCGTTTTTCATTTGCAAGACGTAACCTAATTGTTTTACAGATGTTTCGAAATACATCTGCGGGCGTCAAAGAGTTCATGTGCAGTAGTATTAAGGTTGTCGAACCTAATCGAACCTAATTTTGATATCGCTACAGTCGAACATTTTGAATTACGTAAGTTGCTGCATGTTTAATTTTAGTTTTTGTTGTTTGCTTGATAACATATGAAGCTTCAGAATTTGTTCCACAGCAACGCCAATTTCCGCAAGCTTATGATGAGTTGAAAGTTTCCAAAATGTGGATATTGTGTTCATCATTGCTTCTTAGAAGGAAAGACACTCTTCTTTTAATTTGCACGAGTAGGGGTACCCGGTTAGTCGTGGAATCACCAAGGTCAGCGGGTGAAATTTTATGAATGAAAAATATATTCCTGTTATTTTCGAGTAAATACCAAATTTGGTTGTTCTAAATTGAAAACTGTAGAACTTTTTACGAAAATTTTGTATGGGGGGGGGGGGGGCTTGACTCTCCGGCTTCGACGCCTTCCAAAAACTGTCTACGGTCTAAGTCAGAGTATCATAAGATAATATACAAAATTCGGTGGTTGTAAATTTAAAACTGTAGAACTTTTTTCAATATCGAATTTGTTGGTTGTAAATTGAAAACTGTAGAACCTTTTACGAAAGTTTTGTATGGAGGTCCTTTGACGCCCGGGGGTCCGATCTCTTCCAAAACCCTTCTACGGTCTACGTTAGAGTGCCATGAGATAGTATACCAAATTTAGTCGTTTTAAGTTGAAAACTGTAGTTTAGCAGACAAACAAACAAGCATACAAACTTTTTTTTTTTTTTTCATTGGAGGTTTAACGACCACCGTGAGCAACTCAATGGGCTATAAGCAGTCGCCCGTCCCTAATTTAGGGTCACTGGTTCCAGGGAAGGGAAAGAGCCAGTGCCGTAAGACAAACACAACATCCATGCCCGACCGGGATTCGAACCCGGACCCCTTACGGACGAATGATCAGAGGCCAGTGCCTTAGACCACTGCGCCACCGGGGCGGCATACAAACTTTCACTTTTATATACACTGGCGTGCAAAAATTGAGGACGAGACGGTTTTTCGAAAGTAACGTCCTGCAGAAATGCTCCACAACGACTCAAATCATACCATAAGATCCCCATTCGGATACAATTCGGGAGCTGCATTGTCTTGTTGCAGGATGAGGTCCCCAGTGGGATGTTGAAGACGCACAAACGGGAGCAAATGTTTCTCCAGGATATCCCGGTGAAGTTGACCTGTGAGGGACGATGTCACACGTACCAGGGATCCCATTTCAGTCCACGTAAACAGTCCCCAGACGAGAATTCCACCCATACCAGCTTGAAGAGTACCCTGCTGGTGAGAAGGATCCATTGCTTCATGTGGTTTGCGCCGTACTCGTATCCTGCCATCCGCATGTACCAACGTGAATCTCAACTCATCAGTCCAGGCAACATTTTCCCACATGTCTAGGGTCCAGTAGCGATGTTCCCGCGCCCATGCTAATCTTTGCACCCTGTGATGTGCGGGCAGCAGAGGAACCCTCGTGAGACGATGGCTTCTGTACCCCATAGCGAGGAGATGGTTCTGGATGGTGTGGCTGCTAACACGTTTTTGTGCACCAGCGTTAAATTGCCGAGTGATTTCTTGCACTGTGGTTCGTCTATCCGCTGTTACAATGCGAGCTGGCAGAATTTGTCGCATTCGTCCAGAATATCGGGATGAAAACAGTTGGTGTCTGTTGCACGATAATGCACCCAGTCACACCTCACTTCTTGTTGAAAGGTGTTTGGCGAAAGATAGCGTCTGTGTGTTGAATCATCCACCGTATTCGCCTGATTTAGCACCCTGCGACTTGTTCCCAAAACTTAAAATGACGTTAAAAGGGTGGTATTTTGATGCTATTTCGACCATAGAAACAGCTTCGACGCGTGCTTTGGAGGCAATTCCGCAAAGTGAACTGGAACAGGCATTCGAATCATTATTAAATCGCTGTAACAAGTGTATTGAAGCCGGAGGGACTTATTTTGAATAACAAGCCAAAACAAATTATAATTTCATGTTTCTATTTCATTTTACAGACCCAGTCTTAAAAATTCTTTGACGCACTGTGTATGTCTTCAGAATACTTACAGCACACCTTATATAGCCTCCAAGCCAGCTCACGACACGTACTTTCTCTCATTGGCTACACGCTAGTGACGTCAAAAGTAGGAGATGGTCACGATGTCGTGACTCGACTGTGTAATATTAAATTTAAAAATTTCTGTAATTAAAAGAGAAAAGGGCCTCGAAGATATTTTTGCTGGGGCTTGCGAGTTTTTTAGGTACACCACTGCTCATAAGGAAGCGAAGCAACTGACAGTATATGTACTGTACATCAAAGTTCCATCAGAATAGAGAAAAACACCATTTATAATAAACGAGACAATAAAAATTACCCATAACTGTTCCGTCCTTAGACCACTGAACATTGCCAGCTTGGTTTGACACCCGACAATTAAGCACAGCCGTTTGTCCGAGTGCCACATCCGTATCAACTGGGGAATTCCGGAATGCCTGCTGTTGGCAAATAACTGTTGGGAAAAGAAATATGAATCAGCTAAAGAGCGGAAAAGAAATCAGAGACATTACATATAAATTATTAGCTAATTCGAAGAACGCCTTCATGACTGTTCAATATACACTCACATGCATAAATTAAGGAGAACATAAATTCAAATAATTCAGTAAAACTCACGTAGAATTTAATAAAACAATTTATAAGCTCACGGTATGACACACATCGAGTGATCACTGAATTATTTCCACCCCTATGAAAAGTGCATGCGGCCCGTTGACCACGAGATTTCCGACAGGGCGCGATTACAAAGTATTTGACATTTTCTTATGGGACTTCCGTCCACAGTGAGTAGAGTTTAGGTCCCAGCCACTTAGAGCGAGTTCGCCTTTTGGGCAGGACGCAGAAACGGAAGGAATGAGAGCAAGTCTAGCGACTTTGACAGAACAGTTTGTAGTGAGATTAGAGTACAGTAGATGGCGCCACCGTCTTCTTGTAGGACTTCCGTCCACAGTGAGTAGAGTTTAGGTCCCAGCCACTTACAGCGAGTTCGCCTTTTGGGCAGGACACAGAAACGGAAGGAAAGAGAGCAAGTCTAGCGACTTTGACAGAACGTTTTGTAGTGAGATTAGAGTACAGTAGATGGCGACACCGTCTTCTTGTAGGACTTCCGTCCATAGTGAGTAGATTTTAGGTCCCAGCCACATACAACGAGATCGCCTTTTGGGCAGGACACAGAAACGGAAGGAATGAGAGCAACTCTAGCGACTTTGACAGAACAGTGTGTAGTAAGATTAGAGTACAGTAGATGGCGCCACCGTCTTCTTGTAGGATTTCCGTCCACAGTGAGTAGAGTTTAGGTCCCAGCCACCTACAGCGAGATCGCCTTTTGGGCAGGACACAGAAACGGAAGGAATGAGAGCAAGTCTAGCGACTTTGACAGAACGGTTTGTAGTGGGATTAGAGTACATTAGATGGCGCCACTGTCTTCTTGTAGGACTTCCGTCCACAGTGAGTTGAGTTTAGGTCCCAGCCACCTACAGCGAGATCGTCTTTTGGGCAGGACACAGAAACGGAAGGAATGAGAGCAAGTCTAGCGACTTTGACAGAACAGTTTGTAGTGAGATTAGAGTAAAGTAGATGGCGCCACCGTCTTCTTGTAGGACTTCCGTCCACAGGGAGTAGAGTGTAGGTCCCAGCCACCTACAGTGAGATCGCCTTTTGGGCAGGACACAGAAACGGAAGGAATGAGAGCAAGTCTAGCGACTTTGACAGAACAGTTTGTAGTGAGATTAGAGTACAGTAGATGGCGCCACCGTCTTCTTGTAGGACTTCCGTCCACAGTAAGTTGAGTTTAGGTCCCAGCCACCTACAGCGAGTTCGCCTTTTGGGCAGGACACAGAAACGGAAGGAATGAGAGCAAGTCTAGCGACTTTGACAGAACAGTTTGTTGTGAGATTAGAGTACAGTAGATGGCGCCACCGTCTTCTTGTAGGACTTCCGTCCACAGGTAGTAGAGTTTAGGTTCCAGCCGCCTACAGCGAGATCGCCTTTTGGGCAGGACACAGAAACGGAAGGAATGAGAGCAAGTCTAGCGACTTTGACAGAACTGTTTGTAGTGAGATTAGAGTACAATAGATGGCGCCACCGTACACGTACGATGTTGCACACAGAGGGGTGAGAGAATTTCAGAGGGGGGGGGGGGCATAGGAAAGGATACCTATTTAACCAGTGGGTCCAGCCTGGGGGCCGTCACTTTACGTGCTCCTCCGATGCACGGCGGATATTCAGCGATTGTTAGTAAATCACACCATCTCTGAAAGATCAGCCCAGGATCGAACGTGAGGACCTATGCATTGACAGTCTGACTCGCTAACCACTAAGTCGTCCGCGGCTCACAGGGCGCGATTAGTCGACCGGCTGAGCATATACACTCTTTGAAAAAAAAAAAAAAAAAAACGACGCACGCCGAAAAAATTCTCGGATAGGAATGAAACTTAACATGCAAAAACCTGTGAACCGAATATGCAAATGATCAAAAATTCGCACTCGATGAATGAATAGCCGGAGCTACAGCGCATCGTGATGGTGTATATAAAGAAGCGAACCTCGCTTGCAAGAACACCCCCCCCCTTCCTCCTCCAGTGGATTAGGATTGCGAGATTCTGCCTTGACTGTAACTATGCCTCGCCGGATGCAACTTGGTTTGTCCAGAGATGTTCCAGACATGAAGTGCAAAAATGTGTTGACGACTTCATCGCGTCCCACAACGAAGTAATCTTCATGGCTGGAATCCGTCAACTTCCCGACCGATGGCGGGAAGCTGACAGATTACATTGTCTTGTCCCTACAAATTACATTGTCTTAAAACGCTTTAAAACTTATTTGTGCACCTAATATGACCGGTGTCCACAACCGTGAATTGCTTGCTGACTCTATGCACTCAGAAATGTTGCGCTTTTCCCCGAATGGCGAAGTTGTCTTCTGAGACGACAATGTGCTGAGCCACGATTCTAATGTTGTGCAGGAATGGTTTGTTTCGGATCTTCTGATTTTTCGATTAAATTTATGCATTGTAAGGTGCGTCGCGTCAACATAGAGACAGTCTACTTTGCGCAATGCGAACATAGGTAGGAGGCTGAGGTGGTAGCTAATTAGGCATAACCCTATACAACAAACGTTTCGATCCGTCGAGATGACCGGATTGTGTGAAGAGAACAACACCACAAAGTGAAAATAGCGTAATTTTAGGTGTCCTATAAAGATAAAGACAACTATGTAAAGCAGCCACATGCAAATGAGATGTACAAATTAGCATGTTGTACGCACGCGCATGGGCCGTAATTAGGGTCCAGCCTACAAAAGACAGCGGACCTGCCGTCAGACATTCATTTGCCGAAATGCCACGCTACAGTCAACTTTCTGGTGAGGAAGTGCAGAAGATTTGGAGACTGAGAGCAAATGGATTGCCTGTAGCGAAATTTTGTAAAGCCATGGAGAGGAGTAGGGCAGTCATTTATTTAACTGCCAAAAAAACGGCCTGGAAGGCCACGAATAAAAACCAAACGAGATGATCCTGCCATCATGCGTTTAGTTTCATTCCAAAGGTTATCACTACGTCAAGTTTCACCATCTCAAAGGACACAGTTCATCGACGAATCAAGGACGACGTTGGAGTCACCTTCTCAAAGGACACAGTTCATCGACGAATCAAGAACGACGTTGGTGTCACCGTCTCAAAGGACACAGTTCATCGACGAATCAAGGACGACGTTGGTGTCAACGTCTCAAAGAACACAGTTCATCGACGAATCAAGGAAAGTCGTAACAGTTCATCGACGACGTTGGTGTCACCGTCTCAAAGGACACAATTCATCGACGAATCAAGGGCGACGTTGGTGTCACCGTCTCAAAGGACACAATTCATCGACGAATCAAGGACGACGTTGGTGTCACCGTCTCAAAGGACACAGTTCATCGACGAATCAAGGACGACGTTGGTGTCAACGTCTCAAAGAACACAGTTCATCGACGAATCAAGGAAAGTCGTAACAGTTCGTCGACGACGTTGGTTTCACCGTCTCAAAGGACACAGTTCATCGACGAATCAAGGAAAGTCGTAACAGTTCATCGACGACGTTGGTGTCACCGTCTCAAAGGACACAGTTAATCGACGAATCAAGGAAAGTCGTAACAGTTCATCGACGACATTGGTATCACCGTCTCAAAGGACACAGTTCATCGACGAATCAAGGACGACGTTGGTGTCACCGTCTCATAGGACACAGTTCATCGACGACGTTGGTGTCACCGTCTCAAAGGACATAGTTCATCGACGAATCAAGGAAAGTCGTAACAGTTCATCGACGACATTGGTATCACCGTCTCAAAGGACACAGTTCATCGACGAATCAAGGACGACGTTGGTGTCACCGTCTCATAGGACACAGTTCATCGACGACGTTGGTGTCACCGTCTCAAAGGACACAGTTCATCGACGAATCAAGGACGACGTTGGTGTCAACGTCTCAAAGAACACAGTTCATCGACGAATCAAGGAAAGTCGCAACATTGTGCTCCGCAAAATGCGCCGTCTGCCACACCTTACGCGGCGCCACAAGGAAGCCAGATTGTTATGGGCAAGCAGCCACATGCACTGGACGGACGAGTGGATCACAACTATTTTCTCCGATGAGAAAAAGTTCAACCTGGACGGCCCTGAAGGCTGGAACTGATAATGGCATGATTTACGACGCAAGCCACGTACCTTCTTCAGCAGACAGAAAGGAGGGGGATCTGTGATGGTCTGGAGAGCTTTTACGTTCAATGGGACAACGGATATCGCTTTTGTGCAAGGCAGGCAAAACTCCGAAAAGTATCAGGACATACTCAGCAGCCATCTTCTACCCTTTGCCGAAACTCTAACGGGTGGTGATTATCTGTTCCAGCAAGACAATGCCTTTATCCATCGGTCTGCATCAACAAAAAGCTGGTTTAACACTCATCATGTGACCGTATAGGATTGGCCAGCACTCAGTCCAGGTCTGAACCCTATCGAGAACATCTAGTGTATCCTAGCTAATGGACGGCAGTTCTCAAGTGTGGTGGGCATTGAAAGAGCAGATTAAACGAAGCTGGTACTCACTCCGTCCAGAACACTTACATCACTTGGTGGACAGCATGCCCAATCAGGTTTTCAGTGTTACTCGGAGCAACGGCTCCACCATTCGTACCGGAGGTGCTCATAACTAGTAAATCTTTATATTTTTGAGACAGCGTATTTCTGTTTTTTTCTTGTACTTGGCGTTGGAATTGTTATCTTTCCGTCAAACTATTGTACAGCTGCATGTGCTATGCTATTTTTGCTATAAATATGAAGTATACATTTCAGCTCGTTGTTGTTTCTTTTTTATTCGAGAATTTGTTCTGTCTCTATATTTATGCGACGCACTTATGTGTATTCAACTGATTAGACAAGAAGGGACATTGGAAATTCGCGTGGGGTGTGTTCTTGAACGTTGTTTGTAGTTAGAATTGAGGATCTAGATGGAACAATGACTTAACCACAACAACATGGGTCTGAGAAATTCAGTTTCAAAGATTTTAAACAGCACATACTTATATATAATTCAAGACTACACACTTGTGATGTTCATTTAGAATAAATTATCAACGTTTTTTCACAATTAAATGTTTTATTAACATCGACTATAGTTTCGCAGAGCGTCTGGCCGATGTTAATAAAACATTTTAATTGTGAAAAAACGTTGATAATTTATTCTAAAAGCACATACTTATGGCTACAAGCATGTAAAAATAACAATTATTTTATTAAAATAAAAATCCATGTATTGATATAAAAAACGAAAGGCCGCCCCGGTGGCGCAGTGGTCTAAGCGATGGCCTCTGATCATTCGTCCGAATGGGGTCCGGGTTCGAATCCCGGTGAGGCATGGATGTTGTGTTTGTCTTACGGCACTGGCTCTCTCCCTTCCCTGGAACCAGTGGCCCTAAATTAGGGACGGGCGACTGCTTATAACCCATTGAGTTGCTCACGGTGGTCGTTAAACCTCCAATCAATCAATGGATGTTGTGTTTGTCTTACGGCACTGGCTCTCTCCCTTCCCTGGAACCAGTGACCCTAAATTAGGGACGGCCGACTACTTATAGCCCATTGAGTTGCTCACGGTGGTCGTTAAACCTCCAATCAATCAATGGATGTTGTGTTTGTCTTACGGCAGTGGCTCTCTCCCTTCCCTGGAACCAGTGACCCTAAATTAGGGACGGCCGACTGCTTATAGCCCATTGAGTTGCTCACGGTGGTCGTTAAACCTCCAATCAATCAATGGATGTTGTGTTTGTCTTACGGCACTGGCTCTCTCCCTTCCCTGGAACCAGTGGTCCTAAATTAGGGACGGGCGACTGCTTATAGCCCGTTGAGTTGCTCACGGTGGTCGTTAAACCTCCAATCAATCAATGGATCTTGTGTTTGTCTTACGGAACTGGCTCTCTCCCTTCCCTGGAACCAGTGACCCTAAATTAGGGACGGGCGACTGCTTATAGCCCATTGAGTTGCTCACGGTGGTCGTTAAACCTCCAATCAATCAATGGATGTTGTGTTTGTCTTACGGCACTGGCTCTCTCCCTTCCCTGGAACCAGTGGCCCTGAATTAGGGACGGGCGACTTCTCATAGCCGATTGAGTTGCTCACGGTGGTCGTTAAACCTCCAATCAATCAATGGATGTTGTGTTTGTCTTACGGCAGTGGCTCTCTCCCTTCCCTGGAACCAGTGACCCTAAATTAGGGACGGCCGACTGCTTATAGCCCATTGAGTTGCTCACGGTGGTCGTTAAACCTCCAATCAATCAATGGATGTTGTGTTTGTCTTACGGCAGTGGCTCTCTCCCTTCCCTGGAACCAGTGACCCTAAATTAGGGACGGCCGACTGCTTATAGCCCATTGAGTTGCTCACGGTGGTCGTTAAACCTCCAATCAATCAATGGATGTTGTGTTTGTCTTACGGCAGTGGCTCTCTCCCTTCCCTGGAACCAGTGACCCTAAATTAGGGACGGCCGACTGCTTAAAGCCCATTGAGTTGCTCACGGTGGTCGTTAAACCTCCAATCAATCAATGGATGTTGTGTTTGTCTTACGGCACTGGCTCTCTCCCTTCCCTGGAACCAGTGGCCCTGAATTAGGGACGGGCGACTTCTCATAGCCGATTGAGTTGCTCACGGTGGTCGTTAAACCTCCAATCAATCAATGGATGTTGTGTTTGTCTTACGGCAGTGGCTCTCTCCCTTCCCTGGAACCAGTGACCCTAAATTAGGGACGGCCGACTGCTTATAGCCCATTGAGTTGCTCACGGTGGTCGTTAAACCTCCAATCAATCAATGGATGTTGTGTTTGTCTTACGGCACTGGCTCTCTCCCTTCCCTGGAACCAGTGGTCCTAAATTAGGGACGGGCGACTGCTTATAGCCCGTTGAGTTGCTCACGGTGGTCGTTAAACCTCCAATCAATCAATGGATGTTGTGTTTGTCTTACGGCACTGGCTCTCTCCCTTCCCTGGAACCAGTGACCCTAAATTAGGGACGGGCGACTGCTTATAGCCCATTGAGTTGCTCACGGTGGTCGTTAAACCTCCAATCAATCAATGGATGTTGTGTTTGTCTTACGGCACTGGCTCTCTCCCTTCCCTGGAACCAGTGGCCCTGAATTAGGGACGGGCGACTTCTCATAGCCGATTGAGTTGCTCACGGTGGTCGTTAAACCTCCAATCAATCAATGGATGTTGTGTTTGTCTTACGGCACTGGCTCTCTCCCTTCCCTGGAACCAGTGGCCCTAAATTAGGGACGGGCGACTGCTTATAGCCCATTGAGTTGCTCACGGTGGTCGTTAAACCTCCAATCAATCAATGGATGTTGTGTTTGTCTTACGGCACTGGCTCTCTCCCTTCCCTGGAACCAGTGGCCCTAAATTAGGGACGGGCGACTGCTTATAGCCCATTGAGTTGCTCACGGTGGTCGTTAAACCTCCAATCAATCAATGGATGTTGTGTTTGTCTTACGGCACTGGCTCTCTCCCTTCCCTGGAACCAGTGGTCCTAAATTAGGGACGGGCGACTGCTTATAGCCCGTTGAGTTGCTCACTGTGGTCGTTAAAACTCCAACCAAAAAAAAAACAAAAAAAAAACGAAAGAAGTCCAGTTGACCAATTTCTAATTGCCCCTCCTGAACACCAAGCTATGGGCACCGACGCATCACCCTATTATAGGTTACAGGCCCGCGCACCGAATACCGGAAGCTGGGTGACGTAGGAGAGAGTAGTCTGATAATCCGTAGTAGGTAGTCGAACGATCAAGCTCGCTCGCTCCCTGTATAGTGTATAAGCCAATGTGTCAATGTACGTGGCTGTCGTTGGTTTTCAACTAAGTTTTCCTCTCTTTGTTCTCATAAATATTTTTAAGACAAACAGTTTCTGGAGAAAATTCGTTATGCCGTTTAGATGCAGTGTACCCCACTGTGGCTGTAATTAGGACTATCGACCACGTGTTATATTGATGGACCATTATAACGAAGTAAATTTCTCCGTCATTTTTGGTCTACGCCGGGATTCGAACCCGAGGCCGCTTATTCCGGATCAAGTCGCTCTACCAACTGAGCTACGCAGACATTTGTTCTGATTGCTATGTGCCTTTACGTCGTGTGCGTCCTGCTGGCAGGTACGTCACATCTCCCCCCGAAGGAGGGCCGGGGGCATGGCCCACGGGTCAGCCGTGACCGTGAATCGTTGCAGGCAGCCATCCACTGTAGAACGTGCACTTGAGAACTCCCAGTCAATCTGCTGTGTGGAATGCAACATCACACATTTTTATTTTTCGAAGCGCTGGAGAAGGAATTCTCTGATTTTTCCTGTCTCGCGGTGTGGAAATAACATCACACCAATGCGAGATTTTGAACGGCCGGGTCATCCGGATAGTTCGAGCGCCATTATAACGAAGTAAATTTCTCCGTCATTTTTGGTCTACGCCGGGATTCGAACCCGAGGCCGCTTATTCCGGAACAAGTCGCTCTACCAACTGAGCTACGCAGACATTTGTTCTGATTCCTATCTGCCTTTATGTCGTGTGCGTCCTTCTAGCAGGTACGTCACACCATGTATTATACACTATCTACCAACAAGTAACTGGACAAGATATCTGCGGTCCTGATACACGTCAAGGCCACCGCCGTTAAATATCGTGTGGGAAACAACAACGCAACCAGTCGCATGCAAAATGCCACGCAGTTCGGAGCTCTCTGATTTCGAGAAAGGTGTAATCGTCGGGTATATCACAGAAATGGCCGATCCATATGTGACATATCCAGCTAGTTGAAGTAACCAAAATCGACAGTGGCCTACGTGATTGGCAAGTGGAATACGAGAGGTGACTCTCGGAATGTGCCCCGACCCGGCAGACCCACAAAACTGGGAGTCAGAGACCGACAGGTGCTAGCCAGAGAAATTCGGAAGAACCGCGCCAAGTCGATGGGCCACATCCGCGAGGAGTTTCAACAGGCATCCGGGAGTTTTATTTTGATGAATACCATCCGTAAGGAAGCCCATCTGCTCAGTTATCATGGACGTGCTGCCTCCCACAAGCCTTTGATCACCAAGTCCAATAGCGCTGCTCGGCTAACGTGGTGCAAAGAACGTCGAATGTGGACCGTTGAAATGTGGAAACAGGTTCTCTGGAGCGACGAATCAAGGTTCACCCTCTACCGTTCGGATGACAGGGTCTGGGTTTGGCGTCTAGCTGGAGAACGCCTCCTGCCGGAATGTATTGTGCCAACTGTGAAGTTCAGCGGCGGTGGAATTATGCTATGGGGGTGTTTCTCCTGGTATGGCACGGGACCCTTGGTCGCAATTCCTGGTAGACTCAACGCCGAGACCTACTGCACCATTTTGGATGACCATGCGCGTCCTACGTTGTGGCAGTTCTACGGGGTGGACCCATGCTACTTTCAGGATGACAATGCCCCCTGTCAGGTTGCGAGGTCCACCTTGGCTTGGTATGGTAACAACGGGGTTAATCGAATGGACTGGCCTGCGGACCTTAACCCTATCGAGCACCTCTGGGACGAGTTGGAGCGTCGACTTAAGGGGTGCCCCCACCGTCCGAAATCGGTGAAGGAACTGACCTGTCTTCTCCAAGCCGAGTGGAAGAAAATACCGCTAGCCGTCGTACAACGCCTGGTTGAGAGTACGCCCCGGAGTGTCGCAGCTGTAATCGCCGCTCGTGGAGGCCCCACCAACTATTGAAGGTGAATAAACTTCGTTTTCCTTTGCTATCACAGGTGTCAAATTGCTTTTTGGAAGATAGTGTATTATGCACCACATGTTATATTATACACCACGTGTTATTATTTGCTTATTTTTCTCTGAAAATTGCCGGAGTATTGAAATTCCCTACTAACGGGGACCTCCTAATGGATTACGTCAATCAAGCGGGGAAATTTTAAAGGGACCAAGAACGCCGGGGTATTTTTTTTTTGTTTGGAGGTTTAACGACCACCGTGAGCAACTCAATGGGCTATAAGCAGTCGCCCGTCCCTAATTTAGGGTCACTGGTTCCAGGGAAGGGAGAGAGCCAGTGCCGTAAGACAAACACAACATCCATTGATTGATTGGAGGTTTAACGACCACCGTGAGCAACTCAATGGGCTATAAGCAGTCGCCCGTCCCTAATTTAAGGTCACTGGTTCCAGGGAAGGGAAATAGCCAGTGCAGTAAGACAAACACAACATCCATTGATTGATTGGAGGTTTAACGACCACCGTGAGCAACTCAATGGGCTATAAGCAGTCGCCCGTCCCTAATTTAGGGTCACTGGTTCCAGGGAAGGGAGACAGCCAGTGCCGTAAGACAAACACAACATCCATTGATTGATTGGAGGTTTAACGACCACCGTGAGCAACTCAATGGGCTATAAGCAGTCGCCCGTCCCTAATTTAGGGTCACTGGTTCCAGGGAAGGGAGAGAGCCAGTGCTGTAAGACAAACACAACATCCATTGATTGATTGGAGGTTTAACGACCACCGTGAGCAACTCAATGGGCTATAAGCAGTCGCCCGTCCCTAATTTAAGGTCACTGGTTCCAGGGAAGGGAAAGAGCCAGTGCTGTAAGACAAACACAACATCCATTGATTGATTGGAGGTTTAACGACCACCGTGAGCAACTCAATGGGCTATAAGCAGTCGCCCGTCCATAATTTAGGGTCACTGGTTCCAGGGAAGGAGAGAGAGCCAGTGTCGTAAGACAAACACAACATCCGTTGATTGATTGGAGGTTTAACGACCTCCGTGAGCAACTCAATGGGCTATAAGCAGTCGCCCGTCCCTAATTTAGGGTCACTGGTTCCAGGGAAGGGAGAGAGCCAGTGTCGTAAGACAAACACAACATCCGTTGATTGATTGGAGGTTTAACGACCTCCGTGAGCAACTCAATGGGCTATAAGCAGTCGCCCGTCCCTAATTTAGGGTCACTGGTTCCAGGGAAGGGAGAGAGCCAGTGCCGTAAGACAAACACAACATCCATGCCTGACCGGGATTCGAACCCGGACCCCTTACGGACGAATGATCAGAGGCCAGCGCCTTAGACCACTGCGCCACCGGGGCGGCAACGCCGGGGTATGTGGAAATCTTTTGTAGACCTAAGGCATGCATCCCGTCTCTGAACATAAATAGCATGTGGAGCAAAACTACATATGGTTTCAATTTCTGGTCGTAGAGCACAATATAATTAAAGATGCGATATTGCTCTTTCCTTGGCACTTCGTACCAATAATAGAATTTTCAGTAATTAACAATGAAATGAAACACAACATGAGATGGCTGTCTTTTTTCTTGTGTAGTAGAAAATTCTATTACAAACTTTTAGATTTTAAAATTTAATTGTGCAGCGTGGGGAACTAGATTTTTTTTTATCCGCTTAGGCCAATAATTTACATGCCCGGGCATTTAGGGAATGGTATTTTCAAGCGCTGGATATTGTCATTTTTAAGAGAAAAAAAAGTACCTGGATGGGCATGAATCCACATATTGTGGAAATATGTTCTAAACAAGCAAGACATTTAAGATACAAGTAGAAATACACTGCTGGACAATTGCTAAGGACGGATAATAAACGGCTATATAGCGCATAAAAAAGTAAGTGTGGTTGGATGCCAAGTGAAATAAAATAATGTCAGAATGCCAGGACATTACAAGAAAGACAATTTATTGTGCTCTGAAATCCAGAAGGCTTTGGAACGTGTTCAAGGGACAAACAGGCCATTTTGTGCAGAATACGTAAACGTGTTCCGGCGTAAGATGTCAATATGGGATATGGCCACCATGGAGGGCGATGCAAGATTCCACACGTCGTGTCATGCTTTGCACAACATTATCAAGCAGCTGTTGGGGTAATTTATCCCATTCCTCTGTCAGTGCACGGATGAGGGTGTCCTTGTTTATTGGAGGGCATTGGCGACCAGCAACACTCCTCCCCAAAGCATCCCACACATTTTCAATGGGATTCAGATCTGGAGAACGTGCTGGCCATACGAGGCGTTGAATATCCTCGCTCTCAAGACACTCCTGGACAGCGACTGTTCGATGACATGTTGCGTTGTCGTCCATGAAAATGAATCTATCACCGACAGCACCACGGAACTTGCAAACATGAGGTAGCAGAACATCATTAATGTATCGTTGGCCAGTCATAGTCCCAGTTGGAAGCACATAGAGGGACGTACGGCCATTGATCATGATGCCAGCCCATACCATGACACTACATGTGTCGGATATCCTGTATGTTTGCTGGACAATATGCAGTACCACTATCACGCCAGATCAGTTGTCGTCGACAATCAGACAATAGACTGTATCTACTCTCATCTGAGAAGAGGACAGCAGACCAGTCGTTATCAGTCCAATTGCGATGTTGATGGCACCATTGCAAACGGGCGGTACGGTAACGTCTGGACAATCGGATGCACACAACAGGACTGCGGGCGTATAGTCCTCCTTCATGCAAACGTCTGGCGACAGTTTTTCGGGAGATCCGCTTGCCAGTAGCAGCCATAAACTGATTTGCTACCTCACTAGCTGTGCTGCGCCGGTGTCTTTTTGTTGATAGCACTATGTACCGATCTTCTGCAGGTGTCGTACTGCGAACACGACCTCCCCCGTGACGTTTGCTACACTCTCCATTTGTTTGAAATGATTTCCAAAGCCTTGAAACAACACTGTGGCTGACGTCGAACTCCCTGGCAACATCTGTTATTTTTCGCCCTTCTTCAATCTTGCCAATAATACGGCCACGCGTAAAATCATCTAGGTGATGTCGGGAAGACATACTGAAAATTGCAAGTTCGTCAATTGATTCTTTCCCTTTCAACTTTGCGTTTGAACAACAACGGTCAATACGCGTCAAATCCTTTATATCTCTTATCAGCGCTATGACGTCACGAACAAGTTCGGCAATCCAAAACAACACGTCTTACTGTATCCCGCACTTATGCTAATTTCCACATTTTCCTGCCTTCCATTTTATGGTTGCTATCGTTGCTGTTGTCATCCGTCCTTAGCAATTGTCCGGCAGTGTATATACTCGTATTTTTTTTTGGAAAACATTTGCTTAAAATGAGAGATCAGTTTTTTTATTCATTCAACTAAACTTATCACTTATGTGTTTCCAGACTTCCAGCAGCTTTTCTTCACAAACTACAGCCATAATAACTGAAACTAATATATCTCATATTATCCGATAACTACTGGAATGCGTGCTTCCAAATGTGGGGGTGGGTGTCAATATTTGTATAGAGATAAACTTTTCCAAACCTTCATGGAATTTATTTTGTACCCAAAATCATAAAATAAGGAAAAAACAATCTTTTCAATAGCTTTGGTAATGACAAAACATTTGCGCAGAATTTTATGCCATTGCTTTTTATAGTTCGGAAAAAAATGGTACATCAAGTTAGTCAATTTATAATGAAAAAAAAAGCATCCTATACTACCAAAAACAGTCGTTCAGATTTATCCAGTAGAATAACTACACTGGCGGAAAGTGAAAAAAGAACACCAAGAAGGAACTGGAGGACGGTCATTAAATTTACATATGTTAATGGGGTCGAGATTACGTAGGTGTGATGTTAATTTCGGGACCAACCGGTGAGCACTTACGCCGCAGCACGGCATAATATGCAAATTATTGTCGGTGGTGTTTAAGAAGTACGGAGAAGTGAATATAACCAGTCGTCGGCGTACGGACACGTGCGAAGACCCTGAAGAAGCTGCAATGCCTGGACATGGAAGACGTGTACGATTTCAGCAGTTATCGGACGTTGAGCGAGGTCGTCTAGTTGGACTCCGCGAGGCCTGGTGGTCGTATCGTCGTATAGCGCAGGGAATTGGACGCGAAGTATCGGTGGTGGTACGATGGTGGCGTAGATGGTCCGAGGAACATTCACACACGAGAAGACATGGAACCGGGAGTCACAGACGGACTGATGAGCGGACCGATCGAAGCATAAGAAGAGCGGCGTTGTCAAGCAGAACATCCACTGCGTCGCAAATCCGAGCTGCCGTTGCACCTGAGGTGACTGTGCGAACAATCCGCAACCGTCTACTGGATGCAGGACTACGTGCACGTGTGCCTCTGGCATGAGTACCTCTGACTCCAGCCCACCGTCAGGAACGGCTGCAGTGGTTTCGCCAACGTCTGCACTGGAGAACGCAATGGCGATCTGTCGTGTTCAGCGATGAAAGTAGATTCTGCTTAGGAGCCTCCGATGGCCATATTCGTGTTCGCAGATGCACAGGGGAGCGTCTCCATCCTTCTTGCATCCGCCAGCGACACACAGAGCCTACACCTGGTCTCCTGGTGTGGGGAGCGATCAGCTATCACTCCCGTACACAACTAGTGTTTGTACCGGGTACGTTAAACAGCACCTCCTACATCAACAACATCATTCAGCCCGTTGTTGTGCCATTTGTAAGGTCGGTCCGTCGTGGTGTTTTCCAGCAAGATAACGCACGCCAACACACGGCACGTGCAACGCAACATGCACTTCATGGTGTGAGACAACTTCCATGTTCACCGGATTCGTCCCCGATTGAGCACGTGTGGGATTTTATGGGACAACGACTTATCCGGTCTCCACGGCCAGCCACGACCATCCCCGATTGAGGCGTCCAGGTTGAGGATGCTTGGAACTCAATACCCCAAACTTACATCCAACATCTGTACGACAGACTCCATGCCAGAATTGCACAGTGTGACGCAGTTCATGGCGGTTCAACCTCGTACTAACCATGTTACATGGAAATGTTATTTTTCAGTTTACCAGCAAATACAGCTGTATTTTGCCAGAATGTTTTGATCACGTTATCCTCTGTATTCCGTTATTATGCTGTATAAATTTCGTTGGTATCAGACGTCTCCTTCTTGGTGTTCTTTTTTCACTTTCCAGCCACGACCATCCCCGATTGAGGCGTCCAGGTTGAGGATGCTTTGAACTCAATACCCCAAACTTACATCCAACATCTGTACGACAGACTCCATGCCAGAATTGCACAGCGTGACGCAGTTCATGGCGGTTCAACCTCGTACTAACCATGTTACATGGAAATGTTATTTTTCAGTTTACCAGCAAATACAGCTGTATTTTGCCATAATGTTTTGATCACGTTATCCTCTGTATTCCGTTATTATGCTGTATAAATTTCGTTGGTATCAGACGTCTCCTTCTTGGTGTTCTTTTTTCACTTTCCAGCCACGACCATCCCCAATTGAGGCGTCCAGGTTGAGGATGCTTGGAACTCAATACCCCAAACTTACATCCAACATCTGTACGACAGACTCCATGCCAGAATTGCATAGTGTGACGCAGTTCATGGCGGTTCAACCTCGTACTAACCATGTTACATGGAAATGTTATTTTTCAGTTTACCAGCAAATACAGCTGTATTTTGCCATAATGTTTTGATCACGTTATCCTCTGTATTCCGTTATTATGCTGTATAAATTTCGTTGGTATCAGACGTCTCCTTCTTGGTGTTCTTTTTTCACTTTCCAGCCACGACCATCCCCGATTGAGGCGTCCAGGTTGGGGATGCTTGGAACTCAATACCCCAAACTTACATCCAACATCTGTACGACAGACTCCATGCCAGAATTGCACAGTGTGACGCAGTTCATGCCGGTTCAACCTCGTACTAACCATGTTACATGGAAATGTTATTTTTCAGTTTACCAGCAAATACAGCTGTATTTTGCCATAATGTTTTGATCACGTTATCCTCTGTATTCCGTTATTATGCTGTATAAATTTCGTTGGTATCAGACGTCTCCTTCTTGGTGTTCTTTTTTCACTTTCCAGCCACGACCATCCCCGATTGAGGCGTCCAGGTTGAGGATGCTTGGAACTCAATACCCCAAACTTACATCCAACATCTGTACGACAGACTCCATGCCAGAATTGCACAGTGTGACGCAGTTCATGCCGGTTCAACCTCGTACTAACCATGTTACATGGAAATGTTATTTTTCAGTTTACCAGCAAATACAGCTGTATTTTGCCATAATGTTTTGATCACGTTATCCTCTGTATTCCGTTATTATGCTGTATAAATTTCGTTGGTATCAGACGTCTCCTTCTTGGTGTTCTTTTTTCACTTTCCAGCCACGACCATCCCCGATTGAGGCGTCCAGGTTGAGGATGCTTGGAACTCAATACCCCAAACTTACATCCAACATCTGTACGACAGACTCCATGCCAGAATTGCACAGTGTGACGCAGTTCATGGCGGTTCAACCTCGTACTAACCATGTTACATGGAAATGTTATTTTTCAGTTTACCAGCAAATACAGCTGTATTTTGCCATAATGTTTTGATCACGTTATCCTCTGTATTCCGTTATTATGCTGTATAAATTTCGTTGGTATCAGACGTCTCCTTCTTGGTGTTCTTTTTTCATTTTCCGGCAGTGTATATGTGATTTTGTCAGGTTCTCAAAAAAATGCAATTCTTATCTCGAAAAATACTTTATTAAAATCTTATTGGAACAAATTCCGAATTTCCTTAGAATGTAACTTATCTTTGAAATTCTTCGAAGAACAGCTAACGGACAAATAATTAAATTGTGTTTGTTATACACAAACATATGAATTTGTACATTGGTAGTTTTTCTGAATACTTCTTGAAAATCAAATTTCAGGAAATTTATGCCAATAAGTACTGGTATTTTCCCAAATAAAAAATAATGTTTATATTCTGGATCCGAATAGTTTTATTTAAAGCTACTAATAAACTTAATACAGATGTTTTAAACTTTCACAAGAAAACGTTTTTTAAATAGTGCTCTGGAAGACAGAAATTATAAATTTTACATTTGCGTACTAAAAAGAAGTTGTCCAAACATTTAACTGGATGGTACTAAAATTAGGAAAACGTGTTACGTCATTAAAATGTCGTTATTTTACATTTAATAATGTAACAATTGCGTAATTTTCTTAAAATCTTAATTTATTTGCTACAATCAGTTGATCAAGCAGCAATCTACTGAATGTATGTTAAAGTGTTTTATTGAGCCTTTGGTAATAATTTAAAAACACACAGGAAAAAATTCAGTTTTCCTTCTTAACCTTTTTTTTCCATATATGTTAGTGAACATGGATCGCAAATAAATTACTGTCTGATATGAAAATACATGTTCACTAAAGGAATTATTTCATTACTCAATATTTCGTAGTCGTAAGCTCGTAATGAATGAAAAATCTGATTCCTTAAATTCGTCAACTGACATCTATTGAAACGACGGTGGTACTTCGTAATGGACCCTCAAACTAATCATTCAAGTACAAGAATGATTTGTTCATAAGTACACTGGCGCGCAAAAATTAAGGACGAGACGGTTTTTCGAATGTAACGTCGTGCAGAAGTGCTCCACATCGACTCAAATCATACCATAAGATCCCCAAGATGTAAGAATATGGGACAAGTGAGCAAAACCGTCCAGACAAGGAATCCAAAGGATACAAAGGCACTTTATAGAAAAGGTAGCTTCGAGCACAACTGGACAGAAGACAGAAACGTCCATGTGACAGGCGGCTGCCAAGAAAAATCCAGTCTTTAGTAGGGGATATGATCACCCCTGACTGCGTTGCAGGATTTACAACGTCTGTCCATGCTGAGGACGAGGTTGTCAAGGAGCTGTTGAGGCATCGCGGCCGATTCCTCTTGTAGCGCCAATCGCAGCTGTGGAATCGTTGCTGGCGGCTGGTGACCTGCTGCCAAGCGTCTCCCGAGAAGGTCCCACACGTGTTCGATTGGATTTAGGTCCGGGGACTTTGCAGGCCAATCCATGCGTTGAACATCTTCACTCTCCAACAGCTCTGCGACAGCCAGTGTACGATGAGGTGTAGCGTTGTCGTCCATGAAGAGGAACTCAGCACCCACAGCACCTCTAAACAGACGCACGTGCGGCAGGAGAACCTCGGTACAATAGCGGACACCAGTGACTGAACCTCCTTGGAAGATGTGGAGGTCAGTACGGCTACCAAGCATGATACCGCCCCAAACGAGAAATCCGCCACCTCCAAACCGGTCCCTTTCCATGATGTTGGAGGTGTGATTGCGTGTTCCCTGCTCTCTCCAGATGTGTATACGTCCAGAATCGCTCGTCAGACTAAATCGGCTCTCATCCGTAAAGAGAATTCGACCCCATTGCTGATGTGTCCAGTTCTTGTGTTCCTGGCACCACAGAAACCGCCGTCTCCGATGAGCAGGCGTTAATGGCACACACCGTACTGGTCGTCGTGCAAATAGACCACCTTTGAGCAGCCTCCTAGCAACGGTAAAACGCGATAACAGACGTCCAGTTGTCTGTTGCATGTGCCTTGCGATTTCTCCCGCTGTCTTCCGTCTGTCTCTTCCCGCCTGTAGAACAATATGCCGGTCGTCCGCCGCCGTGATTGCTCGTGGACGACCAATGCTAAACTCTTGGACAGCTGTTCCTGTCGTTTGAAATGCTCTCCAAGCTCGTGAAACGATGCTGTGAGAAATCCCAAACTGCTGGGCCACACTAGTCAGACTTCGACCTTCTTCCAAATTCCCAATGACGCGACCTCGGGTAAAGTCATCCAGATGTCGTCTACTGGATTGCCTGTTGGCCATATCACACGTTGACAACAACTCGACGTCGTTCAAACCGATGTACACCGTGCAATAGCTTCCACCGAATTGCTGAGCGTACACCGCCCGTGTGCATTATACATTTACAACATCCCCCCCCTCCCTCCCTACGTCATGCTGCCACTCAGGAGTTAGACTAGGAACCGTACCGGACCCTAGTCTATCTCCTGAGTGGTCTTTCGGTCCGTTCTGCCTGCTCGTTCCGCTGTTATGCTAATTTCTCCTCTTCGGTCTTAATTTTTGCACACAAGAATGATTTGGTAAACTATGACAACACTATAACTTTAAGTGAAACTATGACGACAGTTATCACTTCCAGCGAAATGACAGCGATGATTTTATTAAGTTGACGAATCTGTCTTGCTCACACTTTTACGTCGAAATTATTGTTACGATTTACGCTGTAATTTCTTTTTCTTCTGTATTTTGAAAGATTATTAAACAAACGTGTAAACTCTGCAGTTATTTAAAAAAATTCTAACACAGAAGTCTTTATTTAAATGCGGTGAAACGCTAAACAACGCGTGACTTGTTTCGTCGGCGTACGTTAAAGATGCGTTCCAGCATCTCCGTCTCTCTCACTATGGACTATCCTAGTGACGTCACAATCCGGAGCGCGGGCCTGTAAGCTATAAGAGGGTGATGGCTCACGCCCATAACTGCTTCCGGTATGTTATCGAATCTATGATACGTCGGATAGCTGCTGAACTGAAGGCGAAAGGAGGATCTACGAAGTATCAGATAGGTGGTCATAATTCTGTGATCATTCAGTTTGCATACACGATTGAGTCACATTATTGTGACAACCAGCTAATAACCAGAGTAATAGCCGTATGCAGCGCGGACAGCAGCTAGACGGGATGGGAGTGACTCACTAAGGTGCTGGAAGGTGTTCACAGGTATGTGGAGCCATGCTGACTGTAGTGCGTCTGACAGCTGCTGGAGGATCCATAGAGCGAACAACACGATCGAGGTGGTCCCACAGATGCTCAATTGGGTTTAAGTTAGAGGGAATAGGGGGCCAGGGAAGTACTTTGAAATCTTCATCGTGCTCTTGTAGAAGATCCCATCCGCCCCAGTGAAGACTATAACGAAGTGAATTTCTCCGTCATTTTTATCCGCGCCAGGATTCGAACCCGGGTCCACTCATTCCGGAATAAGTTGCTCTACCAATTAAGCTACGCGGACATTATATTCTGATTCCTATCTGCCTTTATGTCGTGTGCGTCCTTCTGGCAGGTACGTCACATCTCCTGGTACGTTACATCATCTCCGCCTTATTTTTTTTTTTTTTTTTTTTCGAAGTGCTGGAGAAAGGATTCTCTTATTTTTCCTATCTCGCGGTGTGGAAACAACATCACACCAATGCGAGATTTTGAACGGTCGGGTCATCCGGATAGTTCGGGCGCCATTATAACGAAGTGAATTTCTCCGTCATTTTTATCCGCGCCAGGATTCGAACCCGGGTCCACTCATTCCGGAATAAGTTGCTCTACCAATTAAGCTACGCGGACATTATATTCTGATTCCTATCTGCCTTTATGTCGTGTGCGTCCTTCTGGCAGGTACGTCACATCTCCTGGTACGTTACATCATCTCCGCCTTATTTTTTTTTTTTTTTCGAAGTGCTGGAGAAAGGATTCTCTTATTTTTCCTATCTCGCGGTGTGGAAACAACATCACACCAATGCGAGATTTTGAACGGTCGGGTCATCCGGATAGTTCGGGCGCCATTATAACGAAGTGAATTTCTCCGTCATTTTTATCCGCGCCAGGATTCGAACCCGGGTCCACTCATTCCGGAATAAGTTGCTCTACCAATTAAGCTACGCGGACATTATATTCTGATTCCTATCTGCCTTTATGTCGTGTGCGTCCTTCTGGCAGGTACGTCACATCTCCTGGTACGTTACAAGACAAACAGCATGTATGGGTGTACGTGGTCTGCAAGGATGGATTCATAACAAATTCCGTCCATAGTGCCTTCCATAGGTATGAGTGGACCCATAAAATGTCACGGAAACATTCCCTACATCATAACCCTGCCCCACCAGCTTGTGCTCTGTCAGCAATGGTTGCAGAGTGTTTGTTCTCCGATGTTTCTCGTCTTATACGCCAACGTCCATCCGTTCGATGAAGCAGAAAACGTGACTCATCGGGGAAGGCAATCCTTTGCCAATCAGCGGAGGTCCGATTCCGATACTGCCGTGCAAATGTAAGCTTTTTCTGCCGATGCCCCTTCGTTAGCATAGGTGCAGTAACCATCCTTCTGCATGAGCGAAGGATGATTACTGCAGGACCGACGTGAGCGATTGCCGCAGCCGCGGCACACCGCCGAACGAGAGGACCGGCATGTTGTGCGGCGGGCAGTGACGACTCGCACCGCCACATCACGAACCTTAGCGCAGGAATTAGGGTGTGTTGCGCAACAACCTGTGTCAGCACGACGTCGTCTGCAGGAGCGGGGACTTGTCGCATGAAGGCCATTGCTCCGACTACCATTGACGTTACACCACCGGCGAGTGCGGCGGCAGTGAGCCGTTGAACGCCGCACATGGACTACGGAATGGAACGACATTGTCTTCTCCGACGAATCCCGCTTCTGCCTGCAACACCACGATGGTCGGATCCGCTTGTGGCGGCGCACCGCGGCGAGAGACTGCATGACGCCTGCATTATGTATCGCCATACTGGTCCGTCGCCTGGCGTTACGGTTTGGGGAGCAATTGGATATGACACCCGCACCCCTCTGGTACGCATCGCCGGTACACTCAACAGCCACCGCTACATCTCCGACGCTTTGGAGCCTGTAGTCCTCCCTTACCTGCAGGACCTGCCAGCGGACACGTTTCAACAGGACAAAGCGCGCCCGCACGTGTCACGCATCGTGCAACAATTCTTCACGGCCCATCAGGTTCGAAGCCGATGGTTACCTCTCACATTAATGGCACGTGGTGTTCCTCAGTTTCCAAGTCGCTTATTCGCAATGGTGCCATTTCTCCAATCACGATACACTTTAACCACAGCAGCACGCGAACAGTTCACGAACTGCGCTGTTTCAGAAACACTGCCACCCTTGGCCCAAAAGTTGATAATTATCCCATATACAAGTTGAAAGACTTCGTGCCACAGAACTAAAATAGGCTGCAAGGTAATACCGTCTTAGCACGATTTTTTTTAATATAAATAAATCGTGCTAAGACGGTATTCTATTGCAGCTAATCATCCCCTTTTGCAAATCTGATAAATCGCTCCTTTTATCCGTGACAGCAACGAGTGATATGTTTTCAGATGAACACGATCAAATGATCATATATAGAGGATTTTAGGAAGGGAGTGTCTGACCACAGGTCTTAAACAACCCTTAGAAATAGGAAGCTAGGAGATTTGGGCTAGAGTGCCCGATAGGAAAGTGACACGGAAGCGAAGTAGAAAGGGGGAGGAAGACGCCCTTATTTATTACCGAGGGGCAAGTACCCGAGGTCCGACGGCTTTACGTGCCCATCCGACGCACGGCGGATATTTAGTGGATCGAGTGTTCGTACCTGCTGGGATCAAACCTGAGGTCCTTTCCGTGGCAGTCACGAACGTTGCCCACTAGGCCACCCACCTTATATACCCCCAAGCCAGCTCGCGAAAGTGTCTCTTTGTTCATTGGCTACGCGCTGTTGACGTCAAAGGTAGGAGGTGGTTACAATAATGTGTGTGATTCGACTGTGCACCACCTTTAGCGAATATAACCGCTTTTGTGTCAGACAGCACATCTTACATAACCAAAGCGCGGGGAAAGAGCCTGAAAGCCAAATTTCCGAGGAAATACGGTATTTCACGAAATTTCGGGGTAAATCCGGAAAAGAGCCTGAAAGCCAAATTTCCGAGGAAATACGGTATTTCACGAAATTTCGGGGTAAATCCGGAAAAGAGCCTGAAAGCCAAATTTCCGAGGAAATACGGTATTTCACGAAATTTCGGGGTAAATCGGGAAAAGAGCCTGAAAGCCAAATTTCCGAGAAATACGGTATTTCACGAAATTTCGGGGTAAATCGGGAAAAGAGCCTGAAAGCCAAATTTCCGAGAAATACGGTATTTCACGAAATTTCGGGGTAAATCGGGAAAAGAGCCCGAAAGCCAAATTTCCGAGAAATACGGTATTTCACGAAATTTCGGGGTAAATCGGGAAAAGAGCCTGAAAGCCAAATTTCCGAGGAAATACGGTATTTCACGAAATTTCGGGGTAAATCGGGAAAAGAGCCTGAAAGCCAAATTTCCGATTAAATACGGTATTTCACGAAATTTCGGGGTAAATCTGGAAAAGAGCCCGAAAGCCAAATTTCCGAGAAATACGGTATTTCACGAAATTTCGGGGTAAATCGGGAAAAGAGCCTGAAAGCCAAATTTCCGAGGAAATACGGTATTTCACGAAATTTCGGGGTAAATCGGGAAAAGAGCCTGAAAGCCAAATTTCCGAGGATATACGGTATTTCACGAAATTTCGGGGTAAATCGGGAAAAGAGCCTGAAAGCCAAATTTCCGAGGAAATACGGTATTTCACGAAATTTCGGGGTAAATCGGGGAAAGAGCCTGAAAGCCAAATTTCCGGGGAAATGCGGTATTTCACGAAATTTCGGGGTAAATCGGGGAAAGAGCCTGAAAGCCAAATTTCCGAGGAAATACGGTGTTTCACGAAATTTCAGGGTAAATCGAGGAAAGAGCCTGAAAGCCAAATTTCCGAGGAAATACGGTATTTCACGAAATTTCGGGGTAAATCGGGGAAAGAGCCTGAAAGCAAAATTTCCGAGGAAATACGGTATTTCACGAAATTTCGGGGTAAATCGTGAAATCCCGCAAACTTTTCGCGAAATTTCCTAATTTCGCCGCAACTGTCCTTCGAATTTTGCCTTTTTTCCCGCGATAAATTTACTACCCTAGCTATAAGCAGTCTTCCGTCCCTAATTTAGGGCCACTGGTTCCACGATGGGAGAGAGCCCGTGCCGTAAGACGAATACAGCCGAGATTCGTACCCGGACCCATCTCGGACGAATGATCAGATGCAAGCGCTTAGACCAATGCGCCAAGAGGACGGCCTATTAAATCTCTCGTCCAACTTCACAGTTTCTTTTTTCCGCTTCTTAGCTTCTAAATTCAAGAAAATTATTCGGTATACGAAGTCTCTGTTTTCTGCCTTTCTTTTTGAAGCGCTTGATCAGCTCTAGGATATTAGGTGTTTTTAACGTAGGACTAGGTCTAACTCCATGGATAGTATGGGGTGACTTATGGCCGACCGGCAGTGGTAAAAATAGGTCCCAATTGAAATCATTATAGCGTTAAAAATACGTACCGTATACTAATTATGTTAGCATATTCGTAAACAGCATGAACTCCAATTCGCGTACTGCCCAATACAACGTGCGCGACGCCCCCTCCTTCCCTGTGCGACGGGGAGATGATGTAGTATTTTTGGGTGTGTCCCCGCATTTGACTAAGTCGATTTCGGCAACCGTGACCGCAACACGACTGTGAGTGGTATTGGTTTAAAGCTCTCGACGAGATCTATTCAAATATACGAAGAACATTTCGTAGTGGTTTGAACTAAACATTTTAAAAATTGTTTTCTTGTAAGCCGGTGAACACTTTTGACAATATCGGGGTTTATCTGGGCAACCGTGAGTGCAAAACGACTGCGCGTGGTATCATTTTAAAGCTCTCGGCGAGATCTATTAAAATATATAAAGAACACACCGCAAAAGTTTAAACTAAAATTAAAAAAAAATGTTTTTTGTGTGAACGGGTTTAACATTTTTGACAATGCCGCGGAAATCGCAGAGTGAACGCAAGCAAAAGTGGAGAAAATCAAAACGAGAGGCATGAGGAATGCAAGAAACCTAGGAAGAGGTAATTCGTGTGTCGATCTGCTTTGTGTTCGCAATATATACAGCATTATTTATGTAAGCTACTTTTCATATCATAGACCTGTGTTGTCTACAACAAATTAAATAAACGCTTCGAAACCATACTCGACCATCTCATTTCAATTCTCTGATCTTCAAGTCGTAGTCCTACGTTCCAAACTGATGACTCAATCACAGCTGAGCCTACCTGTAAGAAGGCCAAGAAGACAGAGCACCACGTTGGGTAATTCGTGTATCGATCTGCTTTGTGTTCGCAATGTATACAGCATTATTTATGTAAGCTACTTTTCATATCATAGACCTGTGTTGGCTACAACAAATTAAATAAGCGCTTCGAAACCATACTCGACCATCTCATTTCAATTCTCTGATCTTCAAGTCGTAGTCCTACGTTCCAAACTGATGACTCAATCAGAGCTGAGCCTACCTGTAAGAAGGCCAAGAAGACAGAGCACCACGTTGGGTAATTCGTGTATCGATCTGCTTTGTGTTAGCAATGTATACAGCATTATTTATGTAAGCTACTTTTCATATCATAGACCTGTGTTGGCTACAACAAATTAAATAAGCGCTTCGAAACCATACTCGACCATCTCATTTCAATTCTCTGATCTTCAAGTCGTAGTCCTACGTTCCAAACTGATGACTCAATCAGAGCTGAGCCTACCTGTAAGAAGGCCAAGAAGACAGAGCACCACGTTGGGTAATTCGTGTATCGATCTGCTTTGTGTTCGCAATGTATACAGCATTATTTATGTAAGCTACTTTTCATATCATAGACCTGTGTTGGCTACAACAAATTAAATAAGCGCTTCGAAACCATACTCGACCATCTCATTTCAATTCTCTGATCTTCAAGTCGTAGTCCTACGTTCCAAACTGATGACTCAATCAGAGCTGAGCCTACCTGTAAGAAGGCCAAGAAGACAGAGCACCACGTTGGGTAATTCGTGTATCGATCTGCTTTGTGTTCGCAATGTATACAGCATTATTTATGTAAGCTACTTTTCATATCATAGACCTGTGTTGGCTACAACAAATTAAATAAGCGCTTCGAAACCATACTCGACCATCTCATTTCAATTCTCTGATCTTCAAGTCGTAGTCCTACGTTCCAAACTGATGACTCAATCAGAGCTGAGCCTACCTGTAAGAAGGCCAAGAAGACAGAGCACCACGTTGGGTAATTCGTGTATCGATCTGCTTTGTGTTCGCAATGTATACAGCATTATTTATGTAAGCTACTTTTCATATCATAGACCTGTGTTGGCTACAACAAATTAAATAAGCGCTTCGAAACCATACTCGACCATCTCATTTCAATTCTCTGATCTTCAAGTCGTAGTCCTACGTTCCAAACTGATGACTCAATCAGAGCTGAGCCTACCTGTAAGAAGGCCAAGAAGACAGAGCACCACGTTGGGTAATTCGTGTATCGATCTGCTTTGTGTTCGCAATGTATACAGCATTATTTATGTAAGCTACTTTTCATATCATAGACCTGTGTTGGCTACAACAAATTAAATAAGCGCTTCGAAACCATACTCGACCATCTCATTTCAATTCTCTGATCTTCAAGTCGTAGTCCTACGTTCCAAACTGATGACTCAATCAGAGCTGAGCCTACCTGTAAGAAGCCCAAGAAGACAGAGCACCACGTTGGGTAATTCGTGTATCGATCTGCTTTGTGTTCGCAATGTATACAGCATTATTTATGTAAGCTACTTTTCATATCATAGACCTGTGTTGGCTACAACAAATTAAATAAACGCTTTGAAACCATACTCGACTAGCTCATTTCAACTATCCGATCTGCAAATCACAGTCCTACGTTCCAAACTGATGGTTCAATCAGAAGTGAGTGTACTTGTATTTTTTCTTTTTTTTTCTTTTGTATTCGGAACAGTGGTCAACTTTCTGTGCTATGCTTCAACGACATTTGTTCGATGTTGCCTTTTGCAACAGTTCCATATTCACTGATGATTTTCTAGCCACTGGATCACAAAGTAATCTAAAATTCCTGAAGTTTCGAATTTTTTGGTGTTCCCTCGTGAATTCTTTCCCATCCACCACCACAACTTATTCCTCAGTTCCACTAGTAAGACGCCCCCCCCCCCCCCCTCTCGTTCCACTTGTGGGACGCTCCCGCTGCGCCCGGGGAGCCGTGGCTCTCCCGCCTTGGTTACGCCTCTCGATGTAAAAGTTTTGTACGATTTACTTTTCGTGGAAGTTATATGTATTCTCTAACACCACGGATCTTGTCTCTTTCAGTGATTTGAAACCTGCTATATAGTTTCCGATTTCTTTCCTTTGTATACTATTTTCCCTTTGTATACTCTGTATCGCTGTAAAAAGTTTGTACAACGATGTAATATGTACAGGAAAGAAGCTTTTCCGTGTACAACTTGGGAAAAAAAAATCAAACGCGAATCGTTTAATCCTGCTGCCTCACTCCCTCACATGCTGCGGTTATTAAATTACTAAATTTAAATAATTACATGTTGCACCCGTAGCAGACTCGCGGCGACAGACGACGTGCGTCGCAGATTTATTTGGCTCCTGCAGACAAAAACCAGATCCCCAAAACACTATTAAATCCTCTTGCAGGCAACCGATCATGAGTGAAAGTTTTCCGTCTTTAAAAAATTCCGAAAACGGAAGTTAGTCGGAGTGAAGATTTCTCCTGTAATCGTAATTTTTTTCTCGCAATGTTTCCTCGGTCTTTCAACAGAGGATTGTTTTGGTATTGTTAACTATCATTTTATTGTATAAATAGACAGAGAACATCAAAAACACAAATTCCATATTTCCTTTTGAATCATCATCATCATCATCATCATCATCATTGTCAACCATTATCAATCCACTGCTGGACGAAGGTCTCCCCAAGTTTCCTCCACAACGGTCTGTCTTGTGCCAGTCTCCTCCATGTCACCCCTGCATACTTTCGAATTTCATCCACCCATCTCCCATGTGGTCTTTTTCCGGGTCTTTTCCTGTCCCTTGGAATCCAATCTAAAATTTCGGCTGTCCATCGATGATCTGTCCTTCTGGCAGTATGTCCAGCCCATTGCCATTTCAGGGATTTGACTCTGATCATGATGTCTTCCACTCTTGTCATTTTTCGGATCCACGAGTTCCTCTTCTTATCTCTCCTGGTTACACCAAGTATGCACCTCTCCATGCTGCTTTGAGTTGTCTGCAGCCTTTGTATGTCTCTTTTAGTTAAGGTCCACGTCTCTGCACCATACGTAAGCACTGGAAGGATGCATTGATCAAACACTTTTCTTTTAAGACATAATGGCATATTGCTCTTGAAATTTATGCTGTTTCTTCCAAAAGCTCTCCAGGCAAGTTTTGTACGCCGATTAATTTCTTCAGCAATGTGACCCTCACTTGATATCTGCTGTCCAAGATAAACGTACGTGTCTGTTATCTCCAGCTTTTCTCCATCAATCGATAAATCTTCATTTCTTGTAAAAGCATTGAACATCACTTTTGTCTTCTGAAAGTTCATTTTTAATCCCACTTCTTTACTCTTGTCAGCAAGTTCCTGGATCATACTCTGCAGCTCTGATGGGCTAGTTGCAAAAATGACTACGTCATCAGCAAAACGAAGGTGGGTTAGATAATCTCCATTAATCTTTATCCCCTTGTTTTCCCAGCTCAGTGACTGAAAAACACCCTCCAATGTGGCATTAAAGAGCTATTGATATATAGTACAAAGTTTTGGGTGTCTGGGAATTTTTTTTTAATTCTGACCTATAAGATGGAATAACCATATAGATTCAATTGCATATCGAATCACTAAAAATATCGGGATTGTAAGCAAAATTATATCAAGTCTAATTACTAAGACGCTTATACTTTTATACTAAACACTTGTACAATCACATATTAATTATTGCATTTCCTCATGGTGGCATACCACTGAAACCAATATTAACAAGAAAGATGACACCAAATTTTCGGGTGTAATAAGCACGTCATTTGAATCCGTTCTGACGCAAATTAAATTTATCAAAACTATTCAAAGTCAATGGAACCGGTATGGAAAACAATAGTATCTGACGGAAGAAAGAAGATTTTCAATCGGGTTTTTAATCCCTCAGATATTGCTGTAAACGGAATCGTGAGCTTACGAACTCTTAGAAACAGAGATATCGACAAAAATAAGATGTGACTTTACGTCCCCTGGTGGGAAAACCATGCATTATTTTAGAAAGAAAGTATTCGCAAAAGGTTTATCCATATGAGCGGTATCGGTCCAAGAAAAAAAAAAAAAAAAATAGTCGAGTTTTCAGGAGCCCAGATTTTACAACAAATACTTCAGAAGCAGAAATTAACACTTATGACCCCTGGTGGCTAAACCATTCTTTACCAAACATTAGAAATTATGTGAAACATATTTTCCATCAGGTCTTGTATGCGATACAGGAAGAATTTTTCAAATCGGAGCTTTAGGAGCAGAAATAACGAAATTTACCCTTGTGCCACCTAGCGGAAAGTCTATGGTTTACTTGAAAATTTTGAATTTATAAGAGAAACATTTCGCATCGGAAACACAATCCAACAAAGAAGGAATCTTTCGAATCGAACTCCTAGAAGTAGAGATATCGACAAAAATAAGATATACATCTACGCCCGCTGGCGTAGAAACCATGCATTTTTTCAAGAAGAATTTTTTTTTTTTGGAGGTTTAACGACCACCGTGAGCTTCAACAATATTTTATTTGGAACAAACATGGACAGGAAGATACAGATGGCCTGTGCTTAACAGTTACCAAAAGATAAACAAGTGGATGACCTATTTACAATGACAATGAGATATTTACATTATGTGGATGCACTATATACAATGTAAGCAAATTCATAACACTGACAATACTGGACTGATGGGTTGACTTACTCTATGTACAACATATGTTCGCAATGTGCATCAGCAGAGTGCCATCTCTAATTTAGGTGAACACCAGTACAAGGTATAACTATAAATTTTACAGTGCCGTAAAACAAACATGTATATTTTGAGCAATCTTGAAAAGAAGAAGAAAAGAGAAGAAAAGAGCAGAAGGTTTATACTTTTCAGTATCTGAAAGATAAGCGAATAAATGATCTATCCACAATGATGGTGTGAACTCTATACAAATTGAATGCAATATCTCTCTTGTGAAACGCTGTCAAATTACAAAAAGAATTATTACTTAGGCTTAAACAAGTGCCTCAATCACAGTGCTATAGATTAACTTGTAATGAACAACAACATATGTACACAAGATGCAACGGCATAGGGAAGACACTAATAAGGAATTACAATTCCATGGTACAACTGTAAATTTCACAGTGCAAAGAGTAAAGTATATTAGTACAAACAGAACTTGCGTTTTACAGAAAATTTATACTTCGAGTACAATACAAATAATGAAAATATGAAACTGACTCTTTGTACAGCAAATATGCAATACAGCGCAGAACATTATCTAATAGACTGATTATTTCCTATTAGGCACATGTGACATGAGAAAAACCACACTGTGTAACATTAACATATAATTGAAATACTATCAAAGCATTTGCTCCGCACCATGAGCAACCACCGTGAGCAACTCAATGGGCCATAAGCGGTCGCCCGTCCCTAATTTAGGATCACTGGTTCCAGGGAAGGGAGAGAGCCAGTGCCGTAAGACAAACACAACATCCATTGATTGAAGGTTTAACGACCACCGTGAGCAACTCAATGGGCTATAAGCAGTCGCCCGTCCCTAATTTAGGGTCACTGGTTCCAGGGAAGGGAGAGAGCCAGTGCCGTAAGACAAACACAACATCCATTGATTGATTGGAGGTTTAACGACCACCGTGAGCAACTCAATGGGCTATAAGCAGTCGCCCGTCCCTAATTTAGGGTCACTGGTTCCAGGGAAGGGAGAGAGCCAGTGCCGTAAGACAAACACAACATCCATTGATTGATTGGAGGTTTAACGACCACCGTGAGCAACTCAATGGGCTATAAGCAGTCGCCCGTCCCTAATTTAGGGTCACTGGTTCCAGGAAAGGGAGAGAGCCAGTGCCGTAAGACAAACACAACATCCATTGATTGATTGGAGGTTTAACGACCACCGTGAGCAACTCAATGGGCTATAAGCAGTCGCCCGTCCCTAATTTAGGGTCACTTGTTCCAGGGAAGGGAGAGAGCCAGTGCCGTAAGACAAACACAACATCCATGCCCGACCGGGATTCGAACCCGGACCCCTTACGGACGAATGATTAGAGGCCAGCGCCTTAGACCACTGCGCCACCGGGGCGGCGAAAAAAGTTTCCTTAAAGGTTTGTCGACATGAGTAGTATCGGTCAACAAACGACTTTTTTTTCAATCGAGATATTAGAAGGTCATATTTTGCTGCAAATACATCAGAAGCGGAAATTAAGATGTACGTCCCCTGGTGGCCAAACTATTTCTTACAAAAATCAGAAATTATGTGCAAACGATTTCCCATCAGGAGCTCTATCCGGTGCAGAAAGCATTTTTCAAATCAGAGATTTAGAAGCAGAGATATAGGTGGAAACGCAATTTTCATTTACGCCCCCTAGCGGAAAGTCTATGAATTACTTGAAAAGTTTGAAACTATATGAACCACATGTCCCACTAGAAACACTATCAAACAAAGAAGGAAATTTTTCAAATCGGACTCCTAGAAGTAGAGATATTGACAAAAATAAGATATACATCTACGCCCTCTGGCGTAGAAACCATGCACTATTTTGAGAAGAAAATGTTTCTAAAATGTTTGCCGACATGAGCAGTATAGGTCAACATACGACGTTTTTTTCAATCGAGAATTTAAAAGCTCATATTTTGCTGCAAATACATCAGAAGCGGAAATTAAGATGTACGCCCCCTGGTGGCCAAACTATTTTTTTTACAAAAATTAGAAATTATGTGCAAACGATTTCCCATCAGGAGCTGTATCCGGTGCAGAAAGAAGTTTTTAAATCGGAGATTTAGAAGCAGAGATATAGGGGAAACGCAATTTACCGCTACGCCTCCTAGCGGAAAGTCTATGAATTACTTGGAAATTTTGAAATTATAGGAAAAACATGTCACACGGAAAACACTATCTAACAAAGAAAGGAATTTTTCAAATCGGACTCCTACAAGTAGAGATATTGACAAAAATGAGATGTATATCTACGCCCCCTGGCGGAGAAACTGTGGAATATTCAAAAAAGGAAATATTCCGAAAAGGTTTATCGATGTGAGTGGCATCAGTCCACGAAAGAATTTTTCAATCGATATTTTAGAAGCTCCGATTTTATGGCCAGAAGCAAAAATTAACACTTACGCCCCCTGGCGGCCAAAGTATTCTTTAACAAAAATTTGAAATTATATGCAAAAGATTTTCCATCAGGAGATGTATCCGCTGAAGAAAAAATGTTTCAAATCGGAGTTTTGGAAGAAGAATTATCGGGAAAAATGTAATTTACTTTTACGACCCCTAGAGGAGAATCTATGCGTTATTTGAAAAAATTAACTATATCTAAAATACTCTTGGACATAAATGGAATCGAAAGACAAAATATTTTTTCAATTGGATGTTTAGAAGCAAATATGTGGAATAAAACATATTTTTGAATTCGACATCATCTGCATTTACGAACCCTCTACTGGGTAAATTGTACATCGTAAAGAAAAAACGAAATAAAGGATCATCATTTGCATATTTCAAGCTTCGCAATTCAAACAGAATTTTTCAAATCGGACTAATAGTTGCAGAGATATCGTGGGTAAAGACGGACGGACAAACCGATAACAGAAGCACGATCTTTTTTTACAAAAGACGTGCTAATAAACTCAAATATTACAGAATAAATACATAAGGTTATTTATTAGACTTAAAAACAAATTCTGCTTCTCATACCAACTTCGCACGTTTCATTTCTCACCATATATATTCATGTTAACCCCAACAATTATGGAATTGTATCTGTTAAACAGTTATTTGATTTCAAAACCGGTAAACCAATGTTCCAAAGAATAAAACAAAATTTATACATAGATATTATTGAATTGAATTTTCATACTTAATAGCTATGAAAGGACACATAGAGCCGCCCCGGTGGCGCAGTGGTCTAAGCGATGGCCTCTGATCATTCGTCCGAACGGGGTCCAGGTTCGAATCCCGGTCAGGCATGGATGTTGTGTTTGTCTTACGGCACTGGCTCTCTCCCTTCCCTGAAACCAGTGACCCTAAATTAGGGACGGGCGACTGCTTATAGCCCATTGAGTTGCTCACGGTGGTCGTTAAACCTCCAATCAATCAATGGATGTTGTGTTTGTCTTACGGCACTGGCTCTCTCCCTTCCCTGAAACCAGTGACCCTAAATTAGGGACGGGCGACTGCTTATAGCCCATTGAGTTGCTCACGGTGGTCGTTAAACCTCCAATCAATCAATGGATGTTGTGTTTGTCTTATGGTACTGGCTCTCTCCCTTCCCTGGAACCAGTGACCCTAAATTAGGGACGGGCGACTGCTTATAGCCCATTGAGTTGCTCACGGTGGTCGTTAAACCTCCAATCAATCAATGGATGTTGTGTTTGTCTTACGGCACTGGCTCTCTCCCTTCCCTGGAACCGGTGACCCTAAATTAGGGACGGGCGACTGCTTATAGCCCGTTGAGTTGATCACGGTGGTCGTTAAACCTCCAATCAATCAATGGATGTTGTGTTTGTCTTACGGCACTGGCTCTCTCCCTTCCCTGGAACCGGTGACCCTAAATTAGGGACGGGCGACTGCTTATAGCCCGTTGAGTTGCTCACGGTGGTCGTTAAACCTCCAATCAATCAATGGATGTTGTGTTTGTCTTACAGCACTGGCTCTCTCCCTTCCCTGGAACCGGTGACCCTAAATTAGGGACGGGCGACTGCTTCTAGCCCGTTGAGTTGCTCACGGTGGTCGTTAAACCTCCAATCAATCAATGGATGTTGTGTTTGTCTTACGGCACTGGCTCTCTCCCTTCCCTGGAACCGGTGACCCTAAATTAGGGACGGGCGACTGCTTATAGCCCGTTGAGTTGCTCACGGTGGTCGTTAAACCTCCAATCAATCAATGGATGTTGTGTTTGTCTTACGGCACTGGCTCTCTCCCTTCCCTGGAACCAGTGACCCTAAATTAGGGACGGGCGACTGCTTATAGCCCATTGAGTTGCTCACGGTGGTCGTTAAACCTCCAATCAAAAAAAAAAAAAAAAAAAAAAGGACACATAGATCATTATTAACACAAATATATCGAAAAACTCTCATGATAAAACGGAGTTTAAAGGATATTGGTCCGGAATTTTGGAATAAACTGCCTATTGAGTTGACTAGAATAAATAGCCTAAACTTATTCAAAAATAAACTAGAAAAAGTACTTATTAAGTTAAATAAAAAAACCTTAATAATGAAAAACAAATTATTTATAAAATAACCATAATAACACTTAACATTACTGCTGTGTTTGTCTATATACACTATATTGACAAAAGTCACCGGACACCTAGAAGAGAAACACAACATTGCATTTATTGACATACATTAGTACGGTTTCGGTCCACCTTTGGTCTTAATGCATGCACTGACCCTTCGAGACATGCTTTCGACAAGGTTTTGGAACACAGCGATAGGTATGCGCTTCCATTCAGTACATAATGCTGCCGCTAACTATTGCTTAGTAGTAAGCCTTGGTTCCAAACTTCTTAAGCGGTGCTCTAATTCAATCCATAGGTGCTCTATGGGATTAAGATCAGGGCTCTGTGCTGGCCAGTCCACACACGATACGGAATTATCGTCAAACCACGCCATAACAGTCCTTGCTTTAGGGCTCGGTGTATTGGTACCAACATGGCTCTGTTCCATAGTATTGATACAGAGTTGGTAGAGCATAATTTTCCAGAGTATTGAGGTAGACGTGCTGGTTAACAGGTTTGTCCACGATAACCAAAGGGCCGGGACCATACCACGAATAACACCCCCACACAATTACACTGCCAGATCCCAACTTGACCGTAGGAACTGTATACTGTGGTAAATAGCGTTCCACCAGCTGCCGCCATACACACACACGGCCATCAGACTGATGGATCGTGTATCTGAATTCATCAGTCCATAAGACTCATTTCCATTGATCTATGATCCACGATAAATGTTCTTTACACCATGCTAAACGACGAGTAGCATTCCGAGTGGAGATAGAAAGGCTTATGAGCAGCCGCACGACCACGGTAACCCATGGAATGAAGTTCTCTGCGAATGGTACGTAAACATACCGAGGTTGCAGCATTTTTACTCACCTGTACACTGAGGTCTTGTGCAGTACTCCGTCGATTAGCTGTAACGACTTGTAACGTACCAGGAGATGTGACGTACCTGCCAGCAGGACGCACATGACATAAAGGCAGATAGGAATCAGAATACATGTCCGCGTAGCTTAATTGGTAGAGCAACTTATTCCGGAATAAGCGTACTCGGGTTCGAATCCCGGCGTAGACCGAAAATGACGGAGAAATTCACTTCGTTATAATGGCGCCCGAACTATCCGGATGACCCGACCGTTCAAAATCTCGCATTGGTGTGATGTTATTTCCACACCGCGAGATAGGAAAAATATGAGCAGCACTTCGAAAGAAAAAAAAAAAAAAAAAAAGAAAAATAAGGGGGAGATGATGTAACGTACCAGGAGATGTGACGTACCTGCCAGCAGGACGCACATGACATAAAGGCAGATAGCAATTAGAATCAATGTCCGCGTAGCTTAATTGGTAGAGCAACTTATTCCGGAATGAGTGGACCCGGGTTCGAACCCCGGCGCGGATAAAAATGACGGAGAAATTCACTTCGTTATAGACTCTCCTGAGGCTTTGACGTCCTCTATCACTGATTTTCTTTGGTCTACCGGTACGTTTTGCTGCTTCAGGCACGCCATGTGTCTTCCACTTATTCAGTACATCCAAAACAGTTGACTTGGGTATGTTTAAACGCCTCTCGGTTTCTCTTAAGGACAACCCACTAATATAACACCCAACAATCTTTCCTTTCTCAAAGTCAGTTCTCTCCCGCCGCGACAAAGAAGCGGTAAAGAAGCTCACTCATACCATTTTCAAATTTTGTCTCGTGCAGTATTCCTTTGATTAGCTGTAACGACTCTCCTGAGGCTTCGACGTCCTCTATCACTGATTTTCTTTGGTCTGCCGGTACGTTTTGCTGCTTCAGGCACGCCATGTGTCTTCCACTTATTCAGTACATCCAAAACAGTTGACTTGGGTATGTTTAAACGCCTCTCGGTTTCTCTTATGGACAACCCACTAATATAACACCCAACAATCTTTCCTTTCTCAAAGTCAGTTCTCTCCCGCCGCGACAAAGAAGCGGAAAGAAGCTCACTTATACCATTTTCAAATTTTGTCTCGTGCAGTATTCCTTTGATTAGCTGTAACGACTCTCCTGAGGCTTCGACGTCCTCTATCACTGATTTTCTTTGGTCTGCCGGTACGTTTTGCTGCTTCAGGCACGCCATGTGTCTTCCACTTATTCAGTACATCCAAAACAGTTGACTTGGGTATGTTTAAACGCCTCTCGGTTTCTCTTATGGACAACCCACTAATATAGCACCCAACAATCTTTCCTTTCTCAAAGTCAGTTCTCTTCCGCCGCGACAAAGAAGCGGTAAAGAAGCTCACTTATACCATTTTCAAATTTTGTCTCGTGCAGTATTCCTTTGATTAGCTGTAACGACTCTCCTGAGGCTTCGACGTCCTCTATCACTGATTTTCTTTGGTCTGCCGGTACGTTTTGCTGCTTCAGGCACGCCATGTGTCTTCCACTTATTCAGTACATCCAAAACAGTTGACTTGGGTATGTTTAAACGCCTCTCGGTTTCTCTTAAGGACAACCCACTAATATAACACCCAACAATCTTTCCTTTCTCAAAGTCAGTTCTCTCCCGCCGCGACAAAGAAGCGGTAAAGAAGCTCACTCATACCATTTTCAAATTTTGTCTCGTGCAGTATTCCTTTGATTAGCTGTAACGACTCTCCTGAGGCTTCGACGTCCTCTATCACTGATTTTCTTTGGTCTGCCGGTACGTTTTGCTGCTTCAGGCACGCCATGTGTCTTCCACTTATTCAGTACATCCAAAACAGTTGACTTGGGTATGTTTAAACGCCTCTCGGTTTCTCTTATGGACAACCCACTAATATAACACCCAACAATCTTTCCTTTCTCAAAGTCAGTTCTCTCCCGCCGCGACAAAGAAGCGGTAAAGAAGCTCACTTATACCATTTTCAAATTTTGTCTCGTGCAGTATTCCTTTGATTAGCTGTAACGACTCTCCTGAGGCTTCGACGTCCTCTATCACTGATTTTCTTTGGTCTGCCGGTACGTTTTGCTGCTTCAGGCACGCCATGTGTCTTCCACTTATTCAGTACATCCAAAACAGTTGACTTGGGTATGTTTAAACGCCTCTCGGTTTCTCTTATGGACAACCCACTAATATAACACCCAACAATCTTTCCTTTCTCAAAGTCAGTTCTCTCCCGCCGCGACAAAGAAGCGGAAAGAAGCTCACTTATACCATTTTCAAATTTTGTCTCGTGCAGTATTCCTTTGATTAGCTGTAACGACTCTCCTGAGGCTTCGACGTCCTCTATCACTGATTTTCTTTGGTCTGCCGGTACGTTTTGCTGCTTCAGGCACGCCATGTGTCTTCCACTTATTCAGTACATCCAAAACAGTTGACTTGGGTATGTTTAAACGCCTCTCGGTTTCTCTTAAGGACAACCCACTAATATAACACCCAACAATCTTTCCTTTCTCAAAGTCAGTTCTCTCCCGCCGCGACAAAGAAGCGGTAAAGAAGCTCACTCATACCATTTTCAAATTTTGTCTCGTGCAGTATTCCTTTGATTAGCTGTAACGACTCTCCTGAGGCTTCGACGTCCTCTATCACTGATTTTCTTTGGTCTGCCGGTACGTTTTGCTGCTTCAGGCACGCCATGTGTCTTCCACTTATTCAGTACATCCAAAACAGTTGACTTGGGTATGTTTAAACGCCTCTCGGTTTCTCTTATGGACAACCCACTAATATAACACCCAACAATCTTTCCTTTCTCAAAGTCAGTTCTCTCCCGCCGCGACAAAGAAGCGGTAAAGAAGCTCACTTATACCATTTTCAAATTTTGTCTCGTGCAGTATTCCTTTGATTAGCTGTAACGACTCTCCTGAGGCTTCGACGTCCTCTATCACTGATTTTCTTTGGTCTGCCGGTACGTTTTGCTGCTTCAGGCACGCCATGTGTCTTCCACTTATTCAGTACATCCAAAACAGTTGACTTGGGTATGTTTAAACGCCTCTCGGTTTCTCTTATGGACAACCCACTAATATAACACCCAACAATCTTTCCTTTCTCAAAGTCAGTTCTCTCCCGCCGCGACAAAGAAGCGGAAAGAAGCTCACTTATACCATTTTCAAATTTTGTCTCGTGCAGTATTCCTTTGATTAGCTGTAACGACTCTCCTGAGGCTTCGACGTCCTCTATCACTGATTTTCTTTGGTCTGCCGGTACGTTTTGCTGCTTCAGGCACGCCATGTGTCTTCCACTTATTCAGTACATCCAAAACAGTTGACTTGGGTATGTTTAAACGCCTCTCGGTTTCTCTTATGGACAACCCACTAATATAACACCCAACAATCTTTCCTTTCTCAAAGTCAGTTCTCTCCCGCCGCGACAAAGAAGCGGTAAAGAAGCTCACTTATACCATTTTCAAATTTTGTCTCGTGCAGTATTCCTTTGATTAGCTGTAACGACTCTCCTGAGGCTTCGACGTCCTCTATCACTGATTTTCTTTGGTCTGCCGGTACGTTTTGCTGCTTCAGGCACGCCATGTGTCTTCCACTTATTCAGTACATCCAAAACAGTTGACTTGGGTATGTTTAAACGCCTCTCGGTTTCTCTTATGGACAACCCACTAATATAACACCCAACAATCTTTCCTTTCTCAAAGTCAGTTCTCTCCCGCCGCGACAAAGAAGCGGTAAAGAAGCTCACTTATACCATTTTCAAATTTTGTCTCGTGCAGTATTCCTTTGATTAGCTGTAACGACTCTCCTGAGGCTTCGACGTCCTCTATCACTGATTTTCTTTGGTCTGCCGGTACGTTTTGCTGCTTCAGGCACGCCATGTGTCTTCCACTTATTCAGTACATCCAAAACAGTTGACTTGGGTATGTTTAAACGCCTCTCGGTTTCTCTTATGGACAACCCACTAATATAACACCCAACAATCTTTCCTTTCTCAAAGTCAGTTCTCTCCCGCCGCGACAAAGAAGCGGTAAAGAAGCTCACTTATACCATTTTCAAATTTTGTCTCGTGCAGTATTCCTTTGATTAGCTGTAACGACTCTCCTGAGGCTTCGACGTCCTCTATCACTGATTTTCTTTGGTCTGCCGGTACGTTTTGCTGCTTCAGGCACGCCATGTGTCTCCCACTTATTCAGTACATCCAAAACAGTTGACTTGGGTATGTTTAAACGCCTCTCGGTTTCTCTTATGGACAACCCACTAATATAACACCCAACAATATTTCCTTTCTCAAAGTCAGTTCTCTCCCGCCGCGACAAAGAAGCGGTAAAGAAGCTCACTCATACCATTTTCAAATTTTGTCTCGTGCAGTATTCCTTTGATTAGCTGTAACGACTCACCTGAGGCTTCGACGTCCTCTATCACTGATTTTCTTTGGTCTGCCGGTACGTTTTGCTGCTTCAGGCACGCCATGTGTCTTCGTACAGATGTTGGATGTAAGTTTGGGGTATTGAGTTCCAAGCATCCTCAACCTGGACGCCTCAATCGGGGATGGTCGTGGCTGGCCGTGGAGACCGGATAAGTTGTTGTCCCATAAAATCCCACACGTGCTCAATGGGGGACAAATCCGGTGGCCATGGAAGTTGTCTCACACCATGAAGTGCATGTTGCGTTGCACGTGCCGTGTGTGGGCGTGCGTTACCTTGCTGGAAAACACCACGATGGACCGACCTTACAAATGACACAAGAACAGGCTGAATGATGTTGTTGATGTAGGAGGTGCTGTTTTAACGTACCCGGTACAAACACTAGTTGTGTACGAGAGTGATAGCTGATCGCTCCTCACACCAGGAGACCAGGTGTAGGCCCAGTGTGTCGCTGGCGGGTGCAAGAAGGGTGGAGACGCTCCCCTGTGCGTCTGCGAACACGCATATGGCCATCGGAGGCTCCTAAGCAGAATCTGCTTTCATCGCTGAACACGACAGATCGCCATTGCGTTCTCCAGTGCAGACGTTGGCGACACCACTGCAGCCGTTCCTGACGGTGGGCTGGAGTCAGAGGTACTCATGCCAGAGGCACACGTGCACGTAGTCCTACATCCAGTAGACGGTTGCGGATTGTTCGCACAGTCACCTCAGGTGCAACGGCAGCTCGGATTTGCGTCGCAGTATATATTCTGCTTGACAACGCCGCTCTTCTTATGCGTCGATCGGTCCGCTCATCAGTCCGTCTGTGACTCCCGGTTCCACGTCTTCTCGTGTGGGAATGTTCCTCGGACCATCTACGCCACCATCGTACCACCACCGATACTTCCCGTCCAATACGACGATACGACCACCCGGCCTCGCGGAGTCCGACTAGACGACCTCGCTCAAAGTCCGATAACTGCTGAAATTGTACACGTCTTCCATGTCCAGGCATTGCAGCTTCTTCAGGGTCTTCGCACGTGTCCGTACGCCGACGACTGATTACATTCACTTCGCCGTACTCCTTAAGTACCACCGACGATAATTTACATATTATGCCGTGCTGTGGCGTAAGCGCTCACCGGTTGGTCCCGAAATTAACATCACACGTACGTTAACTCGACCCCATTAACATATCTAAATTTCATGATCGTCCGCCAATTCCTTCTTGGTGTTCTTTTTTCACTTTCCGGCAGTGTATGTTCATACATTCTACATGTAACGGCAAGAATAAAATTTATTATTATTAAATATGTTTTAGTTTGAAAATGGACTCTAAATGCGCAGTTACTGACCAGGTAAATGAGTTTGTATATTTGGGAAACATGTTCGACAGAGAGAACAAATTAGATGGTGAAATTAGTAGGCGAGTGAACTTTTCATTGAAAGTCATAGCTGCTTCAGGAGGATTTGACAGGAATGAGGGGTTCTCAAGAAATTCCCAAATGGATGTGCATGAAAGTGTAATTGTTCCTACTCTGATGTATGGCATAGAAACCTGGGTACTACAGAAGAGATATAGGAGTCGTTTGTGTGCTGGAGAAATCAGTTACTTAAGGGGGGTTTGTGGCAAAGCACGCTCTGATCATGTGAGGAATGAACATGTGTTGGAGATGTGTAATGTTGAGCAAAATGTTGTCAGTAAGGTGGAGACTCTTAGGTGGTTCGGTCATGTTGAAAAATTGAGTGATGAGATGGTTACTAAGATAATTTATTCAGAGCAAGTGGCAGGAAAGAAAGGTGGAGAGAGGAAGGCCAAAGAAATCATGGAAGGATCCGATTCAGGAATGTCTGCATGGGAAAATATAACGAGTATAAAGTACAGAATGTCTTGTGTCCGTCGTGTGATGGATGTCAGTGATGCTCGAGCTGTGTGCCGAGATCGCTGTAAATGGGGACATTTGTTACATCAAGAGTAATCAGTTAATCATTTATCTGGCTGATTATCTTTCTTTGTGGGGCTAACCTCTGAATCTCAGAGAACAGCTCAGTGATAAGTATGTATGTATGCATCATATGTTGAAAATGGAGACAACAGTTTCCGAAAACGGAAGTTAGACGGAGTGAAGATTTCTCCCGTGATCGCAATTTGTTTTTCTTGCGACGTTCCCTCAGTGTTCTAACAGGGTATTTTCCGGTATTGTTGTTGAATATTATTTCATTGCATAATGTGTTTCAGTTGGAGGCAACAATTTCTAAAAACGGAATATTAAATTACTTTTCTCGCGATGCTCCCTCTGCTCTGTATGGTCGTTAAATATAATTTCATTAGATAAATGTTTGCATTTAAGATTGAAAATTGCGAAAAATTTTCCGAAGACGAAAGTTGGACTGACCGAAAATTTCTCCCGTAATCGTAAAATGTAGGCTAAAACGTTCGACAACGGAAGCTAGAGTCAGCGAAGATTTCTTCCATAATCTCCCTCAACCAGGTGCGTTTCTCCTGTTCTTTTTTATTCTTTAACCATTATTTAATTATACAAATGTTTATACACTATCTACCAACAGGTAATTGGACACCTGCGATAGCAAAGGAAAACGAAGTTTATTCACCTTCAATAGTTGGTGGAGCCTCCACGAGCGGCGATTACAGCTGCGCATACTCTCAACCAGGCGTTGTACGACGGCTTGCGGTATTTTCTTCCACTCGGCTTGGAGAAGACAGGTCAGTTCCTTCACCGATTTCGGACGGTGGGGGCACCCCTTAAGTCGACGCTCTAACTCGTCCCAGAGGTGCTCGATAGGGTTAAGGTCCGGGCTCTGCGCAGGCCAGTCCATTCCATTAACCCCATTGCCACCATACCAAGCCAGGGTGGACCTCGCAACATGACAGGTGGCATTGTCATCCAGAAAGTAACATGGGTCCATCCCGTAAAACTGCCACAACGTACGAAGCGCATGGTCATCCAAAATGGTGTAATAGGTCTCGGCGTTGAGTCTACCAGGAATTACGACCAACGGTCCCGTGCCATACCAGGAGAAACCCCCCATAGCATAATTCCACCGCCGCCGAACTTCAGAATTGGCATAATACATTCGGGCAGGAGGCGTTCTCCAGGCAGACGCCAAACCCAGACCCTGCCATCCGAACGGTAGGGGGTGAACCTTGATTCGTCGCTCCAGAGAACCTGTTTCCACTGTTCAACGGTCCACTGTCGACGTTCTTTGCACCACGTTAGCCGAGCAGCGCTATTGGACTTGGTGATCAAAGGCTTGTGGGCGGCAGCACGTCCATGATAACCGAGCAGATGGGCTTCCTTACGGATGGTATTCATCAAAAGAACACTCCCGGATGCCTGTTGAAACTCCTCGCAGATGTGGCCCATCGATTTTGCGTGGTTCTTCCGAATTTCTCTGGCCAGCACCCGACGGTCTCTAACTCCCAGTTTTGTGGGTCTGCCGGGTCGGGGCACATTCCGACAGTCACCTCTCATCTTCCACTTGCCAATCACGTAGGCCACTGTCTATTTTGGGTACTTCAACTCGCTGGATATGTCACGTATGGATCGGCCATTTCTGTGATACCCGACGATTACACCTTTCTCGAAATCGGAGAGCTCCGAACTGCGTGGCATCTTGCATGCGACTGGTTGCGTTGTTGTTTCCCACACGATATTTAACGGGGGTGGCCGTGACGTGTATTAGGACAGAAGATATCGTCGATTGCAGGGGTGTCCAATTACCAGTTGGTAGATAGTGTATTTGAGATTGAAAATGAAGAAAAATTATTCGAAAACGGAAGTAGGACGGAGCGAAGATGTCTCCTGTAATCGTAAGTTTTTTTTTCTATGGATGCCTCTGTCCTTTATAGTTGTTAAATACAATTTTATTCCATAAATCTTTGTGTTTAGCTTGAAAGTGATGGCAAAATTCTAGGTACAGCGGCTCAGAGTGTTCCTGATCCTAGTTATTATTGCAGTTGCTGCAGTACTTAGGTTAGAAATATGTGAAGAAATACGAGGTGGTCAGTTCTCTCTCTTTTTCAAAATTTCAACCTGTGCATATTTTTTATTTATTTATTTATTTTGTAATATTTTTCCAAAAGAAATAAATATTTTATTTCTGTGCATAATTTTAATATTAAAATTTGTATTTCTGCGCATATTTATTTATTTATTTACTAGCGAATATCCCATCCTAGGACGGTTGTTTTTAAACTTTAAATAAATAATAATAATATATAGCAAAGGGACATCTCAGTAAGGGAAGAAAACAGATTATGGCTCTGAGAAAAGAAGATGGTTCTATAACAAGAAATAGAGGCGAAATTTTGACAAGAGTGAAAGATTTCTACTCCAAATTATATGAAAGGGATGATACATGTACTCCAGACACCATGAAAGGTACCAGTACCAGAGTTCTTCCAGTCCTTCCAGCAGAAGTTGCACATGCAATCAAGAACATGAAGAGGGGAAAAGCTCCAGGAGAAGATGGAATTACTGTAGACATCATACAAGAAGCAAGTGGAGAAATCGAAACAGTACTCGCCCAAATTTTTACTCGATGCTTTAATGAAGGGAATATACCTGAGGATTGGAACAACGCTACAATGATCTTGCTACATAAAAAAGGTGACATTGAGGATCTCAGGAACTACAGACCTATCAGCCTCCTCTCAGTGGTTTATAAAATCTTCACTAAAGTTCTTTCACACCGCTTGAAGGTGACACTGGACATGGCTCAACCGAGAGAACAAGCTGGATTCAGGAGTGGCTACAGCACAATAGATCATATCCACGTACTGAGAGAACTAATTGAAAGAGCGAGGGAATATGAACTTCCATTGTGCATGGCTTTTATCGATTATGAAAAAGCCTTTGATTCGGTGAAACCATCAGCAGTTGCAATGGCTCTGAAATCCTGCGGTATTGAAGATGCATACATTAATATTATTAATAACATCTATGAAAATGCAAGTGCAAAGATTCGGCTGTTTGAAAATACAACACACATAAAAATTGGAAAGGGAGTGAGACAAGGGGACACCATATCTCCGAAGCTCTTTAATGCCACATTGGAGGGTGTCTTTCAGTCGCTGAGCTGGGAAAACAAGGGGATAAAGATTAATGGAGATTATCTAACCCACCTTCGTTTTGCTGATGACGTAGTCATTTTTGCAACTACCCCGTCAGAGCTGCAGAGTATGATCCAGGAACTTGCAGACAAGAGTAAAGAAGTGGGATTAAAAATGAACTTTCGGAAGACAAAAGTGATGTTCAATGCTTTTACAAGAAATGAAGATTTATCGATTGATGGAGAAAAGCTGGAGATAACAGAAACGTATGTTTATCTTGGACAGCAGATATCAAGTGAGGGTCACATTGATGAAGAAATTAATCGGCGTACAAAACTTGCCTGGAGAGCTTTTGGAAGAGACAGCATAATTTTCAAGAGCAATATGCCATTATGTCTTAAAAGAAAAGTGTTTGATCAATGCATCCTTCCAGTGCTTACGTATGGTGCAGAGACGTGGACCTTAACTAAAAGAGACATACAAAGGCTGCAGACAACTCAAAGCAGCATGGAGAGGTGCATGCTTGGTATAACCAGGAGAGATAAGAAGAGGAACTCGTGGATCCGAAAAATGACGAGAGTGGAAGACATCATGATCAGAGTTAAATCCCTGAAATGGCAATGGGCTGGACATACTGCCAGAAGGACAGACCATAGATGGACAGCCGAAATTTTAGATTGGATTCCAAGGGACAGGAAAAGACCCAGAAAAAGACCACATGGGAGATGGGTGGATGAAATTCCTAAATATGCGGGAGTGACATGGAGGAGACTGGCACAAGACAGACCGTTGTGGAGGAAACTTGGGGAGACCTTCGTCCAGCAGTGGATTGATAATGGTTGACGATGATGATGATGATGATGATATAAGGGATTTGCCAGTCCTGTGACGGAATGAAATTTTTAATTGATGCAGATTGAAAACAAATAAAATTGACTCCGGATTTCTGTAAAGAAATATAGTAAAAACTTATATGTAAGAACTCATTCATGTTAGAACTAAAAATTATATGCTATTTATTACCGTTTTTCAAGAGATCTCGCGATAAATGACATTCTGCGTAAAATATTCGTTGTTTAACAATTGTAGATTAGAGCGTTTAGATAGATCGATATTATGCAAAATGTGTAATTTAATAACTTTGTAAACTTACCTTAATGACTTTCACTTTGATTTTTCGCGTTAAATTACCTCTTCTCCGGCATTACGGCTTGTTTTAGATTGTCCTATGCGACGGTTAGTTTCAAACTTCATACCAAAGCCTTTTCTACAAAATAATGCGACACGTGGTGTAAAAAATCGGAACTATCTTAATTCTCGACAATGTGCTTTTAGGGCGACATCTGCTTTTAGATGCAATCTTGCTCACAGTGACATCTCAAGATTTCAGTTTTTATTGTAGATTAGAGCGTTTAGATAGATGGATATTTTGTAAAATGTTTAATATAATCAGCACTGAATTAGCAAAATTAGTTAAATTTAAAAAAGTAAAAAAATAATTAAAGCGTACAAATTAATATTCGAATTGTGCTAAATTAAATTAATATACAAACGCTACTTGCCGTGATATTAATTCGAATTTTGTAGATCGGATAAATAGAACTCGAATCATCGATAATCCAATGTTTTTAAATTAGCACGCGATCATCTCAATGTGATCGCATGCAAACTCAACTTGCTGTGTTATTAAGAATTCAATTCGAATTTTGTAGATCGGAAAAAATAGAACTCGAGTCATTAATAATCCAATGTTTTTAAATTGGCAATCGTTTTTACATGAAGAGAGCACACACGAATTGTGCGACGATAAGTGATGGCGCAACAATGCCGACGTTGCTGTGACGTCAAGCGTTTCAGAGAGGCAGACAGACAGATCTGGGTGTTTATACATATTATTAATTTATTTATTTTGCATCTAGTAGTTATTTTGCCTAGTGACCACGCGCTAATTATTTTGTGGCACCATATCTCTCGCATACTCGCCAGAAACTCTCTGCTGTGGGGCATGCTACGGGCTATTAAGTTATTTTAATTAAATAATTATTCCAAAACTCAAAAGCCGCCCCGGTGGCGCAGTGGTCTAAGCGATGGCCTCTGATCATTCGTCCGAAAGGGGTCCGGGTTCGAATCCCCGCGGGGCAGTGGTCTAAGCGATGGCCTCTGATCATTCGTCCGAAAGGGGTCCGGGTTCGAATCCCGGCGGGGCATGGATGTTGTGTTTGTCTTACTCCCTTCCCTGGAACCAGTGACCCTAAATTAGGGACGGGCGACTGCTTATAGCCCATTGAGTTGCTAAGGGTGGTCGTTAAACCTCCAATAAAAAAAAACAAAAAAACTCAAAACCAAGAACTCCGTGTTTAAAATGATGCCAGGAACCCGATTCCTGCCGCCCCGGTGGCGCAGTGGTCTAAGGCGCTGGCCTCTGATCATTCGTCCGTAAGGGGTCCGGGTTCGAATCCCGGTCAGGCATGGATGTTGTGTTTGTCTTACAGCACTGGCTCTCTCCCTTCCCTGGAACCAGTGACCCTAAATTAGGGACGGGCGACTGCTTATAGTCCATTGAGTTGCTCACGGTGGTCGTTAAACCTCCAATCAATCAATGGATGTTGTGTTTGCCTTACGGCACTGGCTCTCTTCCTTCCCTGGAACCAGTGACCCTAAATTAGGGACGGGCGACTGCTTATAGCCCATTGAGTTGCTAAGGGTGGTCGTTAAACCTCCAATAAAAAAAAACAAAAAACTCAAAACCAAGAACTCCGTGTTTAAAATGATGCCAGGAACCCGATTCCTGCCGCCCCGGTGGCGCAGTGGTCTAAGGCGCTGGCCTCTGATCATTCGTCCGTAAAGGGTCCGGGTTCAAATCCCGGTCAGGCATGGATGTTGTGTTTGTCTTACAGCACTGGCTCTCTCCCTTCCCTGGAACCAGTGACCCTAAATTAGGGACGGGCGACTGCTTATAGCCCATTGAGTTGCTCACGGTGGTCGTTAAACCTCCAATCAATCAATGGATGTTGTGTTTGTCTTACGGCACTGGCTCTTTCCCTTCCCTGGAACCAGTGACCCTAAATTAGGGACGGGCTACTGCTCATAGCCCATTGAGTTGCTCATGGTGGTCGTTAAACCTCCAATAAAAAAAAAACTCAAAACCCAAAACTCCGTGTTTAAAATGATGCCAGGAACCCCATTTCTTCCGCCCCGGTGGCGCAGAGGTCTAAGGCGCTGGCCTCTGATCATTCGTCCGTAAGGGGTCCGGGTTCGAATCCCGGTCAGGCGTGGATGTTGTGTTTTTCTTACAGCACTGGCTCTCTCCCTTCCCTGGAACCAGTGACCCTAAATTAGGGACGGGCGACTGCTTATAGTCCATTGAGTTGCTCACGGTGGTCGTTAAACCTCCAATCAATCAATGGATGTTGTGTTTGCCTTACGGCACTGGCTCTCTCCCTTCCCTGGAACCAGTGACCCTAAATTAGGGACGGGCGACTGCTTATAGCCCATTGAGTTGCTCACGGTGGTCGTTAAACCTCCAATCAATCAATGGATGTTGTGTTTGTCTTACGGCACTGGCTCTTTCCCTTCCCTGGAACCAGTGACCCTAAATTAGGGACGGGCTACTGCTCATAGCCCATTGAGTTGCTCATGGTGGTCGTTAAACCTCCAATAAAAAAAAAAAACTCAAAACCCAAAACTCCGTGTTTAAAATGATGCCAGGAACCCCATTTCTTCCGCCCCGGTGGCGCAGAGGTCTAAGGCGCTGGCCTCTGATCATTCGTCCGTAAGGGGTCCGGGTTCGAATCCCGGTGAGGCATGGATGTTGTGCTTGTCTTACGGCACTGGCTCTCTCCCTTCCCTGGAACCACTGACCCTAAATTAGGGACGGGCGACTGCTTATAGCCCATTGAGTTGCTCACGGTGGTCGTTAAACCTCCAACAAAAAAAAAAAAAAAAAAAAAAAAAAGAACCCCATTCCACCAGGAAGGGGGAAAAGCCCGATCTTAGATAAACTTGAATATTATTATTTTTCAGAGTTTTATTGAAAATCTAACGAAAGTTTAAAATTATTTCGTTGTGCCCTTTTAGGGCGTGGATGGAGGAAATCTAATGAATCTGAATTACGTTGAAAGCGGAATTCAAGAACCAATAAGAAGCTGTTTCCATTTTTCTACGGTAAAGTAGAAACGACTACGTGTGTTATCCCAACGTATCTATCGAGAGAATAATTGCATACCGGAATTAAATTTAACAGAAATTAAACTAAACTTACCGAATGTGGGGAAGAACAGCAACTTTCCTGCAACGATTAGGAGTGTGTATGGAGACATTGTCTTCAGTAAGACGATAGCAGACGACGCAGAAACACCCCATGTTACAACCAGGCACGACTTTTGAAGTTTGGATGCCGTCGCTGGCCGGCGTTGATTAACGTTCGCTCCGAATGACGCAACCCATTGCCGCTCAACTGCCACTGATCGCTTCAAAGGAATCTTTTTATTTCCCGTAGCTCGCTTTTAATTGATTGGTTGTTAACGCTCGAGCATTTCATTCGCAACTGACGTCAGAAAATGTTTCACAGTGAGAAACCACATGCAAATTATGACATACTGGCATATAATTCTAGCATATAATCTTCAAAGATAACTCGATTTCGAATGCATCGATTCCGGAATATCGAGTAATCAGCGACGAATTTTTGTATTTTTCTTTTCCAATTAATTACTGTGGTTAATAAAAACCATTAGGGAAATCTAAAACGCTCAATTGGTGGGAGATGGAGAACGGCTGTTCTGGATAACAAAAGAATAAAAATTACATAACACACATAAAAATTGGAAAGGGAGTGAGAGAAGGTGACACCATATCTCCGAAGCTCTTTAATGCCACATTGGAAAATGTATTTCAATCACTGAACTGGGAAAGCAAATGGATAAAGATTAATGGAGATTATCTAACCCACCTTCGTTTTACTGATGACGTAGTCATTTTTGCAACTACCACATCAGAGCTGCAGAGTATGATCCAGGAACTTACTGACAAGAGTAAAGAAGTGGGATTAAAAATGAACTTTCAGAAGACAAAAGTGATGTTCAATGCTTTTACAAGAAATGAAGATTTATCGATTGATGGAGAAAAGCTGGAGATAACAGACACGTACGTTTATCTTGGACAGCAGATATCAAGTGAGGGTCACATTGATGAAGAAATTAATCGGCGTACAAAACTTGCCTGGAGAGCATTTGGAAGAAACAGCATAATTTTCAAGAGCAATATGCCATTATGTCTTAAAAGAAAAGTGTTTGACCAATGCATCCTTCCAGTGCTTACGTATGGTGCGGAGACGTGGACCTGAACTAAAAGAGACATACAAAGGCTGCAGACAACTCAAAGCAGCATGGAGAGGTGCATGCTTGGTGTAACCAGGAGAGATAAGAAGAGGAACTCGTGGATCCGAAAAATGACAAGAGTGGAAGATATCATGATCAGAGTTAAATCCCTGAAATGGCAATGAGCTTTTAGAAGAAACAGCATAATTTTCAAGAGCAATATGCCATTATGTCTTAAAAGAAAAGTGTTTGATCAATGCATTCTTCCAGTGCTTACGTATGGTGCAGAGACGTGGACCTTAACTAAAAGAGACATACAAAGGCTGCAGACAACTCAAAGCAGCATGGAGAGGTGCATGCTTGGTGTAACCAGGAGAGATAAGAAGAGGAACTCGTGGATCCGAAAAATAACAAGAGTGGAAGACATCATGATCAGAGTTAAATCCCTGAAATGGCAATGGGTTGGACATACTGCCAGAAGGACAGACCATCGATGGACAGTCGAAATTTAAGATTGGATTCCAGGGGACAGGAAAAGACCCAGAAGAAGACCAAATGGGAGATGGGTGGATGAAATTCGAAAGTATACACAGACCGTTGTGGAGGAAACTTGGGGAGACCTTCGTCCAGCAGTGGATTGATAATGGTTGACAATGATGATGATGATGATGATGAAATAAATAAAATGAAATGAGAGAGAGAGGGAGACAGATTTCTTTCTACACTGTCTCTTTCTTTATCAAACTAATCATCAGAACGGGCTTTTAGTACCACAAGTTCTATACTAAAAGCATAGGATGGCCATTTTCTGGGCCAGCGGATTTTTTTTATCTTCATCCAATTTTTAACCTGCGTTATCTTTACAGAGTAACAAATAAACTAAATTACTGCAATGATAAACAATCGAAGTACGCGTTTTCGCTTTTTCTTCTCCCATTATTATCCCGTCTTCTGAAAAAAAAAGTGCTCGTACTTACAGTGGTACAGAGAAGTATTGCATCACCTGGAAAAACTACGAATTTTTAAGTTTAACTCTTTTTTTAATGAACTAATTTTCGTAGACATCTCATCATTTATATGGCATTGATTGAAAGTCATTTTGCAATGCCACATTGCAAATTGCCTTTCAATCATGGAACTGGGAAAACAAAAGGTTAACGATTAATGGAGATTGCTTAACTCACCTTCGTTTTGCCATCTTTGCAACCACCCCTTCAGAGCTGCAGGATATGATCCAAGAACTTTGTTGACAAGAGTGGGATTAAAAATGAACTTTCAGAAGACAAAAGCGATGTACAATGCTTTTACAAGAAACGAAGATTTATCGATTGATGGAGAAAAGCTGGAGATAACAGACACGTACGTTTATCTTGGACAGCAGATATCAAGTGAGGGTCACATTGATGAAGAAATTAATCGGCGTACAAAACTTGCCTGGAGAGCTTTTGGAAGAAACAACATAATTTTCAAGAGCAATATGCCATTATGGCTCAAAAGAAAAGTGTTTGATCAATGCATCCTTCCAGTGCTTACGTGTGGTGCAGAGACGTGGACCTTAACTAAACAAGTTAGTAAAATCATGCAATGCATTGATTATGATACGCTTTCCAACATACTAGAAATCATAAAATGGCTGTGGAATAAATCTCACTCCTACGCCCTGACCTTTGATCCCATTTTGATGATATTCAACAGAACTGGTTCAGTATACCTCCGAAATAACATGATAAAGTTTTGTCGCAAAGCAATTTTACGTAAGTTATGATGTATAAGGGCTATGAAATAGACCCCGCTTCTTTGTCCTAACCTTTGACCCATTTCGCCCATTTGCAATAGGATTTGTCCCCGGGCAGGCCCCTACAACATACTAACATTTCATCCAAATCGAAACATTTTTACGTAAGTGTTGACGCATAAAGGCGATGGAAGTGATTCCGCTCCTATGTCCTGACCTTTGACCCTCATTTCGCCAATTTTCAATAGGGTTTGTCCCCAGGTGATCCCCTACCACATATTAATATTTAATCGAAATCGAACCTTTTTTACGTTAGTTATGACGCATAAGAACAGTGGAATGGATCCCGCTCCTATGTCCTCACCTTTGACCCTATTTTGTTCACTTTCAATAGGATTCCTTCCCAGGTGATTCCCTGCCACATACTAAAATTTCATCGAAATCGAACGATTTTTACGCGAGTTATCGTGCAGACGAACATACGCACACAACGCGTGACGTAATGAGGCAGATGGGAATCGCGGCCATCTGCTAGCAAAAGTGTGACGTCATAAAACTTTAATAGGATCCGCACATTTGTTTGACTGCTGACGTCATGAAAATACAGGTCGCGCCATCTTTTTTCTTCCCAATTAATGCGTTCCCAAGGATGAAAATCTGAACATCGATTAAAATAGCTTCATTTTATAACTTGGAATACCTAATATTTTCTAAAACATAACCATAATTATGCAATCCAACATTTGTTTGTCTACTGACGTCATCAAAGTACAGGTCGCGCCATTCTTTTTCTGGTTTCAACACCACCAAAGGAAACGTTATTGATTTTTAATATAATTATGGTTATGTTTTAGAAAATACTAAGTATTCCAAGTTATATTAAGAAGTTATTTTAATCGATGTTCAAATTTCCATCCTTGGGAACACATTAATTGTGAAGGAAATGTGTACAAAAGTTTTCCCATTGGAAGTATAGGAAGCAAAATTACTTGACGTCCACCTTTTTTTTTTTTTTTTTTTTTTTGATTGGAGGTTTAACGACCACCGTGAGCAACTCAATGGGCTATAAGCAGTCGCCCGTCCCTTATTTAGGGTCACTGGTTCCAGGGAAGGGAGAGAGCCAGTGCCGTAAGACAAACACAACATCCATGCCTCACGGGATTCGAACACGGACTCCTTTCGGAAGAATGATCACAGGCCATCGCTCAGACCACTGCGCCACCGGTGCGGCCGTCCACCTTAATAATATGGGATAAGGGCGATGGAATGGATCGCAATCCTATGTCCTGACCTTTGACCCCATTTCGTCCATTTCCAATAGGGTTCGTCCCCATGTGGTCCCCTACCACATACTGTAATTTCATCGAAATCGAACCATTTTTACGCACGTTATGACGCATAAGGGCAATGGAATGCATCCCGATCTTATGTCCTGACCTTTGACCCCACTTCATCCATTTTAAATAGGGTTCGTCTCCAGGTGGTCCCCTACCACATTGTAAAATTTCATTAAAATCGGACCATATTTACGCAAGTTATGACGTATAAGTTCAATGGAATGGATCCCGCTCCTACGTCATGACCTTTGACCCCATTTGTCCCATTTTCAATAGGGTTCGTCCCCAGGTGGTCCCCTACCACATACTAAAATTTCATCGAAATCGAACCATTTTTACGTGAGTTATCGTGCCGACAGACAGACGGACGGACGTACAGACGGACGGACGTACAGACGGACGGAAAAAGCTGGAGCATATACGCTTCTTCAACCTACGGTTGGAAAGCGTAAAAAGGCACACAAAGATTGCAGACAACTCAAAGCAGCATGGAAAGATAAATGCTAGGTGTAACCAGGAAAGATAAGAAGAGGAACGTGTGGATAAGAGAAATGACAGGAGTGCACGACATCATGACCAGAGTGAAATCACTGAAATAGCAATGGGCTGGACATGTTGCTAGAAGAAAACCTAACCACCGATGGACAACCGAAATTTTAGACTGGATTCCGAAGGACAGGAAAAGGACCCAGAAGAAGACCCCATGGGAGATAAATTCGTAAGTATGCTGGAGTGACATGGAGGAGACAGGCTGAAGACAGACAATTGTGGAAGAAACTTCGGGAGACCTTCATCCAGCAGTGGACTGATAATGGCTGATGAGGATGTCATTAGAAGCGAAATTTATTAGAGATTTAAAAAAATGTCTTAGTTTTCCCTGTAGCTAATTCTGTTCTTAAGACACATTACAAAAATCATGACCAAGTCCAAATTATCACGAAAAGGATCATTTATCCAATATTACAGCAATAAATCGTTTTTGTTATTCATAAGGAATTAAATAACATTTAAATACAGAATAATAATGAAGCAACATTAAAAAAAGAACGTAATATTTTGTAGCATAGTTAATCACAAGTTTCCATTTTGATGGCATACTGTGAACAAGGTTTTGTAAAAGATTAGGTTGAACAATACGATTCCAAATTTGAATTACATCTTCAATGAGTTGAATTTTGGTTGTTGGCTTCCTTTTAGCACGTCTTTTGTAAAAAAAAGATCGTGCTTATGCTATCGGTTTGTCCGTCCGTCCGTCTGTACCCACGATATCTCTGCAACTATTAGTCCGATCTGAAAAATTCTTTTTGTATTCGAAAGCTTGAAATATGCGAATGATGATCCTTCATTTCGTTTTTTTTTTTTTTACGATGTACAATTTCGCCGCTAGAGGGCGTAAATGCAGATGATGTCGAATTCAAAAATACGTTTTATTCCACATATTTGCTTCTAAACATCCGATTGAAAAAAATATTTTATCTTTCGATTCCATTTATGTCGAAGAGTAATTTAGATATAGTAACTTTTTCAAATAACGTATAGATGTTCCGCTAGGGGGCGTAAAAGTAAATTACATTTTCCCGATAACTCTTCTTCTAAAACTCCGATTTAAAAACTTTTTTCTTCAGCGGGTACACCTCCTGATAGAAAATCCTTTGCATATAATTTCAAATTTTTGGCAAAGAAAACTTCAGCCACCAGGGGGCGTAAGTGTTAACTTTTGCTTCCGACGTATTTACCGTAAAATCTGAGCTTCTGAAACATCGACTGAAATAATTCTTTCGTGGACCGATGCCACTCACATCGGTAAACATTTTCGAAATATTTTATTCTTGAAATATTCCACAGTTTCTCCGCCAGAGGACGTAGATGTATATCTTATTTTTGTCAATACCTCTACTTCGTCCGATTTGAAAAATTCCATCTTTGTTGGATAGTGTTTCCAGTGTGACATGTTTTTCATATAATTTCAAAATTTTCAAGTAATTCATAGACTTTCCGCTAGGGGGCGTAGAGCTAAATTGCGTTTCCCCCGATATCTCTGCTTCTAAATCTCCGATTTGAAAAATTCTTTCTGCACCGGATACCGCTCCTGATGGGAAATCGTTTGCACATAATTTCTAATGTTTGTAAAACAATGGCTTGGCCACCAGGGGGCGTAAAGCTTAATTTCTGCTTCTGATGTATTTGCAGCAAAATATGAGCTTCTAAATTCTCGACTGAAAAAATTCGTCGTTTGTAGACCAATACTAGTGATGTCGACAAACCTTTTAGGAACATTTTCTTCTTGAAATAATGCCCTAGCGTAGATGTATATCTTATTTTTGGCAATATCTCTAGTTCTATTAGTCCGATTTGAAAAATTCCTTCTTTGTTAAATAGTGTTTCCGATGCGAAATGTTTTTCCTATAAATTTAAAACTTTCAAGTAAAGCATAGAGTTTCCGCTAGGGGGCACAAAGGTAAATTGCGTTTTCTGCATTATTTCTGCTTCTAAAACTCAGATTAGAAAAATTCTTCCTGTATCGCATAAAAGACCTGATGGAAAATATTTTTCACCTAATTTCTAATGTTTGGTAAAGAATGGTTTGGCCACCAGGAGTCATAAAGTGTTAATTTCTGCTTCCGATGTACACTATCTACCAACAAGTAATTGGACACCTGTGATAGCAAAGGAAAACGAAGTTTATTCACCTTCAATAATTGGTGGAGCCTCCACGAGCGGCGATTACAGCTGCGCATACTCTCAACCAGGCGTTGTACGACGGCTAGCGGTATTTTCTTCCACTCGGATTGGAGAAGACAGGTCAATTCCTTCACCGATTTCGCACGGTGGGGGCACCCCCTTAAGTCGACTCTCCAACTCGTCCCAGAGGCAAAGAATATAAACGCTTCGCGTGAAGAAGCTCAACTCTCGTAGAGATAATGTAAAACAGGCGACAGCAGCGCCACCATGTAATGCGGCAGCAGATGCTCTGCGGGAAAGTTAACATTCAGGCGCAAAAAGCGTAGGAGACACGGGACGGGAAGCCTATTTCACGGAAAGGAAGCTAAGCTTCAGTAGCAAAACAAAGGAATGGGTTCCCACAAAACGTAAACATTAGGTACCCAGCAAAAACAGTCTTGCTGGGCCAGCACTGTCCGCCAATTTCCCAGTAGTAGCCATAATAATAAAAAAGAAAAAAAAAAAAAAAAGCAAAGACAACCGCAGTTTCCCAAAGCTACAATTTTTTTTTCTACCCTTCCGAAGTTTGTAAATTAAACGCACTGCGCTGGAGAAATTTTCTCAACAGATAGGAAACACATCCGTTCGTATCTGAGTAGGTTCGAACCGGGGCCGCTGGCGTAATAGCTGAGCTCTCTACCGACCGGACTAACTCGCCACGATTGAGTGTATGCTTAAAGCTGTCTGTTTGGTATGCATTGTGTAATCGAATGCTTCCCTCTTTCATTTTACAATATTACGAGGTATTTTTCATAAAAGTCAGTTTCATATAATTGATAAATTAATTTTTTCAACGTAACGATAGCTTTTTTTTCAGCAAACGTTGTTTTAATGGTTTTCCAGGATATTTGTTTCAAACGGTTTCAAATTTGTTCTTGTTATTCATCCACTCCATTCCATGAATTGTTATTCATCGGAATGGAGTGGGTGTATTTCATGGCTGTAATATAAACTCAGATCTAGATGAGAACAACAAAACCTTTGAACAAAACGCCAACACAAACAAGCGTTTATATTCTTTGAACACAAACACGCATGCTCAGTCTAACTCAGTCTGCTCGGCATCCTGCGGCATCAGCCTGTAACGCAGGCTAGTCCATTCGATTAACCCCGTTCTCACCATACCAAGCCATGGTGGACCTCGCAACATGATAGGTGACTTTGTCATCCTGAAAGTTACATCGGTCCACCCCGTAAAACTGCTACAATGTAGGAAGCACGTGGTCATCCAAATGGCGCAGTACGGATGCGCAAGTGCATTTGACTGTTGGGCAAACTTGTGTGTCACATTTTATACAGGTACGGTCACATGACATCAATGCGTAGGAATGTCGGGTATGTAAGTTAGCGGTATACGTCACACAAAAAGAGCTTTCGAACTTATTTGTACACATAATATAGCATTAAGAATATATGCTACTCTGCCAACAACGTCAGCTACCTGTGAAAGGACGTGAAAGCAAAATGAAGCGTATGAAATCATATCTCAGATCAGCAATGCACCAAGATGGCCGATCAAGCCTAGCGATATTATCTAAAGAGAATGACATAGCAAATACAACCAGTTATGAGGATGCCGTAAAAACCTTTGCTAAAAAACTGGCTGGGAAAGGTAAATTTTAAAAACCTATCAAGATTCCCATCGCTAGTCCAGTGCAAAATACACTGACGGAAAGAAAAATCCCAACACCACGAAAAAATAGTTGTAGAGGAATGAAATGGCGGCATTGCATTTGTATAGGTAACATATTTAATCGATTAAGGTTTCAAGATCACAGCTTATTGTAAGCGCGAGAAGAGCCATTTTAAATGTGAAATGCTGGTACATTAATAACCTGTGTAACCGCCAGAATGTTGAATGCAAGCACGCAAACGTTCATGCATTGTGTCGTACAGGTGCTGGATGTCAGTTTGTAGGATGGAGTTCCATGCCTGTTGCACTTGGTCGGTCAATACAGGGACGGTTAATGCTGGTTGGGGGGACGCTGGAGTTGTCGTCCAATGATCTCCCATACGTGCTCGATTGGTGAAAGATCTGGTGATCTAGCAGGCCGCAGCAACATGTCAACACTCTGTAGAGCATGTTGGGTTACAACAGCGGTATGCGGGCGAGCGTTATCCTGTTGGAAAACACCCCCTGGAATGCTGTTCATGAATGGCAGCACAACAGGTTGAATAACCAGACCGACGTACAACTGTGCCGTCAGGGTGCGTGGGATAACCACGAGAGTGCTCCTGCTGTCATAGGAAATTGCTCCCCAGACCATAACTCCAGATGTAGGTCCAGTGTGTCACGGCCGCAGACAGGTTGGTTGCAGGCGCTCGCCTGGCCTCCTTCTAAACAACACACGGCCATCACTGGCACCCAGGCAGAACCGGCTTTCATCAGAAAACACAACAGATCTCCACTCCGTCCTCCAGTGAGCTATAGCTTGACACCACTGACGTCGCAAACGGCAGTGGTTTGGAGTAAGTGGAATGCACGCTACAGGGCGTCTGGCTCGGAGCTGTCCTTCAAGTAACCGATTTGTAACAGTTCGTTGATTCACTGTGGTGGTAACTGCAGCTCGAATTGCTGCCGCAGACGCGATACGATGCGCCATGGCCATACGCCGTATACGGCGGTCTTCCCTCTCAGTAGTGCCACGTGTCCGGCCGGAACCCGGTCTTCTTGAGGCAGTACCTTCCCCTTGACCACCGTTGCCAACAATCATGCACAGTGGCTACATTCCTGAATAGTCGTTCTGCAATATTGCGGAAAGAACATCCACCTTCTCGTAGCCCTATTACACGACCTCGTTCAAACTCCGTGAGCTGTTGATAATGGCTTCTTCGTCTTGTTAAAGGCATTCTTGACTAACATCAACACCCTACGTCGAATCTCAACGATAACTAACGCTCACGAACGTTACAGCGCGTATTTACAGCAAACCTGCTTTGCATGTTCCGAGGGGCGCTACTAGCGCCACACGTATGCGCCGAGCGCGAAATTTGCATAGACGTCATCTTACAGATGCACTCTCACCGCCTACCAACTGTCGTTTATCTAACATAACCCCTTCTTGGTGTTGGGATTTTTTTTTTTCGGTCAGTGTATATTTTACCTCTAAAATCCGCGTTTGCAGACCAAATTTATTGTTTTCCCGCTGATGCGTTTTTTGAACAATTCTTTCGGCTGATATATGCGGATTATTTATTTTTAATGGTAAGTACACTTCTATTTACCTTATTTACCTACCATCATATAACCACCAAATGTCGTTACTTTTTTTGCCTTTAAATGTTCATAATTTGAATAAGTTTAAAACAAATTGCCAAAAAAGATTTTTATGAAAGCGTAATTTTTATACCAGGATAATAATTAACTATTTCTGATCCTGAAAACATTCCAAACATTGCGGTTATTATGCTATTTAAAAAAAAAACTGAAAACGTATATGAAGCATCATTTAATTCATTTTTGCTAATAAAAATTAATATGCACATTACGTACGTATATTTATATTATTGTGCTAATTTTTGTCAAAAAAGTATGTGCATATAGTTTTAATGTGCTATTTTTGGTTAATAAATAAATAAATAAATATATCATCGTCATCATCATTGTCAACCATTATCAATCCACTGCTGGACGAAGGTCTCCCCAAGTTTCCTCCACAACGGTCTGTCTTGTGCCAGTCTCCTCCATGTCACTCCTGCATACTTTTGAATTTCATCCACCCATCTCCCATGTGGTCTTCTTCTGGGTCTTTTCCTGTACCTTGGAATCTAATCTAAAACTTCGGCTGTGTGTGTCCTTCTGGCAGTATGTCCAGCCCATTGCCGTTTCAGGGATTAAACTCTGATCATGATGCCTTCCACTCTTGTCATTTTTCTGATCCACGAGTTCCTCTCCTTATCTCTCCTGGTTACACCAAGCATGCATCTCTCCATGCTGCTTTGAGTTGTCTGCAGCCTTTGTATGTCTCTTTTAGTTAAGGTCCACGTCTCTGCACCATACGTAAGCACTGGAAGGATGCATTGATCAAACACTTTTCTTTTAAGACATAATGGCATATTGCTCTTGAAAATTATGCTGTTTCTTCCAAAAGCTCTCCAGGCAAGTTTTGTACGCCGATTAATTTCTTCATCAATGTGACCCTCACTTGATATCTGCTGTCCAAGATAAACATACGTATCTGTTATCTCCAGTTTTTCTCCATCAATCGATAAATCTTCATTTCTTGTAAAAGCATTGTACATCACTTTTGTCTTCTGAAAGTTCATTTTTAATCCCACCTCTTTACTCTTGTCAGCAAGTTCCTGGATCATACTCTGCAGCTCTGATGGGGTAGTTGCAGAAATGACTACGTCATCAGCAAAACGAAGGTGGGTTAGATAATCTCCATTAATCTTTATCCCCTTGTTTTCCCAGCTCAGCGACTGAAAGACACCCTCCAATGTGGCATTAAAGAGCTTCGGAGATATGGTGTCCCCTTGTCTCACTCCCTTTCCAATTTTTTATGTGTGTTGTGTTTTCAAACAGCCGAATCTTTGCACTTGAAGATGAAAAAATGAAAATAAATAAATATATATATATATATATATATATATATATATGGGGGCGGCATTTCTTCCTTTTGCCCGCCTTCAAAAATTGTGTAGATTCGGCACTGCGCAGGAAAGAGACTCAGCTTAAAGCACACGCTCGTGTGTGGTAAATCAATCCCGTCGGTAGAGGTCTCACCTCTCACTCCGACAGCCCTGGATCGTTTCCACCCAGATCCAAACGGGCGTTTTTCCGGTCTGTTGAGAAATTTCCCCAGTGCAGTGCCGTATTTCAGAAGTTATGTAAGGGAGGGAGGGGGGGGCGAGGGAGATTTGTAGCTTTGGGAAACTGCGGTTATCCTTAATTTTAATTTTTTTATGGCTACTACTGGGAAATTGGCGGAGAAGAGTCGGCAAGCCATCAGTTACGTCACGTGATTGCCGGCTGCCATTGCCGGGAAACTAGCGCACTACGTTAGGCTAGCCACCATTTATGGCACGTGCTTGCACGGCCGCTGAAGGCCATTTGTGGCAGCAACTGCCTGTGATGGATAACTGATGGCCCTGTTGTGGCATATGACAACTGACGCGGGTGCCAACTGCAGGCCCTACTCGATAGGAACTCTCTCTATTGTAGGACTTCCGTCCACAGTGAGTAGAGTTTAGGTCCCAGCCATCTACAGCGAGATCGCCTTTTGGGCAGAACAGAGAAACGGAAGGAAGGAGAGCAAGTCTAGCGACTTTGACAGAACAGTTTGTAGTGAGATTAGAGTACAGTAGATGGCGCCACCGTACAAGTACGATGTAGCACACAGAGGGGTGAGAGAATTTCAGGGGGGCATAGGAAAGGATACCCATTTAACCAGTGGGTCCAGCCTGGGGGCCGTCACTTTTGACAGAACAGTTTGTAGTGAGATTAGAGTACAGTAGATGGCGCCACCGTACAAGTACGATGTTGCACACAGAGGTGTGAGAGAATTTCAGGGGGGCATAGGAAAGGATACCCATTTAACCAGTGGGTCCAGCCTGGGGGCCGTCACTTTTGACAGAACAGTTTGTAGTGAGATTAGAGTACAGTAGATGGCGCCACCGTACAAGTACGATGTTGCACACAGAGGGGTGAGAGAATTTCAGGGGGGCATAGGAAAGGATACCCATTTAACCAGTGGGTCCAGCCTGGGGGCCGTCACTTTTGACAGAACAGTTTGTAGTGAGATTAGAGTACAGTAGATGGCGCCACCGTACAAGTACGATGTTGCACACAGAGGTGTGAGAGAATTTCAGGGGGGCATAGGAAAGGATACCCATTTAACCAGTGGGTCCAGCCTGGGGGCCGTCACTTTTGACAGAACAGTTTGTAGTGAGATTAGAGTACAGTAGATGGCGCCACCGTACAAGTACGATGTTGCACACAGAGGTGTGAGAGAATTTCAGGGGGGGCATAGGAAAGGATACCCATTTAACCAGTGGGTCCAGCCTGAGGGCCGTCACTTTTGACAGAACAGTTTGTAGTGAGATTAGAGTACAGTAGATGGCGCCACCGTACAAGTACGATGTTGCACACAGAGGGGTGAGAGAATTTCAGGGGGGCATAGGAAAGAATACCCATTTAACCAGTGGGTCCAGCCTGGGGGCCGTCACTTTTGACAGAACAGTTTGTAGTGAGATTAGAGTATAGTAGATGGCGCCACCGTACAAGTACGATGTTGCACACAGAGGTGTGAGAGAATTTCAGGGGGGGCATAGGAAAGGATACCCATTTAACCAGTGGGTCCAGCCTGGGGGCCGTCACTTTTGACAGAACAGTTTGTAGTGAGATTAGAGTACAGTAGATGGCGCCACCGTACAAGTACGATGTTGCACACAGAGGGGTGAGAGAATTTCAGGGGGGGCATAGGAAAGGATACCCATTTAACCAGTGGGTCCAGCCTGGGGGCCGTCACTTTTGACAGAACAGTTTGTAGTGAGATTAGAGTACAGTAGATGGCGCCACCGTACAAGTACGATGTTGCACACAGAGGGGTGAGAGAATTTCAGGGGGGCATAGGAAAGGATACCCATTTAACCAGTGGGTCCAGCCTGGGGGCCGTCACTTTTGACAGAACAGTTTGTAGTGAGATTAGAGTACAGTAGATGGCGCCACCGTACAAGTACGATGTTGCACACAGAAGGGTGAGAGAATTTCAGGGGGCATAGGAAAGGATACCCATTTAACCAGTGGGTCCAGCCTGGGGGCCGTCACTTTTGACAGAACAGTTTGTAGTGAGATTAGAGTACAGTAGATGGCGCCACCGTACAAGTACGATGTTGCACACAGAGGGGTGAGAGAATTTCAGGGGCATAGGAAAGGATACCCATTTAACCAGTGAGTCCAGCCTGGGGGCCGTCACTTTTGACAGAACAGTTTGTAGTGAGATTAGAGTACAGTAGATGGCGCCACCGTACAAGTACGATGTTGCACACAGAGGGGTGAGAGAATTTCAGGGGGGCATAGGAAAGGATACCCATTTAACCAGTGGGTCCAGCCTGGGGGCCGTCACTTTTGACAGAACAGTTTGTAGTGAGATTAGAGTGCAGTAGATGGCGCCACCGTACAAGTACGATGTAGCACACACAGGGGTGAGAGAATTTCAGGGGGCATAGGAAAGGATACCCATTTAACCAGTGGGTCCAGCCTGGGGGCCGTCACTTTTGACAGAACAGTTTGTAGTGAGATTAGAGTACAGTAGATGGCGCCACCGTACAAGTACGATGTTGCACACAGAGGTGTGAGAGAATTTCAGGGGGGGCATAGGAAAGGATACCCATTTAACCAGTGGGTCCAGCCTGGGGGCCGTCACTTTGGACAGAACAGTTTGTAGTGAGATTAGAGTACAGTAGATGGCGCCACCGTACAAGTACGATGTTGCACACAGAGGGGTGAGAGAATTTCAGGGGGCATAGGAAAGGATACCCATTTAACCAGTGGGTCCAGCCTGGGGGCCGTCACTTTTGACAGAACAGTTTGTAGTGAGATTAGAGTACAGTAGATGGCGCCACCGTACAAGTACGATGTTGCACACAGAGGGTGAGAGAATTTCAGGGGGCATAGGAAAGGATACCCATTTAACCAGTGAGTCCAGCCTGGGGGCCGTCACTTTTGACAGAACAGTTTGTAGTGAGATTAGAGTACAGTAGATGGCGCCACCGTACAAGTACGATGTTGCACACAGAGGGGTGAGAGAATTTCAGGGGGCATAGGAAAGGATACCCATTTAACCAGTGGGTCCAGCCTGGGGGCCGTCACTTTTGACAGAACAGTTTGTAGTGAGATTAGAGTACAGTAGATGGCGCCACCGTACAAGTACGATGTTGCACACAGAGGGGTGAGAGAATTTCAGGGGGCATAGGAAAGGATACCCATTTAACCAGTGGGTCCAGCCTGGGGGCCGTCACTTTTGACAGAACAGTTTGTAGTGAGATTAGAGTACAGTAGATGGCGCCACCGTACAAGTACGATGTAGCACACAGAGGGGTGAGAGAATTTCAGGGGGGCATAGGAAAGGATACCCATTTAACCAGTGGGTCCAGCCTGGGGGCCGTCACTTTTGACAGAACAGTTTGTAGTGAGATTAGAGTACAGTAGATGGCGCCACCGTACAAGTACGATGTTGCACACAGAGGTGTGAGAGAATTTCAGGGGGCGTAGGAAAGGATACCCATTTAACCAGTGGGTCCAGCCTGGGGGCCGTCACTTTTGACAGAACAGTTTGTAGTGAGATTAGAGTACAGTAGATGGCGCCACCGTACAAGTACGATATTGCACATAGATGGGTGAGAGAATTTCAGGGAGGACATAGGAAAGGATACCCATTTAACCAGTGGGTCCAGCCTGGGGGCCGTCACTTTTGACAGAACAGTTTGTAGTGAGATTAGAGTACAGTAGATGGCGCCACCGTACAAGTACGATGTTGCACATAGAGGGGTGAGAGAATTTCAGGGGGGCATAGGAAAGGATACCCATTTAACCAGTGGGTCCATCCTGGGGGCCGTCACTTTTGACAGAACAGTTTGTAGTGAGATTAGAGTACAGTAGATGGCGCCACCGTACAAGTACGATGTTGCACACAGAGGGGTGAGAGAATTTCAGGGGCATAGGAAAGGATACCCATTTAACCAGTGGGTCCAGCCTGGGGGCCGTCACTTTTGACAGAACAGTTTGTAGTGAGATTAGAGTACAGTAGATGGCGCCACCGTACAAGTACGATGTAGCACACAGAGGGGTGAGAGAATTTCAGGGGGCATAGGAAATGATACCCATTTAACCAGTGGGTCCAGCCTGGGGTCCGTCACTTTTGACAGAACAGTTTGTAGTGAGATTAGAGTACAGTAGATGGCGCCACCGTGCAAGTACGATGTTGCACATAGAGGGGTGAGAGAATTTCAGGGGGCATAGGAAAGGATACCCATTTAACCAGTGGGTCCAGCCTGAGGGCCGTCACTTTTGACAGAACAGTTTGTAGTGAGATTAGAGTACAGTAGATGGCGCCACCGTACAAGTACGATGTTGCACACAGAGGGGTGAGAGAATTTCAGGGGGCATAGGAAAGATACCCATTTAACCAGTGGGTCCAGCCTGGGGGCCGTCACTTTTGACAGAACAGTTTGTAGTGAGATTAGAGTACAGTAGATGGCGCCACCGTACAAGTACGATGTTGCACACAGAGGGGTGAGAGAATTTCAGGGGGCATAGGAAAGGATACCCATTTAACCAGTGGGTCCAGCCTGGGGGCCGTCACTTTTGACAGAACAGTTTGTAGTGAGATTAGAGTACAGTAGATGGCGCCACCGTACAAGTACGATGTTGCACACAGAGGGGTGAGAGAATTTCAGGGGGCATAGGAAAGGATACCCATTTAACCAGTGGGTCCAGCCTGGGGGCCGTCACTTTTGACAGAACAGTTTGTAGTGAGATTAGAGTACAGTAGATGGCGCCACCGTACAAGTACGATGTTGCACACAGAGGGGTGAGAGAATTTCAGGGGGGGCATAGGAAAGGATACCCATTTAACCAGTGGGTCCAGCCTGGGGGCCGTCACTTTTGACAGAACAGTTTGTAGTGAGATTAGAGTACAGTAGATGGCGCCACCGTACAAGTACGATGTTGCACACAGAGGGGTGAGAGAATTTCAGGGGGGCATAGGAAAGGATACCCATTTAACCAGTGGGTCCAGCCTGGGGGCCGTCACTTTTGACAGAACAGTTTGTAGTGAGATTAGAGTACAGTAGATGGCGCCACCGTACAAGTACGATGTTGCACACAGAGGGGTGAGAGAATTTCAGGGGGGCATAGGAAAGGATACCCATTTAACCAGTGGGTCCAGCCTGGGGGCCGTCACTTTTGACAGAACAGTTTGTAGTGAGATTAGAGTACAGTAGATGGCGCCACCGTACAAGTACGATGTTGCACACAGAGGTGTGAGAGAATTTCAGGGGGGCATAGGAAAGGATACCCATTTAACCAGTGGGTCCAGCCTGGGGGCCGTCACTTTGGACAGAACAGTTTGTAGTGAGATTAGAGTACAGTAGATGGCGCCACCGTACAAGTACGATGTTGCACACAGAGGGGTGAGAGAATTTCAGGGGGGCATAGGAAAGGATACCCATTTAACCAGTGGGTCCAGCCTGGGGGCCGTCACTTTTGACAGAACAGTTTGTAGTGAGATTAGAGTACAGTAGATGGCGCCACCGTACAAGTACGATGTTGCACACAGAGGGGTGAGAGAATTTCAGGGGGCATAGGAAAGGATACCCATTTAACCAGTGGGTCCAGCCTGGGGGCCGTCACTTTTGACAGAACAGTTTGTAGTGAGATTAGAGTACAGTAGATGGCGCCACCGTACAAGTACGATGTTGCACACAGAGGGGTGAGAGAATTTCAGGGGGGCATAGGAAAGGATACCCATTTAACCAGTGGGTCCAGCCTGGGGGCCGTCACTTTTGACAGAACAGTTTGTAGTGAGATTAGAGTACAGTAGATGGCGCCACCGTACAAGTACGATGTTGCACACAGAGGGGTGAGAGAATTTCAGGGGGCATAGGAAAGGATACCCATTTAACCAGTGGGTCCAGCCTGGGGGCCGTCACTTTTGACAGAACAGTTTGTAGTGAGATTAGAGTACAGTAGATGGCGCCACCGTACAAGTACGATGTAGCACACAGAGGGGTGAGAGAATTTCAGGGGGGCATAGGAAAGGATACCCATTTAACCAGTGGGTCCAGCCTGGGGGCCGTCACTTTTGACAGAACAGTTTGTAGTGAGATTAGAGTACAGTAGATGGCGCCACCGTACAAGTACGATGTTGCACACAGAGGTGTGAGAGAATTTCAGGGGGCGTAGGAAAGGATACCCATTTAACCAGTGGGTCCAGCCTGGGGGCCGTCACTTTTGACAGAACAGTTTGTAGTGAGATTAGAGTACAGTAGATGGCGCCACCGTACAAGTACGATGTAGCACACAGAGGGGTGAGAGAATTTCAGGGGGGCATAGGAAAGGATACCCATTTAACCAGTGGGTCCAGCCTGGGGGCCGTCACTTTTGACAGAACAGTTTGTAGTGAGATTAGAGTACAGTAGACGGCGCCACCGTACAAGTACGATGTTGCACACAGAGGGGTGAGAGAATTTCAGGGGGCATAGGAAAGGATACCCATTTAACCAGTGGGTCCAGCCTGGGGGCCGTCACTTTTGACAGAACAGTTTGTAGTGAGATTAGAGTACAGTAGATGGCGCCACCGTACAAGTACGATGTAGCACACAGAGGGGTGAGAGAATTTCAGGGGGCATAGGAAAGGATACCCATTTAACCAGTGGGTCCAGCCTGGGGGCCGTCACTTTTGACAGAACAGTTTGTAGTGAGATTAGAGTACAGTAGATGGCGCCACCGTACAAGTACGATGTTGCACACAGAGGTGTGAGAGAATTTCAGGGGGGCGTAGGAAAGGATACCCATTTAACCAGTGGGTCCAGCCTGGAGGCCGTCACTTTTGACAGAACAGTTTGTAGTGAGATTAGAGTACAGTAGATGGCGCCACCGTACAAGTACGATATTGCACATAGATGGGTGAGAGAATTTCAGGGAGGACATAGGAAAGGATACCCATTTAACCAGTGGGTCCAGCCTGGGGGCCGTCACTTTTGACAGAACAGTTTGTAGTGAGATTAGAGTACAGTAGATGGCGCCACCGTACAAGTACGATGTTGCACATAGAGGGGTGAGAGAATTTCAGGGGGGCATAGGAAAGGATACCCATTTAACCAGTGGGTCCATCCTGGGGGCCGTCACTTTTGACAGAACAGTTTGTAGTGAGATTAGAGTACAGTAGATGGCGCCACCGTACAAGTACCATGTTGCACACAGAGGGGTGAGAGAATTTCAGGGGGCATAGGAAAGGATACCCATTTAACCAGTGAGTCCAGCCTGGGGGCCGTCACTTTTGACAGAACAGTTTGTAGTGAGATTAGAGTACAGTAGAAGGCGCCACCGTACAAGTACGATGTAGCACACAGAGGGGTGAGAGAATTTCAGGGGGGCATAGGAAATGATACCCATTTAACCAGTGGGTCCAGCCTGGGGTCGTCACTTTTGACAGAACAGTTTGTAGTGAGATTAGAGTACAGTAGATGGCGCCACCGTGCAAGTACGATGTTGCACATAGAGGGGTGAGAGAATTTCAGGGGGGCATAGGAAAGGATACCCATTTAACCAGTGGGTCCAGCCTGGGAGGCCGTCACTTTACGTGCTCGTCCGATGCACGGCGGATATTCAGCGATTGTTAGTAAATCACACCATCTCTGAAAGATCAGCCCAGGCTCGAACCTGAGGACCTTGCATGGATAGTCTGAACTGCTAACCACTAAGCCATCCGCGGCATCTGGCCATTTATTGACGGTTCGGCAGCAGCAACATAGTGCTGGGCCAGTGCTGGGCCAGTGCTGGCCCAGCAAGACTGCGTTTGCAGCCACGTAAGTCATACTGAAGCGGCCTCCTCGTAACAGTAGATGCACCAACAGTAACATCAGTCACTTCAGACCACATTTGAAGATCTTCAGGTGAACTGAGTCTCCTGTTTGCCAAGCTTAGCTTTCTCAGCACTCTGTCCTGTCTGGTTGTAGTGGATCTAGCCGTTCCACTGCGACGCATATCTTTAATAATCACCAGGGTCTTTCCCTTTCTTCAGTTGCCTAATAAATGCAGATTGATCTGACTCTTTCAACGATTTTCCTTGAAGAATATCCCTCTTTTTACAGAACAACTGGTTTTACTCTGTGCGATGTGGATAATTACGCAGTTTTAACCATTACTGAGAATGTACACAAATTATACCATAATAAACACAAGAAGCGACCACTACAATGCGCTAGTAGAACAGATCAGATCATATGTAGAGGATTTTAGGAGTGTAGTGTCTGACCCCAACAACTCTTCCAAATAGGAAGCTAGAAGATTTGGGCTAGAGAGCCCGATAGGGAAATGATACGGAAGTGAGGTAGAAAGGGGAACAAAGACGCCCTTATTTAGCACCGGGGGGGCAGTACCCGGGGACCGACGGCTTAACGTGCCCATCCAACGCACAGCGAATATTTAGTGGATCGAGCGTTCGTACCTGCCTGGGATCGAACCTGAGGTCTTCTCTATGGCAACCACGAACGTTGGCTACCCCCTCCCCCCCCCCCCCCCACACACACAGACTTTTACCGAGGTTTTATTAACCTCGAAACCGTCGCACGCTTTTAAATATCTGTGTGTTGACTCGGGTGAGGACGTTTATCATATTCGTGGCGGCGTTCGAATTTTTGACCTCAGACGCAATTTTTGAACGCCTGTGTATGGGCAAATTCCTCTAAAGGGAAGGTTTTTTTTCGACACCCACTGCACCAGTGGCTTACCGAGGAATTCCTCTTGGGGGGTGGGGAGAGCAACATGCATATATAGCTATGTGTGAATACCATATATATGTATGTATGCATACAACACTGGACATGGCTCAACCGAGAGAACAAGCTGGATTCAGGAGTGGCTACAGCACAATAGATCATATCCACGTACTGAGAGAACTAATTGAAGGAGCGAGGGAATATGAACTTCCATTGTGCATGGCTTTTATCGATTATGAAAAAGCCTTTGATTCGGTGAAACCATCAGCAGTTACCACGGCTCTGAAATCCTGCGGTATTGAAGATGCATACATTAATATTATTAATAACATTTATGAAAATGCAAGTGCAAAGATTCGGCTGTTTGAAAATACAACACACATAAAAATTGGAAAGGGAGTGAGACAAGGTGACACCATATCTCCGAAGCTCTTTAATGCCACATTGGAAAATGTCTTTCAATCACTGAACTGGGAAAACAAAGGGATAAAGATTAATGGAGATTATCTAACTCACCATTTTGCTGATGATGTAGTCATTTTTGCAACTACCCCAACAGAGCTGCAGAGTATGATCCAGGAACTTGCTGACAAGAGTAAAGAAGTGGGATTAAAAATGAACTTTCAGAAGACAAAAGTGATGTTCAATGCTTTTACAAGAAATGAAGATTTATCGATTGATGGAGAAAAGCTGGAGATAACAGACACGTACGTTTATCTTGGACAGCAGATATCAAGAGAGGGTCACATTGATGAAGAAATTAATCGGCGTACAAAACTTGCCTGGAGAGCTTTTGGAAGAAACAGCATAATTGTCAAGAGCAATATGCCATTATGTCTTAAAAGAAAAGTGTTTGATCAATGCATCCTTCCAGTGCTTACGTATGGTGCAGAGACGTGGACCTTAACTAAAAGAGACATACAAAGGCTGCAGACAACTCAAAGCAGCATGGAGAGGTGCATGCTTGGTGTAACCAGGAGAGATAACAAGAGGAACTCGTGGATCCGAAAAATGACCAGAGTGGAAGACATCATGATCAGATTTAAATCCCTGAAATGACAATGGGCTGGACATACTGCCAGAAGGACAGACACAGCCGAAATTTTAGATTGGATTCCAAGGGACAGGAAAAGACCCAGAAGAAGACCACGTGGGAGATGGGTGGATGAAATTCGAAAATATGCGGGAGTGACATGGAGGAGACTGGCACAAGGCAGACCGTAGTGGAAGAGGCTTGGAGAGACCTTCGTCCAGCAGTGGATTGATATTGGTTGACAATGATGATGATGATGATGATGATGATGCATACAATATACACTGAAGAGCAATTGAATTAGAGACAGCTGGCGTTATGCAAATGTGGCGCTGTGGGCGGCCCTGTAAACGGAAACGACATGACGTATGCAGCGATCCGACCATATAAGGAGTGATGCGACGGGAATCAGTAAGAGTCGGACGCAGTATGGGTAAGACGAAGGATCTAAGCGCATTTGATCGTGGGCAAATTGTCGGGGCCCGACGAATGGGTCACTCCATCTCGGAAGTCGTGCAGGCACTGGGATTTTCACGAGCCACTGTGTCACGGGTGCACCGTGAGTACATCGAATCCGGTAAAACCATTAAGGGCCAACTGCCGTGGACAACAGAGTGTCGATGAGTTTGGTCATCGTCGGCTAGCTCGCATTGTAACAGCGGATAGACGGGCCACAGTGCAAGAAATCACTCGGCAATTTAACGCTGGTGCACAAAAACGTGTAGCCGCCCCGGTGGCGCAGTGGTCTAAGCGATGGCCTCTGATCATTCGTCCGAACGGGGTCCGGGTTCGAATCCCGGTGAGGCATGGATGTTGTGTTTGTCTTACGGCACTGGCTCTCTCCCTTCCCTGGAACCAGTGACCCTAAATTAGGGACGGGCGACTGCTTATAGCCCATTGAGTTGCTCACGGCGGTCGTTAAACCTTCAATCAAAAAAAAAAAAAAAAAACGTGTAAGCAGCCACACCATCCAGAACCATCTCCTCGCTATGGGGTACAGAAGCCAACGTCCCACGAGGGTACCGCTGCTGACCGCACATCACAGGGTGCAAAGATTAGCATGGGCGCGGGAACATCGCCACTGGACCCTAGACATGTGGAAAAATGTTGCCTGGACTGATGAGTCGAGATTCACGTTGGTACATGCGGATGGCAGGATACGAGTACGGCGCAAACCACATGAAGCGATGGATCCTTCTTGCCAGCAGGGTACTCTTCAAGCTGGTGGGGGTGGCATTCTCGTCTTGGGACTGTTTACGTTGACTGAAATGGGACCCCTGCTGGTACGTGTAACATTGTGCCTCACAGGTCAACGTTACCGGGATATCCTGGACGACCATTTGCTCCCGTTTGTGCGTCTTCAACATCCCACTGGGGACCTCATCCTGCAACAGGACAATGCACCGTGCCATCGCTCCCGAATTGTATCTGAATGGTTGGATGAACACTTCCACCGGCGTGACCTCGCTTCCTTGGCCAGCTAGGTCACTTGATCGCAATCCCATTGAGCACATCTGGGATGCCATCGAGAGAGATGACCCCCCCTCCATCAAATCTTCGTGAACTGTGGGAGCTTGTTCAGGGGTCGTGTATCCGTATGGCTTCCCAACGCTTCCGGTGTCTTGTCGAGTCTATGCCGAGACGAATCGCCGCCGTCATCGGGGCGAAAGGTTGTGCTAGACAGGTATCTCTAATTCAACTGCTCTTCAGTGTATATAGGTATGTATACAATATGTATATATACAGAGCATAAGATAGCCAGCTATACATTATATAGATAGATAAAAGAGTTGACATACGGCGGGGGGGAATTAAGCCCCAAAGCTTCACATGGGTGCGCCGGTGCGCCGATGCACGGTACAGACAGGAGACAGGTGCTAGCAAAGGATCTTTGTTTGATTTTGTTTGTCAGATGACGATGTGCCTATTTTTAGTCACATACCATCCTTTTCTTAAAAAAAAAATTATTTTGTGAAAAATTCAAGTTCAATGATGGAAATAAAATTAAATAACACAAAGTAACAGCGAATAATATATACACTGCTGGCCACACAAAATGCAACACCAAGAAGGACACGAGATAGCAAAGCCAGATTTACTGGACACATAACAACAGATACAAAGATGAAACGATTGAGCTTACAGGCCCGTGCGACTTGCGGAACACGCAGACATCAATAGTTCGTGTGGCCCCCATGGCTGGCAATAACGGCCGCTACACGCCGCGGCATCGAACGAAAGAGGCTTTGGATGTGGGCTTGGGGTATGTCGGTCCAGGCTACTTCTACACGTTGCCACAGTTCATCACGGGTGGTACTTGCCGGGACACTCGGTTGCCGATCAGCGACCAGACGTGTTCGATGGGTGACATATCGGGAGAACAGGCGGGCCACGGCAGCAGTGACACCTGGTGGGCCGTGAAGAATTGTTGCACGATGCGCGCCACGAGCGGGCGCGTATTGTCCTGTTGAAACGTGGCCGCTGGCAGGTCCTGCAGGTAAGGGAGGACTACAGGCTCCGAAACGTCGGAGATGTAGCGGTGGCTGTTGAGTGTACCGGCGATGCGTACCAGAGGGGTGCGGGTGTCATATCCAATTGCGCCCCAACCCATAACGCCAGGCGACGGACCGGTATGGCGATGCATAATGCAGGCGTAATACAGTCTCTCTCCGTAGTGCCGCCACACGCGGATCCGACCATCGTGGTGTTGCAGGCAGAAGCGGGATTCGTCGGAGAAGACAATGTCGTGCCATTCCGTAGTCCAGGTGCGGCGTTCAGCGGCTTACTGCCGCCGCACTCGCCGGTGGTATAACGTTAACGGTAATCGGAGAAATGGGCGCCGTGCGACAAGTCCCCGCTCCTGAAGGCGACGTCGAACGGTACGTGCTGACACAGTTTGTTGCGCAACACACCCTAATTCCTGAGCTAACGTTCGTGATGTGGCGGTGCGAGCCGTCAATGCCCTCCACACAACATGCCGGTCCTCTAGCTCGGTGGTGTGCCGCGACTGCGGAAATCGCTCACGTCGGTCCGTCCGTCCCTCCTGCACCCACCGAATCCATACTCGCCTCACTGCGGCTGGATGTCGTTCCACACGGGCGCCGATGTCTCGGTACGATAAACCGCTGTCGCGATAAGCTTCCTCTGTCGAACTCCAAAACGTGCTGGAATGACTGCCGTATTCTGCGACGAGGCATCAGGAAGTTTCCCGCGCACAGGTCCGGCAGCACAACGCACTTCCACTACTTACACCCCGCCTTCTGTGCACCCTTCTTATAGTCTCGTTGGCGTGTCGGGCGCACATGATTCGCATATGCCCTGCAATGCTAATCGCTGGCATGTCTTCTCGCGGGCGACGCATGCTGCGAATTTCTGGCCAATCGGATGCTTCCTTCTTGGTGTTGCATTTTGGGTGGCCAGCAGGGTATATATACAGAATCTGTACCACTATTTTTGAGCTTCGATATAACCAATATAAAATTTGTGCTTATTAAATTATCTTATAAAAGAATAAGTAGCTCAAAAAATGCGAGCGTGATATAAATTGAAGCAGTAATTTACTGTGAAAATGTTTCCCAAGTATAGATTTCTGTTACGTTTGAAACACATTCAAACATTTCTGTAATATCAAAGAGAAGAAGAAGAATTATAAAAATATACAAAATAATGGATATTCAAAATATTGCTATTAATTTATTTAAGACATCATTTTCCAAATTTTCATACTAACATACACTGACGGAAAAAAATATCCCAACACCACGAAAAAATAGTTGTAGAGGAATGAAATGGCGGCAATACATTTGTATAGGTACCATATTTAATCGATTAAGATTTCAAGATCACAGCTTATTGTAAGCGCGAGAAGAGCCATTTTAAATGTGAAATGCTGGTACATTAATAACCGGTGTAACCGCCAGAATGTTGAATGAAAGCACGCAAACGTTCATGCATTGTGTCGTACAGGTGCTGGATGTCAGTTTGTGGGATGGAGTTCCATGCCTGTTGCACTTGGTCGGTCAATAAAGGGACGGTTAATGCTCGTTGGGGGTGACGCTGGAGTTGTCGTCAAATGATGTCCCATACGTGCTCGATTGATGAAAGATCTGGTGATCTAGCAGGCCACGGCAACATGTCGACACTCTGTAGAGCATGTTGGGTTACAACAGCGGTATGCGGGCGAGCGTTATCCTGTTGGAAAACACCCCCTGGAATGCTGTTCATGAATGGCAGCACAACAGGTTGAATCACCAGACCGACGTACAACTGTGCCGTCAGGGTGCGTGGGACAACCACGAGAGTGCTCCTGCTGTCATAGGAAATTGCTCCCCAGACCATAACTCCAGGTGTAGGTCCAGTGTGCCTCGGCCGCAGACAGGTTGGTTGCAGGCGCTCACCTGATCTCCTTCTAACCAACACACGGCCATCACTGGCACCCAGGGAGAACTGGCTTTCATCAGAAAACACAACAGATCTTCACTCCGTCCTCCAATGAGCTCTAGCTTGACACCACTGACGTCGCAAACGGCAGTGGTTTGGAGTAAGTGGAATGCACGCTACAGGGCGTCTGGCTCTGAGCTGTCCTTCAAGTAACCGATTTGTAAAAGTTCGTTGATTCACTGTGGTGGTAACTGCAGCTCGAATTGCTGCCGCAGACGCGATACGATGCGCCATGGCCATACGCCGTATACGGCGGTCTTCCCTCTCAGTAGTGTCACGTGTCCGGCCGGAACCCGGTCTTCTTGAGGCAGTACCTTCCCTTGACCACCGCTGCCAACAATCATGCACAGTGGCTACATTCCTGAATAGTCGTTCTGCAATATTGCGGAAAGAACATCCACCTTCTCGTAGCCCTATTACACGACCTCGTTCAAACTCCGTGAGCTGTTGATAATGGCTTCTTCGTCTTCTTAAAGGCATTCTTGACTAACATCAACACACTACGTCGAATCTCAACGATAACTAACGCTCACGAACGTTACAGCGCGTATTTACAGCAAACCTGCTTTGCATGTTCCGAGGGGCGCTACTAGCGCCACAAGTATGCGCCGAGCGCGAAATTTGCATAGACGTCATCTTACATATGTACTCTCACCGCCTACCAACTGTCGTTTATCTAACACAACCCCTTCTTGGTGTTGGGATTTTTTTTTTCCGTCAGTGTATTTCGGATTGAAAGAATCATCAACAATTACTTCCCTGACCACTCCAACATCTAACATTTCTAAATTAGGCATTTACCACCATTTGGTCCTGCCAAGGTACTTTCCCTCTGTTATTAAAATAATCCAAATATGAATTACGGCTTTGATTATCTGCGTCGGTAGAATTTTTAGTTTGTTTTTGCAAGTCACAGAGGTACGATGCATATATGTACTTTTTGAGTTTCGTCGCAGAAAGTCGTGTAGTACGCATGCGCCAAGCACAATGTAGTCTAAGTTCTTCAGAGAAACATTTGTCTCTGTGTGGAAAATCGTGAACGTCGAAGCCAAAAATCCAAAAGCATTTTCCGACACCCTTCTCGCCTTCGACAACATGTAGTTGAAAATTCGTTTATATATACTTTTTTTACCCCTTTTCTTTCGTTTGCCGAAATTATTATTGCTAACGCTTTGCTCTTTTCGGTGGAAAGGAAACACATTTCGTAGATTTCTGCTGGGAATGAAGATTGACTGAGATACTTGAGAATGAAAAAGGCGAAGTTTTTAAGTTTGTGTCTGTGGCCAAACTTAGTCAGGGGGACGATCTCTCTAGCGACCACAGGTGGTCAACCGTAATGCGCGCGAAGGTAAAAGTCTCTGTGTGTGGGAGGAGGGGGCCCTTAATCCAGCATTTAATAATACGTTTTCGTACCAAATGCTATATCACACTGGCGTTCAAAAATTAAGGACAAGACGGTTTTTCGAATGTAACGTCGTGCAGAAGTGCTCCACATCGACTCAAATCATACCATAAGATCCCCAAGATGTAAGAATATGGGACAAGTGAGCAAAACCGTCCAAACAAGGAATCCAAAGGATACAAAGGCACTTTATTGAAAAGGTAGCTTCGAGCACAACTGGACAGAAGACAGAAACGTCCATGTGACAGGCGGCTGCCAAGAAAAATCCAGTCTTTAGTAGGGGATATGATCACCCCTGACTGCGTTGCAGGATTTACAACGTCTGTCCATGCTGAGGACGAGGTTGTCAAGGAGCTGTTGAGGCATTGCGGTCCATTCCTCTTCTAGCGCCAATCGCAGCTGCGGAATCGTTGCTGGCGGCTGGTGACGTGCTGAAAAGTGTCTCCCGAGAAGGTCCCACACGTGTTCGATTGGATTTAGGTCCGGGGAACTTGCGGGCCAATCCATGCGTTGAATATCTTCACTCTCCAACAGCTCTGCGACAGCCACTGTACGATGAGGTGTAGCGTTGTCGTCCATGAAGAGGAACTCGGGACCCACAGCACCTCTAAACAGACGCACGTGAGCATATGTACAATAGCGGACACCAGTGACTGAACCTCCTTGGAAGATGTGGTCAGTACGGTTACCAGAATGATACCGCCCCAAACGAGAACTCCGTCACCTCCAAACCGGTCCATTTCGATGATGTTGGAAATGTGATTGCGTGCTCCCTGCTCTCTCCAGATGTGTATACGTCCAGAATCGCTCGTCAGACTAAATCGGCTCTCATCCGTAAAGAGAATTCGACCCCATTGCTGATGTGTCCAGTTCTTGTGTTCCTGGCACTACAGAAACCGCCGTCTCCGATGAGCAGGCGTTAATGGCACAAACCGTACTGGTCGTCGTGCAAATAGACCACCTTTGTGCAGCCTCCTGGCCCGGTAAAACGCGATAAGGGACGTCCAGTTGTCTGTTGCACGTGCCTTGCGATTTCTCCCGCTGTCTGATTCTTCTCGCCTGTAGGACAATATACCGGTCGTCAGCCGCCGTGGTTGCTCGTGGACGACCACAGCTAAACTCTCGGACAGCTGTTCCTGTCGTTTGAAATGCTCTCCAAGCTCGTGAAACGATGCTGTGAGCGATTCCGAATTCCTCCGCCACACTTCGACCTTCTTTCCAACTTCCCAATAACGCGTCCTCCAGATGTCGTCTACTGGATTGCCTGTTGACCATATCACACGGTGGCAGCAACTCGACGTCGTTCAAACCGATGTACACCGTGCAATAGCTTTCACCGAATTGCTGAGCGTACACCGCCCGTGTGCTTTATAACCTTCCGACACTGCCCCTCTACGTCATGCTGTATATATGCGCATGCCCTACCGTACCGGACCCTAGTCTATCTCCTGAGTGGTCTTTCGATCCGTTCTGCCTGCTCGTTCCGCTGTTATGCTAATTTCTCCTTTTCGTCTTTAATTTTTGCACACCAGTGTAGTATCTAGTTTAATCGTTATTCCCCCCAATCATTTATGCTGTTCAGTCACTAATTCCGAAATTACTGACCCGTTTCCGTGGATAATCCGCCACCATTAAGAAGTTTTAATCCCTTATCCGCCATCATCAATTTAGTTCCATGGCTTACCTCAATCAGTAATGTTTCCAACCAGCTTCCTTCAGCAGTCTGCTTTCATCTAGCTAATGCGGCAAATCCTAATCCGTTCCCCTTGCAAATCCAACTCCCTGGCTAATCCAGCATTTGCCACCCCGGTGGCGCAGTGGTCTAAGGCGCTGGCCTCTGATCATTCGTCCGTAAGGGGTCCGGGTTCGAATCCCGGTCCGGCATGGATGTTGTGTTTGTCTTACGGCACTGGCTCTCTCCCTTCCCTGGAACCAGTGACCCTAAATTACGGACGGGCGACTGCTTATAGTCCATTGAGTTGCTCACGGTGGTCGTTAAACCTCCAATCAATCAATGGATGTTGTGTTTGTCTTACGGCACTGGCTCTCTCCCTTCCCTGGAACCAGTGACCCTAAATTAGGGACGGGTGACTGCTTATAGCCCATTGAGTTGCTCACGGTGGTCGCTAAACATCCAATCAATCAATGGATGTTGTGTTTGTCTTACGGCACTGGCTCTCTCCTTTCCCTGGAACCAGTGACCCTAAATTATGGACGGGCGACTGCTTATAGCCCATTGAGTTGCTCACGGTGGTCGTTAAACCTCCAATCAATCAATGGATGTTGTGTTTGTCTTACGGCACTGGCTCTCTCCCTTCCCTGGAACCAGTGACCCTAAATTAGGGATGGGCGACTGCTTATAGCCCATTGAGTTGCTCACGGTGGTCGTTAAACCTCCAATCAAAAAAAAATCCAGCGTTCAGTAATCCTTTTGCAGTCTAAGCCCGATATTAATAATCCAGTTCCATTGCTAATCAGTATTCGGGTTCCATCCCTAAGACAACATCATTAATCCGGTTGAATTGCTAATCCAGCAGGGTTTTTTGGGTTTTTTTTTTTTTTAATTTAAGGTTTAACGACCACCGTGAGCAACTCAATGGGCTATAAGCAGACGCCCGTCCTTAATTTAGGCCACCGGTTTCAGGGAAGGAGAATAAGTTATGATAAACACTGGGGTGGCAGTTTTTATCATCACTTACATAGGTAAGTTTTTTTTTATTTAGTTTAACTTTTTATACATTTTAGATGTTATTGAGGTAGTTCTAAGCACTTGGCACTATAATTTTCAAACTGAAAAGCGATACAAAACGAAAAAAAAAAAAAAAAGTCAAATTACGACAATCAAGGCACAGTTTACATATAATGCAATGTAACAAAAACAAAGGTACAATCTGTTACAAAAAATATTATTTACAATTTTACAGACCAGTAATAACATTGGTTAAAACACAGTTTCTGCTGCGAAAACATAATGCAGTTTAATAAATTTTATGATGGAAGACACAAAAGCGAATTTCAAGTTCCTTAAAACACACAATAATACAAAGGCCGATCATTAAAAACTGAGAGTAATTTTGAGTTGGCAACAGTTATTAGCGGTGGCAGACGATTCTGGATTTGTTATTGCGCAGTTCTTCAAGGTACGTTTGCATTTCGCCATACAGCTATGGAGGTAAGTGATTCAAAGAAGTAACATGCGCTGTGCGATAAAAATTTTGCCGTCGTTTGGCTAAAACGGCTCGAGAACTGTTGATTTAACGAAAGAAAGCTTACACAGATAAATGTTTGGGTGAGTCAACGAGTTTTAGATGGCACCATGATTTCAAAACAGGGCGTTTATCGGCAGAACTTGCTCTTAGGCCTGGTCAAGTGTTTTTATGGAGCACATTGCCAACACTGTTTGGGCAATTCTGCAAGAAGATCAAAGAATGACCTGTGAAGACATAGCGGCGTCAACTAATACAGTGGCGGATGCAGAACTACGTGCACGTGTGCCTCTGGCATGTGCACCTCTGACTCCAGCCCACCGTCAGGAACGGCTGCAGTGGTGTCGCCAACGTCTGCACTGGAGAACGCAACGGCGATCTGTCGTGTTCAGCGATGAAAGCAGATTCTGCTTGGGAGCCTCCGATAGCCGTATGCGTGTTCGCAGACGCACAGGGGAGCGTCTCCACCCTTCTTGCATCCGCCAGCGACACACAGGGCCTACACTAGAGATGTGTCGTTCGCGAACGATTCGTTCTATTTGAACGAATCAGTGAAGTGATTCGTTCGCGAACGGTTCCGTCCTGAAAAGAATCGATTCCCACAAGGAACCGACTCTTGAGACTAGCGTCTCGAGGTAGAGACATCCACATGTATCGAGTTATCTCATTGGCAGCAATACAACTGGGACCCACCAATTGGCGAACGGCATCGTAACGGCTTTAACAGTTTGGCGGAAATCTACAAAAAGAACACTGATTTCTCACAGTCTGGTGATTGGTGATTACAGTAAGCTGCAAAACATAAAAGCACATCAAATAAATCCAATTTCACCCTAAAATATCAATTGTACAGGACTATCGACAACCGCCAACGAAGAAACTAATGTTAACTAAGATGTAAACAACCTGTGTCACGACTTCGACGACGTATATCTGGCTCAAATTGTATTTCTACCCGAATGAAACAGTACAAATCGAACAACTTAACCTGTTCGCAGTATCCATCCAAATATAATTATTAACTAGATAGAAGTTTTAAAGAAAACTACTTACTTATTCTCTCAAACTTACCTCTTCGCAGCGTAGCAGTAGCCATTATCCACCATTATTACCGCCAAACTGTTAAAGCCGTTACGATGCCGTTCGCCAATTGGTGGGTCCCAGTTGTATTGCTGCCAATGAGATAACTCGATACATGTGGATGTCTCTACCTCGAGACGCTAGTACTCTTGAGTACGAGTCGATTCCGTAAAGACCGACATATGAAAAGAATCAGCCGAATATATGTAACCTTATTTGAAAGTGTATTAAATGTTATTTAGAAGTGTATTAAGTTTTGAATCCGATGGATTTGAAAACTAAGAAAATTGTTTTCGTAAGATTTAAAATAAAATTTAAGAAATGAAAAAATTTAGTTTCGTAAAAAAAAAAGAACTTATGTTTTTTATTTATTGGATGTTTAATAACCACCGTGAGCAACTCAATGGGCTATAAACAGACGCCCGTCCCTAATTGAGGGCCAGTGACTTCAGGGAAGGGAGAGAGGCAGTGCCGAAAGATAAACACAACATCCATGCTTCACCGGGATTTGAACCCAGACCCATCTCGAACGAATAGTCAGAGGCCATGGCTTAGACCACTGCGCCTGATATTTTTCGTTATATGCTGATAGGAACGAATTAGAACTGTATATAAAAAACCACAACACCTATGATAACAGAAAAACAGCAAAATTACTATAATGGTGAAGGTGAGCACTTACGTGAGATTCTGTCTGTTTCCAAATTCCACAATCCTATCTGGACGAAAACCCCAACAATGTAAACTAAAGTGGATATAAAGGAAATTTGAAGCATAACAAACAAAATGCTTCAGCGAATTTGAGAAGGAAACAATGTCTTATATGGTAAAGTTGTAAAACATCTGTACAGATTTGAAATGGAAACAATGTCTTTATATGCTAAATTTGTATTACATGCCAAATGTTATATAATAGAAGAAAGTGCCGTGAATTTATGCATTGGCATTTAGGAAAAGCACTTTCGAAACGTTTTTCGGTGAGAGCCTACTGCGTCTTTCAGACAATAAGAGCCCGCACTCTTTGAAAAAATCCTCTCACAGGGCACTGAAGTTGCCGGTACTAACAATTTTCTTTTCATTATTTGGAAAAGACGAGGGTAGATAGATCTCCTGTTCTTCCACCAAGATAACGGATTTTCAGTCCTGGAAATTAGGGGTTCAATTAAAAATTTACCGAGTTCTATTATTGCTGCGGCAGTAGGATTTTTGTTTTCTAATAAATTTACAATTTCAGAGTCAAATTCTTCCCAGATGGAAGACCGACATTCGCTGACACCAGCAACAGAAACTTCTTCGTTGGAAGTTTGGTCATCTTCCGCTACCTTGACATTTGCAGCTCTGTGCGAAAGTGTTCTATATGCGTTTTTATAAGCAACTTCCTCCCGAAAACCACAGAGAATGGAGAGACAGAGCGTGCACAAGCCAGAGTTATGGAAATTGGTGGGCGGGGAAAATGAACGATAGCAGAGCACCGTCGGCGCTTTATGGAACTAAACCCCACGTGCTCTCTGACGTAACGTCCCTACTGTAACGCTCATAATTCGAAATTGGTTACTTTGCTTGTTATTACTACCGTTACCACTGTGTGATTCTGTGATTATAACAACGCTTTTCGTTATTTCGTAGAAGTTATTTTCGGCGGATAATTATTTCATCTTTTATATGTAGGAAATCTTTGTCTATTTTTTAACTGTTAAAAATCGATATAGGTAAAATTTATATCAGAGTAGAGCCCTTACTGTATTTTGTTTTTCGTAATTCCACTTGATCCTTCGGGCAGATGTTTGATTCGTGATACAATTATGTCAGTTTGTTACTTTTTATTTGCCATTGCTTTGATATTTTTCCGTTGTTTATTTTCAATTTCCGGCAGTAGTATGTTGCGTTGACGAAGGTCTGCATTTTGAGAACGAAAGCTGCTACAGATTTATTAGTTTCTTTTAAGTCAGAGTTAGTACTTTATTTCTCAGTATAATTCCCGACTGCAAAGTGCTGTTCTTACGATTAAGAATATACGCCTAATTCCGTTACACCTACCGCAAAATTCCTCGGTCAATCACGCTACAGTGAACCTAACCAACTCGGGAAGTAAGGAAAATGGTGGCTCTCGCAGGGAAGGAAAGTCGAGAGAGACAATTGTAAACAAGTGGGAGGAGCGTAGTTGTGACGTCACTTTTAGTTCTCATTAACAGGCCGTGGGGCCGCCAACGTCTATGTGAGTTTAACATTATGCTGTTGCCATCGGACAAAGTGGAGAATTTCCTTTACGATCTTCTAGAGTGCACACTCTGTACCTCTCTTCTCTGTGCCGAAAACCGTGCCGTTTGAAACGAGGGTCCAAAAGAGTGCTTTCACTCAAAATAGCATTGCTTTCGGCGCTTGAAAATCTCGTTGAGAGTTGCTCACTGAGTTTCTGGGACATTTTTTTCACTTCTGGAGGCAATTTATTTTCGGCCTCTATTTTTTTTTACATGGCGTACTAAAGCTCTGCTGAGTAACAATATTTTAGAAATCGTTACATCCTTTTCACTTCCAATTTCCATTGTTACTTCTTCAAAAACCTTCAACAGTTCACACGCCTTTTCAATAATCACCCATTCATCTTCCGTCAAAGGCTGCACCGTGGAATGAAGAAGCGCTAATGCTGAAAGGATCGGTTCCTTTAAATCTAAGAAGCGCTTGAACATGTCGTAAGTGCAATTCCAACTAGTTGGCATATCTTGTTTTAATTTAAGTTCCCTGCGCTCCATTTGAGCTTGAACGGCAAGCAATTTCGATGTAGCTTGGGAACTCTTTTCAAAATATTGCACTGTTTTTTTTTTTTACTTTCTCGTGGACGACTACAATTTCTTCAAGGCTGGCTTGAACCACTAAGTTTATGGAATGCGCAAAACAGGGAATGTTCTTCCATCCGCCCTGCCGAATAGCAGCTTTAATGTTAGAAGCATTATCGCTTAGCACTGCAACAACTTTTTGATCAACCTCCCATTCCGTCAATACTCGTTTCATTTCTCGCATGAGGTTGTCCGATGTATGTCTGTCTGGGATCTCAAAGCAGTCCAATAAATAAGATTTTAGTAGGCAGTCTTCATCAATGAAATGCACGGTTAGAGCCAGGTAGCCTTGATTGTTAATTGATGTCCAACAGTCGGTAGTTAACGCTAATGCTGAAACTGCATTTAAATTAGATCTCACTGTTGCAGCTGTTGATTCAAAAAACTGCGAAATCAGATTGGAGGAAATATTTTTTCTGCTTGGAAGTGTATATCCAGGATTGAGCATACTGACAAATTTTTTAAATTCTTTATCGTTTACAACGGAAAATGGGTGAAATTCCTTGACAATCATTCGCAGAAGTTGTTCATCCAGCTTTTTTGTGCTTAAAAATGCTAACGGGAGCATGAAAATACTGGGTAAGCTTGGTAGATTGGACCTGCCGATGTGATGTACTTGCCGAAACCTCTGTAGATGTTGTGGGCCTCGCAGGAGCTAGCACTAAATTATCGAGTTTAGGACATTTGGGCACAATCTTGAGGGGCCGTACAAAAATTGCCGTTTTTTTTTTCGCTGTGAGGGCAATTTTTTTTTTTGATTGGAGGTTTTTTTTGTTTTTTTTTTGGTTGGAGGTTTAACGACCACCGCGAGCAACTCAATGGGCTATAAGCAGTCGCCCGTCCCTAATTTAGGGTCACTGGTTCCAGAGAAGGGAGAGAGCCAGTGCCGTAAGACAAACACAACATCCATGCCTGACCGGGATTCGAACCCGGACCCCTTACGGACGAATGATCAAAGGCCAGCGCTTTAGACCACTGCGCCACCGGGGCGGCGATTGGAGGTTTAACGACCACCGTGAGCAACTCAGTGGGCTATAAGCAGTCGCCCGTCCCTAATTTAGGGTCACTGGTTCCAGGGAAGGGAGAGAGCCAGTGCCTTAAGACAAACACAACATCCATGCCTGACCGGGATTTGAACCCGGACCCCTTACGGACGAATGATCAAAGGCCAGCGCTTTAGACCACTGCGCCACCGGGGCGGCGATTGGAGGTTTAACGACCACCGTGAGCAACTCAGTGGGCTATAAGCAGTCGCCCGTCCCTAATTTAGGGTCACTGGTTCCAGGGAAGGGAGAGAGCCACTGCCGTAAGACAAACACAACATCCATGCCTGACCGGGATTCGAACCCCGACCCCTTACGGACGAATGATCAGAGGCCAACGCCTTAGACCACTGCGCCACCGGGGCGGGTGAGGGCAATTGAATGAAGAAAACGTTTCTAGTAAGACAAACGACAATTGAGTGTCCAGGGGAGAGCCCCCCGCTGCCGTTAGTATAGCCAAATTTTTGATAAATTTAAAACACTAAAATAGACGAAACCTTTTTTTAAATGTTTGACAGCCTTGAAGGAGGTAAGGATTTTTCTGAGCCCCCCAGCACACATAAAATGTCCGTAATTTCGTATTTTCTTATATACGATATTTTTCTATAAACTATACCTAAACAAATTCTCTGCTAGTATGAGGAAACCCAGGACTCTTGTCGAGTGTGTGTGCGTGGAGGAAGGGGGGGGCTTAAAACCTAAAATATGAATTATAAAAAATTTCTGGTCCGATTGGGAGATTTTCAGCGATATTTTTCTATAAGAGAAATGCTTCATATTTTACACTTTTGGTATACAACACCCCCCCCCCACCACCACCACCACAAGTTTTCAGAGCAGGCACGTGCGCTCAGACAATGTTACGAGTTGTAGTTTGTAAATGCTGAAAATCTCCCGATCGGACGAGAAATTGTTCAAATTTTACACTTTTGATATATCCCCCCCCCCCCCCGGTTTGCTGAGTTGGCTCGTGCCCGAAAATATTTAGTGCCTAAGTAACTTACGGCGATCATTTTCACGGTCAATCTCTTACTAGTGGGCCAAGAAACGGCAATTGTTATACGGCCCCTTAAACATTTGTGCCCAAATGTCCGGGTGCCCAAATGTCCGCCCAGTGTTTCAGACAGAAATTCGTAAATATGTCTCAATTTCTTAATGATAATGAGATATAAGTGAAATTTTTTTTGTGCACACCACTTGCTCAAGTAGGGAGAAATATAGGAACACTATAATTTTCAACGCAGCGCAATTTCATTGCTTTAAAAATGAATGTGCCCAAATGTCCGGGTGCCCAAAAGTCCGGTGCCCAAATGTCAGAACCCCAAATTATCAGCATCACTTTGCTCCTCTTGCGAGGTTGCAATCCGCTTTTCACGATCAAGCACAATTCCTACATGTTTCGTTTTCAAATGACGTAATAAATTGCTTGTTGATCCTCCTTTGAAGGAAACAAGGGTAGAACATAAGCCACATTTTGCTTTTCCGCTTTCAACTTGGGTGAAAGTGCTCCATAAAAAGCTACGCTTTCTGGTCTCCATGTCAATTTTAGCTGCCTTCAAACTGTTATCGTGGGTAACTTTATTTCACTGAAAAAAAACGCTCCCTTTCTCCGATGTTCGCGTTAGATTTCAGAATGCACTTACAGGCGTTTAGGCGTTCACAGATGAGTTTCTCCGAAATTCGGTCCCTCTTATTTATCGGTGAAGCTGTCACCTTCAGTTAAGCTTTATGGTCGTGCTGAGGGTGGTCTACTTGAGGCAGCTGATCTCCCCCCTCCGACTGGTGCGGCAGTTTGCTTCGCGGAGGTCAGCTCTCTCGACCCCCTCCCCTGTCCCTAAATTCTTCTGTTGCTCTTGAAGGTGTAAAAACCGCCCCGGTGGCGCAGTGGTCTAAGGCGTTGGCCTCTGATCATTCGTCCGTAAGGGGTCCGGGTTCGAATCCCGGTCAGGCATGGATGTTGTGTTTGTCTTACGGCACTGGCTCTCTCCCTTCCCTGGAACCAGTGACCCTAAATTAGGGACGGGCGACTGCTTATAGCCCATTTGAGTTGCTCACGGTGGTCGTTAAACCTCCAATAAAAAAAAAAAAGGTGTAAAAGCGAAAGACCTCCCAACATTCGCAAGACAGACACATTTACAATTGGAAAACATCTTGGCTAGGGAGAGATACATTTGTTCTTGATTACCTTTAGCAGAAAAAAGTAAATAACAAAAAATATATATATATATCATATGACTTCGGAATATTCTTTTTTTTTAAGAAGAGAGAACCGTCTCTACATACAAAAGCAATATCAATAATCGAACATAACTTTTTCAAGTCAGATTTTGATTATGCTGGTATATATTTCAGTTATGCTTTTTTTGTGTGTGTGCGTGTGTGTGTAATTGTTAAGGCTGCCCAGCTGGCACAGTGGTTTTTTTTTTTTTTTTTTGATTGGAGGTTTAACGACCACCGTGAGCAACTCAACGGGCTATAAGCAGTCGCCCGTCCCTAATTTAGGGTCACTGGTTCCAGGGAAGGGAGAGAGCCAGTGCCGTAAGACAAACACAACATCCATGCCTCACCGGGATTCGAACCCGGACCCCTTTCGGACGAATGATCAGAGGCCATCGCTTAGACCACTGCGCCACCGGGGCGGCGCACAGTGGTTTAAGTGATGGCTTCTGATCATTCGTCCAAGATGGGTCTGCGTTCGAATCTCGGTGAGGACTAAATATTGTGCTTGTCTTACAGCACTAGCTCTCTCCCTTCCGTAGAACTAGTGGCCCTAAATTAGGGACGAGCGACTGCTTATATATAGCCCACTGAGTTGCTCATGGCCACGGTGGTCGTTAAACTTCCGATCAAAGGGGAAAAACGGTTAAATAAAAAAAAAAGTACTATTCTTAATGAAGTCTTAAATCTGGATCTCCTCTTTCTAGCACCCATAAGAAACTTAATTTTTTGTCACATAGAAAATATTTTTTTCCTTTAATAGACTGTTATTAATACACTAAATACAAGGGTGAGTTTTTTTTTGATTGAAGGTTTAACGACCACCGTGAGCAACTCAATGGGCTATAAGCAGTCGCCCATCCCTAATTTAGGGCCACTGGTTCCAGGGAAGGGAGAGAACCAGTGCCGTAAGACAAACACAACATCCATTAATTGATTGGAGGTTTAACGACCACCGTGAGCAACTCAATGGGCTGTAAGCAGTCGCCCGTCCCTAATTTAGGGCCACTGGTTCCAGGGAAGGGAGAGAACCAGTGCCGTAAGACAAACACAACATCCATTAATTGATTGGAGGTTTAACGACCACCGTGAGCAACTCAATGGGCTATAAGCAGTCGCCCGTCCCTAATTTAGGGTCACTGGTTCCAGGGAAGGGAGAGAGCCAGTGCCGTAAGACAAACACAGCATCCATTGATTGATTGGAGGTTTAACGACCACCGTGAGCAACTCAATGGGCTAGAAGCAGTCGCCCGTCCCTAATTTATGGTCACTGGTTCCAGGGAAGGGAGAGAGCCAATGCCGTAAGACAAACACAACATCCATTAATTGATTGGAGGTTTAACGACCACCGTGAGCAACTCAATGGGCTATAAGCAGTCGCCCATCCCTAATTTAGGGTCACTGGTTGCAGGGAAGGGAGAGAGCCAGTGCCGTAAGACAAACACAACATCCATTGATTGATTGGAGGTTTAACGACCACCGTGAGCAACTCAATGGGCTATAAGCAGTCGCCCGTCCCTAATTTATGGTCACTGGTTCCAGGGAAGGGAGAGAGCCAATGCCGTAAGACAAACACAACATCCATTAATTGATTGGAGGTTTAACGACCACCGTGAGCAACTCAATGGGCTATAAGCAGTCGCCCATCCCTAATTTAGGGCCACTGGTTCCAGGGAAGGGAGAGAACCAGTGCCGTAAGACAAACACAACATCCATTAATTGATTGGAGGTTTAACGACCACCGTGAGCAACTCAATGGGCTGTAAGCAGTCGCCCGTCCCTAATTTAGGGCCACTGGTTCCAGGGAAGGGAGAGAACCAGTGCCGTAAGACAAACACAACATCCATTAATTGATTGGAGGTTTAACGACCACCGTGAGCAACTCAATGGGCTATAAGCAGTCGCCCGTCCCTAATTTAGGGCCACTGGTTCCAGGGAAGGGAGAGAACCAGTGCCGTAAGACAAACACAACATCCATGCCTCACCGGGATTCGAACCCGGACCCCGTTCGGACGAATGATCAGAGGCCATCGGTTAGACCACTGCGCCACCGGGGCGGCAAGGGGTGAGTTCTAACCTTAATCAATGCTGTGAGTGGTACAGCATGAAACCAGTAGTTTAATAGATGTGAAAGTAATCGTTTCTCTTTGCTATATACTTACAGATAATAATAATAACAATAAAAAAATACGAAACCTGCTTTTCAGCAAAAATTCTTGGCTTTTGAAAACTATAACTGTTACCCAAAACTAATAGTTTTATTATAGATGGGCATATACAGTTTTTTTTTTTTTGCTTTAAAAAATGAAGTCTCTTTAAAAAAATCCTGGAAATGAATAAATGAAATTTTCTATGTCACAGACACAGATGCATTTAAATAGATAGGTAACAGCTTTTTAAAACAAAAATGGTCTCCCCCCTTTAAAACATTCATAATACACATACATCACCCCAACCATTATCAATCCACTACTGGATGAAGGTCTCCTGAAGTTTCTTTCCTAAGTTTCTGTTTTAAGCCTGTCAAACCCATGTCACACCAGCATGCTTTCAAAGTTCATCCACCCATCTCCCACATTGTCTTCTTTTGAGCCTTTTTCTGTCCCTTGGTATCTAGTCTAGTATTTCAGTTGTGCAATGGTGGTTAGCTCATTTGGACAAAGTGCTAGAAGAACTGACCACCATTGGACAACTGAAACACTAGACTGGATACCATTCTAGGAATAATTCTGGACATACTGTGGAAAGAACTGACTACACTGCTGGATGACTTAAATACTAAGGGACATAAAATCACTCAGAAAAAAAAATGTCAGAGATTAGTGGATGAAATTGGAAAACATGCTGGAATGACATGGATGAGACTGGCTCAAGACAGAGTGTTACCGAAAAACTTTGGAAGAACTTAATCCATAACTGAGTTGATGATATATGTGTGTACATTACACCATTTGTGCAGGCTTTCAAAGAGTTTCTTTAAAAGGAGAGAAAATTCTTGTTATATGTGTGTGTGTGTGTGTGTGTGTGTGTTATATGTAAGCACGTATACTTACTGTACAGTCGCTTTAAGAAACAAATAGGTAATGTTGTTTAAGTGTAATTGGCTTGAAAGTTTATTATAGGAATTTCACATGTTCGATTATCAATTAAATCAATACAGCAGAAATTAAATAAAAGTTTCTCTAGAATGAATTAAACTATCAGTGGTACTTAAAAATCTGTTTTTTATTCAAACAGTAAAAAACACAAAACAATATTTACCAATAAAAATGTTAAAAAAATATTTGTTTACTAACACTTTACATGCTTGACCAAGACAATAAATACACCACTTAAATAAAATAAAAATGGCACTAGTTTTCTGATGTGCAGCCCACATAAATGGTTTTTGAACAATCTGCACAAACTAGCTTTTTGTAGGATTAATAGGCTTTGAAATTCTTTGAATAAAGCTCATATTGAGAAATGGCTTCCTAGTTTAATTGAATTAATAATCTAAAGCAACTTTTGGGAATTTACTAGGAAATTTTTTCATTTATAGCAAATTTTCGGAGAAAACTCTTCTCCTTCTTCTGGCTGTCTTGTTTTTGTCACTTTTTGCTTGTCACTATCACGGTTACGGTTTACCTTGACAGTTACGGTTAACCTTGACGGTTCAGGTTATTTTTTCAACAAATCCTGCCAGATGTTAGGCAGGGAAAATCCTTTGCAGTCATTGATGATGGAATTTTGATTTTTCTCAATCTCTATTCCTTCTTTCAGTTTTCTTTTTTGGAAATTGCTTTGGAAACTGATTACTTTAAGGAATTCCAATCCATGCTGTGCCCAGTTTCTCTAACATGCCTATCTAATCCAGTCTTGTTGGAGCAATTTTTTATAGCTGCTTTATGCTCAGCTATACGAGTTTCTAGTCTGCGACGTGTTTCACCTATGTAAGATAGTCCACAACTACAATTTACTTCATAAACTACTCCTTGCATTTTAAAATATCTTCTTCTCTTTGAACTATTTTAGGGAAAAATTTTTTAACTTTGTTCTCTAAACTTGGAGCTAGCCTAATATTGTATTTTTTACTAATTCTCTTTAAAGCCTCAAATAAACCTTTGTGATAAGAAATTTTTCTAGTGAATTTTACTTCTTGCTTTTGGTATAAAAAACCAATGAATACTAAAAGACTACTGGATTTCAATTCGTATCATACAGTTTCTATTAAGAAAAATGTAGCAAGTAAGTTTTTAGAAAAAATTAATAAAATAGTTTCTACTGCAGATAAAAAAGAAGCCCATAAAGAAGAGCTTAAAGTCATACTTGCAGAGAATACCTATCCTAAAGAAGAAATTGAGAAGCTTCTGAATTTTAATGGTACGAAGAACCCACAAAAGCAACAAGTAAAATTCACTAGAAAAATTTCTTATCACAAAGGTTTATTTGAGGCTTTAAAGAGAATTAGTAAAAAATACAATATTAGGCTAGCTCCAAGTTTAGAGAACAAAGTTAAAAAATTTTTCCCTAAAATAGTTCAAAGAGAAGAAGATATTTTAAAAATGCAAGGAGTAGTTTATGAAGTAAATTGTAGTCGTGGACTATCTTACATAGGTGAAACAGGTCGCAGACTAGAAACTCGTATAGCTGAGCATAAAGCAGCTATAAAAAATTGCTCCAACAAGACTGGATTAGATAGGCATGTTAGAGAAACTGGGCACAGCATGGATTGGAATTCCCTTAAAGTAATCAGTTTCCAAAGCAATTTCCAAAAAAGAAAACTGAAAGAAGGAATAGAGATTGAGAAAAATCAAAATTCCATCATCAATGACTGCAAAGGATTTTCCCTGCCTAACATCTGGCAGGATTTGTTGAAAAATAACCTAAACCGTCAAGGTTAACCGTAACCGTCAAGGTAAACCGTAACCGTGATAGTGACAAGTAAAAAGTGACAACAACAAGACAGCCTGAAGAAGGAGAAGAGTTTTCTCCGAAAATTTGCTATAAATGAAAACGTTTCCTAGTAAATTCCCATAAGTTGCTTTAGATTATTAAGGCTTTGAAAGTTTTTCTGTCTTCACCTCTTGGGCATAAGGAACATCTTTTTCTCTTCAATTTCTCCCCCCCCCCCCCCAAAACCTGACCTGATGCTCCAGGCTCTCCAGCATAATTTTTCCTAGGATGCAGTAAATAATACAACATAAGTCATGCTGCATTCTCTTGTTTTCACCCTATCATTCTAATTGCTTTTATCAAACTTTCACCAAGTTGTTTTTATAAAATTAAAGCCGGTAAGCTTTTTCACTTTGGGAAAACTTTCATACAGTATATTACATGCACATTGTTTGCACTGATGTCCAGAATTGTTTGAAAAACCTTTACTCTATAAGTGATGTGGTGTCATTTGCACCATAAATGTTATAATATAGGTGTAAGATAGGGAGTTTTTCTATTAAATTCGTATGAGATTTAAAGAAAACATAATTTTAAGAAAAGCCAGTGAAATACATTAGCCGCCCCGGTGGCGCAGTGGTCTAAGGCGTTGGCCTCTGATCATTCGTCCGTAAGGGGTCCGGGTTCGAATCCCGGTCGGGCATGGATGTTGTGTTTGTCTTACGGCACTGGCTCTCTCCCTTCCCTGGAACCAGTGACCCTAAATTAGGGACGGGCGACTGCTTATAGCCCATTGAGTTGCTCACGGTGGTCGTTAAACCTCCAATCAATCAATGGATGTTGTGTTTTTCTTACGGCACTGGCTCTCTCCCTTCCCTGGAACCAGTGACCCTAAATTAGGGACGGGCGACTGCTTATAGCCCATTGAGTTGCTCACGGTGGTCGTTAAACCTCCAATCAATCAATGGATGTTGTGTTTGTCTTACGGCACTGGCTCTCTCCCTTCCCTGGAACCAGTGACCCTAAATTAGGGACGGGCAACTGCTTATAGCCCATTGAGTTGCTCACGGTGGTCGTTAAACCTCCAATCAATCAATGGATGTTGTGTTTGTCTTACGGCACTGGCTCTCTCCCTTCCCTGGAACCAGTGACCCTAAATTAGGGACGGGCGACTGCTTATAGCCCATTGAGTTGCTCACGGTGGTTGTTAAACCTCCAATCAATCAATGGATGTTGTGTTTGTCTTACGGCACTGGCTCTCTCCCTTCCCTGGAACCAGTGACCCTAAATTAGGGACGGGCGACTGCTTATAGCCCATTGAGTTGCTCACGGTGGTCGTTAAACCTCCAATCAATCAATGGATGTTGTGTTTGTCTAACGGCACTGGGTCTCTCCCTTCCCTGGAACCAGTGACCCTAAATTAGGGACGGACGACTGCTTATAGCCCATTGAGTTGCTCACGGTGGTCGTTAAACCTCCAATCAATCAATGGATGTTGTGTTTGTCTAACGGCACTGGGTCTCTCCCTTCCCTGGAACCAGTGACCCTAAATTAGGGACGGGCGACTGCTTATAGCCCATTGAGTTGCTCACGGTGGTCGTTAAACCTCCAATCAATCAATGGATGTTGTGTTTGTCTTACGGCACTGGCTCTCTCCCTTCCCTGGAACCAAGGACCCTAAATTAGGGACGGGCGACTGCTTATAGCCCATTGAGTTGCTCACGGTGGTCGTTAAACCTCCAATCAATCAATGGATGTTGTGTTTGTCTTACGGCACTGGCTCTCTCCCTTCCCTGGAACCAAGGACCCCAAATTAGGGACGGGCGACTGCTTATAGCCCATTGAGTTGCTCACGGTGGTCGTTAAACCTCCAATCAATCAATGGATGTTGTGTTTGTCTAACGGCACTGGGTCTCTCCCTTCCCTGGAACCAGTGACCCTAAATTAGGGACGGGCGACTGCTTATAGCCCATTGAGTTGCTCACGGTGGTTGTTAAACCTCCAATCAATCAATGGATGTTGTGTTTGTCTAACGGCACTGGCTCTCTCCCTTCCCTGGAACCAGTGACCCTAAATTAGGGACGGGCGACTGCTTATAGCCCATTGAGTTGCTCACGGTGGTCGTTAAACCTCCAATCAATCAATGGATGTTGTGTTTGTCTTACGGCACTGGCTCTCTCCCTTCCCTGGAACCAGTGACCCTAAATTAGGGTCGGACGACTGCTTATACCTCATTGAGTTGCTCACGGTGGTCGTTAAACCTCCAATCAATCAATGGATGTTGTGTTTGTCTAACGGCACTGGGTCTCTCCCTTCCCTGGAACCAGTGACCCTAAATTAGGGTCGGACGACTGCTTATACCTCATTGAGTTGCTCACGGTGGTCGTTAAACCTCCAATCAATCAATGGATGTTGTGTTTGTCTTACGGCACTGGCTCTCTCCCTTCCCTGGAACCAGTGACCCTAAATTAGGGACGGGCGACTGCTTATAGCCCATTGAGTTGCTCACGGTGGTCGTTAAACCTCCAATCAATCAATGGATGTTGTGTTTGTCTAACGGCACTGGGTCTCTCCCTTCCCTGGAACCAGTGACCCTAAATTAGGGTCGGACGACTGCTTATACCTCATTGAGTTGCTCACGGTGGTTGTTAAACCTCCAATCAATCAATGGATGTTGTGTTTGTCTTACGGCACTGGCTCTCTCCCTTCCCTGGAACCAGTGACCCTAAATTAGGGACAGGCGACTGCTTATAGCCCATTGAGTGGCTCACGGTGGTCGTTAAACCTCCAATCAATCAATGGATGTTGTGTTTGTCTTACGGCACTGGCTCTCTCCCTTCCCTGGAACCAGTGACCCTAAATTAGGGTCGGACGACTGCTTATACCTCATTGAGTTGCTCACGGTGGTCGTTAAACCTCCAATCAATCAATGGATGTTGTGTTTGTCTAACGGCACTGGGTCTCTCCCTTCCCTGGAACCAGTGACCCTAAATTAGGGTCGGACGACTGCTTATACCTCATTGAGTTGCTCACGGTGGTCGTTAAACCTCCAATCAATCAATGGATGTTGTGCTTGTCTTACGGCACTGGCTCTCTCCCTTCCCTGGAACCAGTGACCCTAAATTAGGGACGGGCGACTGCTTATAGCCCATTGAGTTGCTCACGGTGGTCGTTAAACCTCCAATCAATCAATGGATGTTGTGTTTGTCTAACGGCACTGGGTCTCTCCCTTCCCTGGAACCAGTGACCCTAAATTAGGGTCGGACGACTGCTTATACCTCATTGAGTTGCTCACGGTGGTTGTTAAACCTCCAATCAATCAATGGATGTTGTGTTTGTCTTACGGCACTGGCTCTCTCCCTTCCCTGGAACCAGTGACCCTAAATTAGGGACGGGCGACTGCTTATAGCCCATTGAGTGGCTCACGGTGGTCGTTAAACCTCCAATCAATCAATGGATGTTGTGTTTGCCTTACGGCACTGGCTCTCTCCCTTCCCTGGAACCAGTGACCCTAAATTAGGGACGGGCGACTGCTTATAGCCCATTGAGTTGCTCACGGTGGTCGTTAAACCTCCAATCAATCAATGGATGTTGTGTTTGTCTTACGGCACTGGCTCTCTCCCTTCCCTGGAACCAGTGACCCTAAATTAGGGACGGGCGACTGCTTATAGCCCATTGAGTTGCTCACGGTGGTCGTTAAACCTCCAATCAATCAATGGATGTTGTGTTTGTCTTACGGCACTGGCTCTCTCCCTTCCCTGGAACCAGTGACCCTAAATTAGGGACGGGCGACTGCTTATAGCCCATTGAGTTGCTCACGGTGGTCGTTAAACCTCCAATCAATCAATGGATGTTGTGCTTGTCTTACGGCACTGGCTCTCTCCCTTCCCTGGTACCAGTGACCCTACATTAGGGACGGGCGACTGCTTATAGCCCATTGAGTTGCTCACGGTGGTCGTTAAACCTCCAATCAATCAATGGATGTTGTGTTTGTCTTACGGCACTGGCTCTCTCCCTTCCCTGGAACCAGTGACCCTAAATTAGGGACGGGCGACTGCTTATAGCCCATTGAGTTGCTCACGGTGGTCGTTAAACCTCCAATCAATCAATGGATGTTGTGTTTGTCTTACGGCGCTGGCTCTCTCCCTTCCCTGGAACCAGTGACCCTAAATTAGAGACGGGCGACTGCTTATAGCCCATTGAGTTGCTCACGGTGGTTGTTAAACCTCCAATCAATCAATGGATGTTGTGTTTGTCTTACGGCACTGGCTCTCTCCCTTCCCTGGAACCAGTGACCCTAAATTAGTGACGGGCGACTGCTTATAGCCCATTGAGTTGCTCACGGTGGTCGTTAAACCTCCAATCAATCAATGGATGTTGTGTTTGTCTTACGGCGCTGGCTCTCTCCCTTCCCTGGAACCAGTGACCCTAAATTAGAGACGGGCGACTGCTTATAGCCCATTGAGTTGCTCACGGTGGTCGTTAAACCTCCAATCAATCAATGGATGTTGTGTTTGTCTTACGACACTGGCTCTCTCCCTTCCCTGGTACCAGTGACCCTAAATTAGTGACGGGCGACTGCTTATAGCCCATTGAGTTGCTCACGGTGGTCGTTAAACCTCCAATCAATCAATGGATGTTGTGCTTGTCTTACGGCACTGGCTCTCTCCCTTCCCTGGTACCAGTGACCCTACATTAGGGACGGGCGACTGCTTATAGCCCATTGAGTTGCTCACGGTGGTCGTTAAACCTCCAAATAATCAATTGATGCTGTGTTTGTCTTACGGCACTGGCTCTCTCCCTTCCCTGGAAACAGTGACCCTAAATTAGGGACGGGCGACTGCTTATAGCCCATTGAGTTGCTCACGGAGGTCGTTAAACCTCCAATCAATCAATGGATGTTGTGTTTGTCTTACGACACTGGCTCTCTCCCTTCCCTGGAACCAGTGACCCTAAATTAGTGACGGGCGACTGCTTATAGCCCATTGAGTTGCTCACGGTGGTCGTTAAACCTCCAATCAATCAATGGATGTTGTGCTTGTCTTACGGCACTGGCTCTCTCCCTTCCCTGGTACCAGTGACCCTACATTAGGGACGGGCGACTGCTTATAGCCCATTGAGTTGCTCACGGTGGTCGTTAAACCTCCAATTAATCAATGGATGCTGTGTTTGTCTTACGGCACTGGCTCTCTCCCTTCCCTGGAAACAGTGACCCTAAATTAGGGACGGGCGACTGCTTATAGCCCATTGAGTTGCTCACGGAGGTCGTTAAACCTCCAATCAATCAATGGATGTTGTGTTTGTCTTACGACACTGGCTCTCTCCCTTCCCTGGAACCAGTGACCCTAAATTAGTGACGGGCGACTGCTTATAGCCCATTGAGTTGCTCACGGTGGTCGTTAAACCTCCAATCAATCAATGGATGTTGTGCTTGTCTTACGGCACTGGCTCTCTCCCTTCCCTGGTACCAGTGACCCTACATTAGGGACGGGCGACTGCTTATAGCCCATTGAGTTGCTCACGGTGGTCGTTAAACCTCCAATTAATCAATGGATGCTGTGTTTGTCTTACGGCACTGGCTCTCTCCCTTCCCTGGAACCAGTGACCCTAAATTAGGGACGGGCGACTGCTTATAGCCCATTGAGTTGCTCACGGTGGTCGTTAAACCTCCAATCAATCAATGGATGTTGTGTTTGTCTTACGGCACTGGCTCCCTCCCTTCCCTGGAACCAGTTACCCTAAATTAGGGACGGGCGACTGCTTATAGCCCATTGAGTTGCTCACGGTGGTCGTTAAACCTCCAATCAATCAATGGATGTTGTGTTTGTCTTACGGCACTGGCTCCCTCCCTTCCCTGGAACCAGTGACCCTAAATTAGGGACGGGCGACTGCTTATAGCCCATTGAGTTGCTCACGGTGGTCGTTAAACCTCCAATCAATCAATGGATGTTGTGTTTGTCTTACGGCACTGGCTCCCTCCCTTCCCTGGAACCAGTGACCCTAAATTAGGGACAGGCGACTGCTTATAGCCCATTGAGTTGCTCACGGTGGTCGTTAAACCTCCAATCAATCAATGGATGTTGTGTTTGTCTTACGGCACTGGCTCCCTCCCTTCCCTGGAACCAGTGACCCTAAATTAGGGACGGGCGACTGCTTATAGCCCATTGAGTTGCTCACGGTGGTCGTTAAACCTCCAATCAATCAATGGATGTTGTGTTTGTCTTACGGCACTGGCTCCCTCCCTTCCCTGGAACCAGTGACCCTAAATTAGGGACGGGCGACTGCTTATAGCCCATTGAGTTGCTCACGGTGGTCGTTAAACCTCCAATCAATCAATGGATGTTGTGTTTGTCTTACGGCACTGGCTCTCTCCCTTCCCTGGAACCAGTGCCCCTAAATTAGGGACGGGCGACTGCTTATAGCCCATTGAGTTGCTCACGGTGGTCGTTAAACCTCCAATCAAAAAAAAAAAAAAAAAAAAGAAATACATTAATTTAAATGAGGTTGAGCATATTTTTTCAAAATATTTCCCTTTACTGGGGTCATTTTAAGGAGGAATGCTCTGCAACATCAACAGAGATTTTAAAATCTGGGCCATCATCTGATATTGAAGAGAAAAAAGCTGCTGCATTTCAAGATGTAAAAAAGTTGAAACAATTTACAGACAAAAGTCAATCAATTAAGCAATTTAAAATTTTACATAAAAATATCACAGTATTGGAAACACAGTGGCTCACTTCAACAGAAATTATTGAAATTTTGCCATCAGTTTTAAAGCAAAACACATGCTTACCAAAAATATAGCACCTAAAAAAGATTTGTTCATATGAGGAAGTCCCTGAAGTGGAAATTAGAAAAAATAGTTTGAATTTTACACAAATGAAACATACATAGAAACAAGGTTGTAGTTAATTGAAGAAGGAAACATTGTTTTTTATATAATCACTCTAAAGTACGTAAACACCTTTTTTTGTATCTTATACAGAGTTCTATATTGGATACTGTGTATAATTTGTATTTTCTTTGTCTAGCTGGTTATCAATGTGATTCATATTTTTGGCCATTTCTCATGTAAAAAATAAAGTTTCTTAAAAATTTATAAAATTTAATTAATATTTTTTCAATGAAATATTACCTTTTACTTCTATAGAGTTCATAACATACTGTGGTGGAAGTTATTGGTGTTCCTAAAAGTTTTTAATAATTACCAGATATTGATTGCTTCATATTAGTTATTCAGAAAATGGCAATAATACATGTACTAAATCGTAATACTTCATGTCTTTGTAGAAGCGTGGCATCATTACAGTATTCATATTGCACATTACTGTAAAGTCAATGCCATTTTCCAATGCCTATTATTTTAATTTTGAGATAACCAGTGTGGGGAATACCTAAAATAATACCTCAAGTTTCCTCAAGGCCACACAATTTTTTTTTTTTTCTCTTTCGTGCACTACTCTCCCTGGGCTTGATTAGAAAATGGAACACTGTTTACAACAATAATTTTTTCCTTTTTGATCCTATTATAAAATTGTTTATTGCAACATGACATATGTTATGCACAGATATGATGGGGTTTTTCTTAATTTTTTTTATTGAAGGTTTAACGACCACCGTGAGCAACTCAATGGGCTATAAGCAGTCGCCCGTCCCTAATTTAGGGCCACTGGTTCCAGGGAAGGGCGGGAGCCAGTGCCGTAAGACAAACACAACATCCATTGATTGATTGGAGGTTTAACGACCACCGTGGGCAACTCAATGGGCTATAAGCAGTCGCCCGTCCCTAATTTAGGGTCACTGGTTCCAGGGAAGGGAGAGAGCCAGTGCCGTAAGACAAACACAACATCCATTGATTGATTGGAGGTTTAACAACCACCGTGAGCAACTCAATGGGCTATAAGCAGTCACCCGTCCCTAATTTAGGGTCACTGGTTCCAGGGAAGGGAGAGAGCCAGTGCCGTAAGACAAACACAACATCCATTGATTGATTGGAGGTTTAACAACCACCGTGAGCAACTCAATGGGCTATAAGCAGTCGCCCATCCCTAATTTAGGGTCACTGGTTCCAGGGAAGGGAGAGAGCCAGTGCATAAGGCAAACAGAACATCTATGCCTCACCAGGATTCGAAATCGGACACTTCACAGATGAACGATTAGACCCCTGCGCCGCCGGGCGGTGATGTGATGTTCAAACCCATTAAGCTTCAACATTCGAGGGAGGTACTGAATTAGGTGATTCATGCAGTTAAGATTGAACATAAATCATTGTGAAGGAGCTCACACACATGCAACTTACAAAATCTGATTTACTGAATTACAAATTCCTGGCAGATTGGGCCATGGTCAGAATTCAATTTATAACGACATTAAGAATGACAGAGGAAGAAGTGGAAATAACGTGATTATAACTGTTTCACTATAATCTTACACTGACATATGATCATGGCATATAGGCAAGCCATTATATTTATACATATATAAAATTTAAGGAATTTAATATCATACACCAATTTTTGCACAGAGAAGTTTTTTTTTTGTTTTTTTTTTATGAATACTGCGATCACAAACACTTGCAGATAGTGAATGTAAGAAGCATGTTGGGTATTAATAACAAAATATTTTATTTTATACTAAAAACATGAATCTAATTAAGGGGCTTTTTAAAATTTGCTCCTTTGACTGTTTCGTCAAATTGAAGCTGATCCTGAGATCTAAAAGATGTGGATTTTCTACAGTGTTAATTGTTTTATTAATAAAATTGGTTGTATTTCCTAAACTAATTATTCAGGAATCAGTTAAAAGGTAAGATTGCCATCTTTCTAAACCTGCAAGTAAGTTGAAAAAAATTAAGATTTGCAAACAGTTTTGAGTAGATAATTTTTTTTTTCAAATTGAAACATTTATATCTTTGATGTGCAAATGAAATTGACCATAAGCTTTAATCTATTTGAAGAGTTAGAACTCCTTTGTCTCCACAACAAATTTCAATTTCATATTTTCATAATTACTTGGTTTTCATGGTTGCCAAACTTTAAAATTTCTTATCTTTACCCCTCAAAAACTTGGTGTGGGGAAGGTGATATAAAATTTAAAAGCTGTTTCAACAAAGGGACCAATATGTATAAATTCACACCTTAAAGTAACATTTTGAATCTGTTTCCATTTCAAAAAAAAAAAAAATAATAATAATAAAAGTGGGGGCATTTCCACTGAATTTGTACGATTTAGGAAGTCCTGTTGTTCTCGCTGCACACCTTCCCATTGCTTTTTGTAAGCTAACAGTTTACATCCTGTTTGTGCATTTGGGAGTGTTTTACCATAAGTACTAGTTTCATTGAGATATTTTAGCTCATGTTCGTATACCTCATTTGATTGTTCTACCTTAGACTTTATCTTAAGCACTTTCAGGAACACATTTTTCTCTTTTTCTTCTTCTTCTTTTTTGTTTTTGTTTTGGCTTTGTTCTTATCCATATAATGTGATGGTTCATATCCTGAAAGAGTAAAGTCAGGGATTCCTGCTTTTGAGGAATGAAATTCACTTTTCAATCCCAAGATTTTATTTCGATAGTCAGCACTTTGGTAACTGAATCCTGAAAGTTAGCATCTTTTGTTTTTGTTTGTATAACATAAGCTTATAATGTTTTAACTATCATGCATTTACACACACATAAACACATACATAATTATATACACATCAAACTGGACCTGTTACCTGTTCTGTTATTGACCAGAGGTATAAAGTAATGCTTTACAGTTTTTTGTCCTACAACAGCAGCAGTGAGGGTTTCTTGATTCCAACATTTTTATGCGTGATGCAGTCTCTCCTCATGTGGTACAATCTGTGCCGCAACTGCTACATTTCACCGAGGACAGAGTGGTCAATCATTCTTTTGAAACAGCACAGCTACCTTGTTCACCAGATCTGAACCTTTGCACTTCTGGTTGTGGTGACACCTTAGAAGCATAGTTTATCAGTCCAATGTGTCTAACTTGGCAGCCTGGAAAGGCAGCATAACACTGCATGTAAGAAACATAACAGCAGTGTAGTTGCACTCTACCATTGAGCATGCTGTTCAAAAGATGCACAGTTTGGTGCATCAGAATGGAAGGCACATTGAGCAATACCATTATGTGTTTCATTCATTTTGGTACAGCACACTGTGTAAATAATTGGCATAATAAAATTTATGCATCAAGTTCCTGTCTGGTTCATTTGTCTTACAATTATACTCTTACAGATCAACCCATCAATGCTTTTTTACCTCTCATAGCACTATTACCCTTGGTGATAATTTTTTAAGCTATTTTTCCCATGGAGATATTGCTTCTGGATGTTCTGAATAGCATTCTTACTAAGCTTGGTTGAGTATCTGTGACTAAATATCTCTGCAAATGCCTTGGAATAGAGACACTTGAATTATGATCAACCTGTATGTATGTATATATATATATATATTTTATTTTTTTTTAATTGGAGGTTTAACGACCACCGTGAGCAACTCAATGGGCTATAAGCAGTCGCCCGTCCCTAATTTAGGGTCACTGGTTCCAGGGAAGGGAGAGAGCCAGTGCCGTAAGACAAGCACAACATCCATGCCGGACCGGGATTCGAACCCGGACCCCTTACGGACGAATGATCAGAGGCCAGCGCCTTAGACCACTGCGCCACCGGGGCGGCTATATATATTGCAACTGAATGACCAGTACATCATATGTACCACATTATCTATAAAAAGTAAAAAAATGTAAGGAGGCAAAATAAAAATAGTTAACCAAAAAATAAACCTTGGATCCAAAAAAAAAAAAAAAAAAAAAAAAAGAAAAAGTTTGAAAGCAGACAAATTGAAATCACGAGACCCCACTGAGATGCGCAACACAGCATATAAAGATAGAGGCTTCAAGCATATTATAGTCATATAAAACATAAATCCAACAAACAAAGTCCAATCAACAACACTAACCACTAACACTCACAAACAGATTTAAGCCTAATTAAAAGCAGGCCAACAGCACCTAAATACAAATAAAAACTCTAAAGTGGTAAGTACGGTCAATAAAAAATAGTCTCACAATTTTGTCTAAAATATGAATGCAAAAACCAAGTCAAAGTTTCAGAATGCCTAACTCAGATCCACAAAGAAGAAAAAGAACAAAAACACAAACCAAGACAAAAACACAAAAATTCAGACTAAGAAATGGGCTGTCTTCATCAGGAGAACACCAACCCTTAGTTACCTTTCTGAAAAGGCAATGGCAGAATTCTCAAAAAACCAGCCCTTGTATTCTCAAGGCCACAAAGTTTGAAAACATGAAATAAAAAAAATTCTTTCAATTATTATTCAAAGGGACACTGCAAATGCCAAACAAACAAACAAATCACTCAAAATTAAAGAAAATGTGAAAATAAGACAAACTCCAAACCCTAAGACACCCTGTCGAAAAATTCAGCAACACCAAACCTGTCTGCTTCACAACATTCACTGTGCAACTGAATGACCAGTACATGATGAGTGGAAACAATCAGCAGTTAAGGTCAACGAAAATACCAACAGAAGATAGGAAAGCCAAAAAGTTCAGAAGTCGTCAAGACGACGCATGCATGTTAGTAAGAAATTGTGGCTGAAGATTTCTTACTAACACGCATGCGTTGTCTTGACAATTTCTGAACTTTTTAGCTTTCCTATCTTCTGTTGGTATCTTCATTGACCTTAACTGCTGATTGTTTCCACTCATCATGTACTGGTCATTCAGTTGCACAGTGAATGTTGTGAAGCAGACAGGTTTGGTGTTGCTGAATTGCTTGACGGGGTGTGTTAGGGTTTGGTGTTTGCCTTATTTTTGCATTTTCTTTCATTTTGAGTGACTTGTTTGTTTGTTTGGCATTTGCAGTGTCCCTTTGAATAATAATTGAAAGTTCCAGAAATTTTTTTTTATTTCATGTTTTCAAACTCTGTGGCCTTGAGAACACAAGGGCTGTTTTTTTGAGAATTCTGCCATTGCCCTTTCAGAAAGGTTACTAAGGGTTGGTGTTCTCCTGATGAAGACAGCCCTGTTCTTAGTCTGAATTTTTGGCTTTGTGTTTTTGTCTTGGTTTGTATTTTTGTTATTTTTCTTCTTTGTGGATCTAAGTTAGGTATTCTGAAACTTTGACTTGGTTTTTGCATTCATGTTTCAGACAGAATTGTGAGGCCATGGTATTTTTTATTAACCATACTTACCATTTTAGGGTTTCTATTTGTATTTAGGTGCTGTTGGCCTGGCTTTAATCTGTTTGCGAGTGTTAGTGTTGTTGAGTGGACTTTTTGTTTGATTTGTGTTTTATATGACTATAATATCATCATCATCGTCAACCATTATCAATCCACTGCTGGACGAAGGTCTCCCCAAGTTTCCTCCACAACGGTCTGTCTTGTGCCAGTCTCCTCCATGTCACCCCTGCATACTTTCGAATTTCATCCACCCATCTCCCATGTGGTCTTCTTCTGGGTCTTTTCCTGTCCCTTGGAATCCAATCTAAAATTTCGGCTGTCCATCGATGATCTGTCCTTCTGGCAGTATGTCCAGCCCATTACCATTTCAGGGATTTAACTCTGATCATGATGTCTTCCACTCTTGTCATTTTTCGGATCCACGTGTTCCTCTTCTTATCTCTCCTGGTTACACCAAGTATGCACCTCTCCATGCTTCTTTGAGTTGTCTGCAGCCTTTGTATGTCTCTTTTAGTTAAGGTCCACGTCTCTGCACCATACGTAAGCACTGGAACGATGCATTGATCAAACACTTTTCTTTCAAGACATAATGGCATATTGCTCTTGAAAATTATGCTGTTTCTTCCAAAAGCTCTCCAGGCAAGTTTTGTACGCCGATTAATTTCTTCATCAATGTGACCCTCACTTGATATCTGCTGTCCAAGATAAACGTACGTGTCTGTTATCTCCAGCTTTTCTCCATCAATCGATAAATCTTCATTTCTTGTAAAAGCATTGTACATCACTTTTGTCTTCTGAAAGTTCATTTTTAATCCCACTTCTTTACTCTTGTCAGCAAGTTCCTGGATCATACTCTGCAGCTCTGATGGGGTAGTTGCAAAAATGACTACGTCATCAGCAAAACGAAGGTGGGTTAGATAATCTCCATTAATCTTTATCCCTTTGTTTTCCCAGTTCAGTGATTGAAAGACATTTTCCAATGTGGCATTAAAGAGCTTCGGAGATATGGTGTCACCTTGTCTCACTCCCTTTCCAATTTTTACGTGTGTTGTATTTTCAAACAGCCTAATCTTTGCACTTGCATTTTCATGAGCAACTGAATGGGCTATATATACAGTAGATTCTCAGTTATACATTTTCTGGTTATACATTACTCACTTTGGTACGTAATTCTGTGCTATACCCCAATATTTTACTATTGCTTGTTTAATTTGGTTATATGTAGTTAATTTATATGCTTAGTGTTTATATGTTAAATTATAAATTTCAGATTATCAAAAATACACTGTTGTTTGATTCTTTTATACTTGTTAAGTTACAACTCTGCGAGAATTGAGACAGCATTTTTGCCGTCCATAAAATACATGATGCAATTAAAAACTTATCACATAACATTCACAGTTCTCTTTTTCTCTAGATTCAAGAAAGTTGAAAAAAGCAGATTAGTAAATATTTTACTCAGCACAAATGCTAAGACTGCTTCACAAGGACTGATGCTTGTAATTAAAGAATGTGTAGTAGGAGTATTAAGCATAAAGCAAAATGGTATTAAGATTTACCCCTAGTATTTGAAAGTTCAGGTTTTTTTTATTTTTGAAAATATGAAACATACAGAATTTCTTTGCCTATTTTTTACTGAAATTAAAATTAAAAAATGTATACAAAAGTCAAAAATGATGCAGGCTTGAGGTAACAAAGTATTTCATATATGCATATATGTCTTCCATTATAAATTAGAATAATCTAAAATCACGTCTCTCCCCCTCAAACCCACACTAATTTTTCTATTTAGAAATTCCTTTTACATGCTTTTTTTTTTTTATTGGAGGTTTAACGACCACCGTGAGCAACTCAATGAACTATAAGCAGTCGCCCGTCCTTAATTTAGGGTCACTGGTTCCAGGGAAGGGAGAGAGCCAGTGCCGTAAGACAAACACAACATCCATGCCTCACCGGGATTCGAACCCGGACCCCTTACGGACGAATGATCAGAGGCCAACGCCTTAGACCACTGTGCCACCGGGCCAGTCAAATTCTGCCTGCACCGACTCAAGAACACAATATTAATCCGACACAATATCACGGTGCGAGAATTACTTCATACTCCTCACTGGCTCGAGATTCCGGAACAGGGGAAGGATATGATTCAACACTGATGCCATGATCAATGCTCATTTGTGCAGGGTTTTCATCAAATGTAGGTGACACTGGAGAAGAGCATGGTGGAATAGGATACGCTTGAGTAAAGAGCATCTTCGAACGCCTCTCGGAAAATGTTGGAGAAACTGGAGAAGGACATGGTGCATCGGGAAGGACATTCATTGGTCGGCGCACCTCTTCGAACGTAGGAAAGAGACAGGGGTCATTTATCTGCACTTGTATACTTTGTAACTCATGAAATGAAGGACGGTTAATGGGATAAGGATAGCACCCGACGGGCATTGGCTTTGGATGAACCATCTCCTCGGCATGATGATTCACCACATGGTGGGTAAGATGAGACTTCTTTGAATACTTTTTAACACAGAATGGACACTGGTGAGGCTTCTCACCAGTGTGAGTCAGCATATGCTGGGTAATATCCGACTTCTGAGCGAACTTCTTGAAGCAGACCTCACACTTGTGAGGTTTCTCCCCCGTGTGAGTCAGCATATGGCGGGCGAGATGCGAGCGCCGCGCAAATCGCTTGGGACACAACTCGCACGGGTAGTGCCTTTCACCGGTGTGGGTCAACAGATGGCCGGAAAAAGTCGACTTCAAGGCAAAACGCTTGAAGCAGAGCTCACACTGGAACGGCTTCACTTCGGCGTGAGTCAGCATGTGCTTCGTGAGGGTAGATCGCAACGAGAACTGCTTCTTGCACACTTCGCACTGGAAATTTTTTTCCGAGTGGACGGGCATATGTTTCAGCAGTCCGGTCTTCTGTGCGAACATCTTGGAGCAAATTTCACATTGGTACGTCTTGACTTCGGAGTGAATGAGCAAATGCTGAGATAGGTTGGATTTGGTGGAAAACTGTTTGTGGCATTTCTCACACTGGTACTTCTTCTCTCCGGAGTGAGTCAGCCAATGCCTGGACAGGTCGTTCTTCCGCGCAAACCTCTTCCCGCACGCCTCGCAATGGTGAGGCTCTTCGCCCAAATGGGTTTTGAGGTGAAACAGCAGAGTCGCTCGGTGTGCAAACTGTTTGCCGCATCGATCGCATTTGTGAAGCCCTCCAACCGCGAGGTGTTTCGCGCGCCCCTCGAGGGAAAGGTCAAGTGCGGTTTTACCACCCGCGCGGGTCAGCCGGCGCCTGTAACAAGCTCTCGCACGAAAAAACCGCTCGGGGCACAGGTTACACTTGTACGGCTTTTCGCCCGGGTGGGTGCGCATGTGCTGAGCAAAACTGTCTATTCCAGCACACTGCTCTTGGCATATCTTACAGCGATAAATCACTTTGCTAGCTGGAGGTAATTGTGAAGCACCTTCTTCTTCTTTGCACGGAGAAATGAACTCAATATTTTCTTCGATTTCGGTATCTGAAGTTTCACTTCTTGATGCCAGCCTAAATCGTCAATTGAATTTTCGTCTAGCTCACAGCTGGGGGTGAACAAAACAGTGCTTTCATTTGAACTTTCGTGCATTTCATCACTAGGACGCTCACTTTCATCTAAAATTTCAGTTTTACATAGGGAGACTGGAACCTCACTTTCAACATAATCTTCATTCATCTTTCCAATAGGAATAAAACTGCTTTTCAGAAATTTTGTGCATTTTTCATGAGCAGGCATCGCCTCAAGATCGCCAATTGGGTCACTTTCTTGGGAAAGAGGCAACGCGAGGTCATTTCTGTAGTCTTCCGGAGGTTTTTCTGGTTTGATACTGGAAAAAACTGGCTCAGAAACTATACCAGTCCTTTTGACAGATTTTTTTCCAGTTTCGCACATGGAAGTATACAAACTTCCCCCTGAACTTTTCTTTATTTTGAAAGAAGATTCCGATATATTACTTTCCGCACCAGTTTCACAAGAAATGCTAAATACACAGCTATCTGCATCTGACTTCTCCATTTTACACATGGGAATGAATACATTAGGGCTTTCAAATGTGCCTTTTTCAACTTCACATGGACGAAAGGCGCTTTTATTTCCAAGATTAATTTCACTTGTTCCGACTGAAGCGCTCATATCAACATCATTTTCTGTTTTGAACATCGTACGCACCACAGAGGTACTTTCAACTGCATTTTCCACTGCCACCTGTAGACACCAGTTCAACTTTGCCTACAGATGTACTTTCTTCTACTTTAACAGCAGGTACAGTTTCCTTTGCTCCGTCGTCATGAGATGCCACTTTTTCTACTTTGACTTTAGACACACTTTCTTCTATTTCACATTCAGGTGAGAATACACCCTTACTTTCAGCAGTTCCTTCATTTTTACACATGGGAGTGTTTTTTAACGATTCCTCATCATTAAGATCCATAGTATTTCCTATGGCCTTTGATATTGTTTAAATTTTTGTAAAAACAATATACTAAAATTTTGTTTGATTTTTACCTTGTAGATATTTCCCCCTACATACGCATTTGTGAGGTAAAGTTTCGTACCGCTAATCCTTAAACTAATCACAGCTTTTGTTTTAAGCACATATGCAGTTTTGGGTATGACATTTCTTAATGAAACTGGCAAACCCACATGAGGCAACTAAATATTTTTATTTAAAATGCTTCAATGCATTGTCAAGCATTTAGCCCCAAAGGGGAAGCCTATTTTGAAATATTTTTTTTTATATTCGCAAGTAGAAAATGCGGTAATAGTAGCACACACAGGTGTACAATATTTTCCCATTCAAAACAAACACTAACGTCAAACACCACGATTTACATTGTTGTTATGGCATCACACCGACGATCACAGTAAAGTCCTTGAAATCAACAAAAAAAAAAAAAAAAGAGACAATCGGCCTTATCCTTATCATGAGCTCTATCGTCAATCAATTAAAATCCACTAACTAATTTCGTACCAAATGACACCTACACAAACAAAAACATCGCTACCTCAACAGGCTGTATATACACGGTTACGGTGTTATATAAAGTGAAAAGAGCCTCAAAATTTCCCAATGGAAGTTAACATACATTATTTAGAGCCAGTGGGTCACCTTGGTGGCGCAGTGATCTAAGCGCTGGCTTGTGACCATTCGTCAGAGAAGGGTGCAGGTTCGAATCCCAGTGACGCATGGATGTTGTGTTTGTGTCACTGTACTGGTTCTCTCCCTTCCTGCAACCAGCCGCCCTAAATTAGGGACGACGACTGAGTTACTCACGGTGGTCGTTAAACCTTCAATAAAATAAAAAAAAAAAAAGAAAAAAAGGCCAGTGTCTCTAAAATATTAATACTAGCATAGAAAGGGGCGCACCCATTTATATACTGATGCCGCCCCGGTGGCGCAGTGGTCTAAGCGATGGCCTCTGATCATTCGTCCGAATGGGGTCCGGGTTCGAATCCCGGTGAGGCATGGATGTTGTGTTTGTCTTACGGCACTGGCTCTCTCCCTTCCCTGGAACCAGTGACCACAAATTAGGGACGGGCGACTGCTTATAGCCCATTGAGTTGCTCACGGTGGTCGTTAAACCTCCAATAAAAAAAAAAACAAAAAAAAACAAGACTAGACAAATTTTGGTGATTGTTTAAGATGACCAGATATTGGAACACTGATTTGAGGGCAAAGTAACGTGGTGTCCCCATGAAAAACTAAGTGGCTTCTGCTAATTCGTACGAGATGGGTCCGGGTTCGAATCCCGGTGAGGCATGGATGTTGCTTCTATATTACGGCGCTGGCTTTCTCCCTTCTCTGGAACCACTGGCACTGATTTTTTTTTTTACTGGAGGTTTAGCGACCACCGTGAGCAACTCAATGGGTTGTAAGCAGTAGCCCGTCCCTAATTTAGGGCTACTGGTTCCAGGGAAGAGAGAGAGAGCCAATGTTGGATTCCACAATAAAACTTAAATATGATAACGGGAATACCTAAAACTCAAGAACACTGTTGAGAATCCTACTGCTGATCACATCTTGAGGAGAAGCTAAAAGGCTAATATGGTGAGGAATGAAATCACATATTGTTGTATCCATTTGTGCTTGACAGAAAGATTTCTCAAAACACCGGCACACAAAATACAAATAAAGAACAGACAGTTGGTGCACTAACAACACATTTTATAACATCTACACGAAACAAACACAACATCCATGCCTAACTGGCATTCAAACCCGGACCCTTTCGGACGAATGATCAGAAGCCATCGCTTAGACCAATGCGCCACCGGGCGGCGGCATGGGTTCGAGTCCCGAACAGAGGTGTGCAGCCAAGTGCAAGGAGGCCCTCGGGTTCCGACCCCCTTGAGGTTGGATTGAGTACGAATTTAAAACGATATATATGAGGCTTTCACCAAGGAACCAAGTCCATGCCCCCCCCCCCCTCTTCCCTTAAGACATTTAACATGGCTACTCGTGTCTTCTGTGAGAGCACATGCTCGTTCCCTTCCCTAGAACGAAAGTCCCCAAATTAGGGACAGTTGACTGCTTATAGTTTTTTAAGTTTCTCACGGCGGTAATTATAAACTCGAATAAGAAAAAGAAAAAACCCAAAAAAACAGTCGAAATTGGTTTTCACAAGAAGCATGTTGGAAAATAAGTAATCGCACCCGATGGCGCAGTGGATTAAGCGCTGGCTTAGGACCACTCGTCCTAATTGGGTCCGGGTTCGAATCCCGATGAGTCATGGATGATGTGTTTGTATTACGGCACTATAGTTATCTCCCTTTCCTGGAACCAGGGACCCTAAAGTAGGGATGGGCGTCTGCTTATAGCCCACTGAGTTGCTCACGGTGGTCATCAAACCTCAAAAAAGAAAGAAAATTAGTGCAATTAAAACTATTTTTAAGAACATTTTTTATTAAATATCTAATCAGCAAATGAGGAAATGTAAATTCGAGGGCCCTCTAGGACAAATATTAAAACACATTGTTGTTAAGCAGGTCAACAACTGGTATGAATGTATTATACAGAATTGCGTAAGTAATATCACATAGATCAGGATTTATCCGTGATCAAGTAAACTTTTGATTGATTCAACTGTCTATTTACCATCTTACTTTTATTGCTAGCAAGGAGAGTGGCAGCATATTCTGAAACGTGTACTGTAAATAATAAAAGAGGCGTTTTAAGTTTTTGTGGTACCCGTTGGATATAAATGTATGTATTGTTTCAAAACTGTGTTTATCTATATAGGTAAATTGTTTAGTTTCTCGTATGTGCGGAATGTCAGCAGAATGTTTGTGATATGCGTTCCTGTTTACCAAGTGAAGGGGTAATATAGTTTTTTCCACTGTGCTTGTAATCACAGTGTGATATCAATTTTTTACTGACTGAAGTAACAGGGTGTGGATTAAGCCAAAATAAATAAATAAAATGTTGAAATACTAAGTGGGAAACTTTTAAGGACTGGGTACGCAATAGCCGAATAGTCTAAACAAGGTATGTTGATAAATAAAGCATTAAAAAAAAGAAAGAAAAGCTGCTGAGAGTTGATTTGAATGAAAATCTGCGTTATCTCTTATGCACTTTCCTGTGTGAAAGCTTTCATTATGGTGGGAAATCACAGGTGCTGATGGCTAGGCAATTTCGTGTTGTAATGTGCGTTCACACAAATCTTATATTTTCAATAATATATTTCAAAATACACTGCACAAACAACTGACATTTGTTTAGGATATGAGTGGTTATTTTTTTACTTGTGTGGTTCAGCATGTCGGAAGTTTTTTTTTGTTTAAAAAATTGCCCGAATCATTTTCATGGGAGTAAATTTGGGTAGAAACAGGTTGGGTTGTTGCTAGCATGGGGCTCAGTCCCCTTCCCCTGCAAAGCAAGCAAGTCCCCTTAAAAGTGAATGGCGTTATAAATTCTCAAAACTTTTAATTTTGATGGATTATGAAAATGGCTTTTGTATATAATTTTTCTTTGTTTGAAGGTTTAACAGCCACCGTGAGCAACTCAATGGGCTATAAGCAGTCTCCCGTCAATAGTATTTCATTATCAACAAATATTTTATTTATTTATATACACAAAGTGTGTAAGAGATAATGCAGGTTTTCATTCAAATCTACTCTCGGCAGCTTTTCTTCTTTCTTTTTTAATGCTTTATGGGCTGGACACATTGCCAGAAGGACAGGCCATCGATGGGCAGCTGAGATTTTAGACTGGATTCCGAGGGACAGGAAAAGACCCAGAAGAAGACCACATGGGAGGTGGGCGGATGAAATTCGGCGGGAGTAACATGGAGGACACTGGCACAATACACATCATTGTAGAACAAACTTGGGGAGACCTTTGTCCAGCAGTGGATTGGTAATGGTTGACAATGATGATCATGCACTATATTAATAAAAGTCATTGGACACCTAGAAGAGAAACACAACATAGCATTTATTGACATGTACATTAGCATGGTAACAGTCCACCTTTGGCCTTAATGCGTGCGCTGACCCTTCGAGACGTGCTTTGGACAAGGTTTTGGAACACAGCGATAGGTATGCGCTTCCATTCAGTACATAATGCTGCCGCTAACTGTTGCTTAGTAGTAGGCCTTGGTTTCAAACTTCTTATGCAGCCCTCTAATTCATCCCATAGGTGCTCTATGGGATTTAGATCATAGCTGTGTGCTGGCCAGTCCAGACACGATACGGAATTATTGTCAAACTATGCCGTAACAGTCATTGCTTTATTGTTTGGTGCATTATCCTGCTCCAACCAACAAGGGCCGCCCCGGTGGCGCAGTGGTCTAAGGCGCTGGCCTCTGATCATTCGTCCGTAAGGGGTCCGGGTTCGAATCCCTGTCAGGCATGGATGTTGTGTTTGTCTTACGGCACTGGCTCTCTCCCTTACCTGGAACCAGTGACCCTAAATTAGGGACGGGCGACTGCTTATAGCCCATTGAGTTGCTCACGGTGGTCGTCAAACCTCCAATCAATCAATGGATGTTGTGTTTGTCTTACGGCACTGACTCTCTCCCTTCCCTGGAACCAGTGACCCTAAATGAGGGACGGGCGACTGCTTATAGCCCATTGAGTTGCTCACGGTGGTCGTTAAACCTCCAATCAATCAATGGATGTTGTGTTTGTCTTACGGCACTGGCTCTCTCCCTTCCCTGGAACCAGTGACCCTAAATTAGGGACGGGCAACTGCTTATAGTCCATTGAGTTGCTCACGGTGGTCGTTAAACATCCAATCAAAAAAAAAAAAAGAATCGCAGCGACGGCCGACATACATCGCAGATTTATTTTGTACCCATCCCCGTAAAAGAATCGCAGCGATGTACATCGTAGATTCATTTTGCACTCTTCCTCGTAACACAATCGCAGTGACGTACATCTTAGATTCATTTTGCACTCTTCCTCGTAACAGAAATTCATTTTGCACTCTTCCTCGTAACACAATCGCGGCGACGTACATCATAGATTCATTTTGCACTCTTCCTCGTAGCAGAATCGCGGCGAGGTACATCGTAGATTCATTTTGCACTCTTCCTCGTAGCAGAATCGCGGCGATGTAGTAGATTCATTTTGCACTCTTCCTCGTAGCAGAATCGCGGCGATGTAGTAGATTCATTTTGCACTCTTCCTCGTAGCAGAATCGCGGCGACGTACATCGTAGATTCATTTTGCACTCTTCCTCGTAGCAGAATCGCGGTGACGTACATCGTGGATTCATTTTGCACTCATCCTCGTAGCAGAATCGCGGCGACGTACATCGTAGATTCATTTTGCACTCTTCCTCGTATCAGAATCGTGGCGACGTACATCGTAGATTCATTTTGCACTCTTCCTCGTGCAGAATCGCGGTGACGTGCACCGTAGATTCATTTTGCACTCTTTCTTGTAGCAGAATCGTGGCAACAGCCGACGTACGTCACAAATTTATTGTAGTCATGCAGACAGAAACGATATCCCCAGAACCCTGTTAAACCATCGTGCAGACTACCTATCATAGATGCAAGTTTTCCGCCTTTCAAAATTTCCGAAAACTGAAATTAGGCAGCGTGAGAATTTCTCCCGTAATCGTAAATTTTTTTTTCTCACGATGGTCGACGTACGTCACAGATTTATTTTGTACTCATCCCCATAACAGAATCATGGCGACGGCTGATGTACATTGAAGTTTTATTTTGTACTCAACCCCGTAGCAGAATCGCAGCGATAGCCGATGTATATCGCAGATTTATTTTGTACTCATCCCCGTAGAAGAATCGCAGCAATGTCTGACGTACATCACAGATTTATTTTATACTCATCCCCGTAGCAGAATCGCAGCGATGCCCGACGTATATCGCAGATTTATTTTGTACCCATCCCTGTAAAAGAATCGCTGCGACGTACATCGTAGATTCATTTTGCGCTCTGCCGCCCCGGTGGCGCAGTGGTCCTAGCGATGGCCTCCGGTCATTCGTCCAAAAGGGGTCCGGGTTTGAATCCCGGTGAGGCATGGATGTTGTGTTTGTCTTACGGCACTGACTCTCTCCCTTCCCTGGAACCAGTGACCGTAAATTAGGGACGGGCGACTGCTTATAGCCCATTGAGTTGCACACTGTGGTCGTTAAACCTCCAATCAAAAAAAAAAAAAAAAAAAAAAAAATTGCACTCTTCTTTGTAGCAGAATCACGGCGACGGCTGACGTACATCACAGATTTATTTTAGTCCTGCAGGCAGAAACTTGATATCCCCAGAACCCTGTTTAACCATCTTGCAGATTCCATATCATAGAAGCAAGTTTTCCGCTTTTCAAAACTTTTGAAAACGGAAGTTAGGCGGAGTGAGAATTTCTCCCGTAATCATATTTTTTTCTTGCGACGTTCCCTTGATGCTTGAAGAGAGTATTACCCGATATTGTTAAATATCATTTTCTTACATCAATATTTGTGTTTTGTTTTGAAAATGGAGGCAACAATTTCCGAAAACGAAAGTTTGACGAAACCCAGTAAACTTGAAATCTTTTTCTTGCGATGTTCCCTCTGCCCTATATGGTTATTAAATATCATTTTATTAGATGTTTGCATTTAAGATTGAAAACGGAGAAATTTTTTCTGAAAACCAAAGTTTTACGGAGCGAAAAATTCTCCCTGTAACAACCCTTCACCCGCTGTGCTTCTATATTATTTTTTAATCATCATTTAATTGCATAAATGTTTGCATCTGAAATGAGAAACGGAGAAAACTGTTCCGAAAACGGAATTAGAGCGGAGCTAAGATTTCGCATCTTATGACAATTTTTTTCTAGTGATGCCTTTGCGCTTTACTGTTGTTTTACCATTTTATTCCATAAATCTTTGTGTTTCAGCTTGAAAATGTTGGCAAAATTCCAGATACATAGGGCCAGAATGTTCTTGATCTTGATTAACATTGCAATTACTGTAGTACCTAGGTTAGACTTTATTTTTAGGTAGAAAAATATGTCTCTGCAACTTTTATGGTTTTTCGTATCTAGTAGTTATTTTGCTTAGTGACCACCCGCAGATTATTTTGTGGCACTATGATATCTGTCGCAGACTGAACAGAAACTTTCTGCTATGGGGTCTCACTGTAGTATTAAGTAATTTTATTTTATTGAAAATCTCTCAAACTTTTCTGTTAAACAGAAACCTGTCGTCGAGATTCAGTTAAGTATTTCCCAGTCCTGGGATAAAATTTAACCTGTCTGCTCATTTAACCTTTCTGTTCCTCTTCTACCTATTTCTACATCTGCTGTTTTGTTTTACAAAGGAGTACCCATGTCATTCTTTATTACTAAGAAATTTAGTTTCATTGAAAATCTCTAAAGAAACTTTTCTGTTAGTAGAAATATTGAAGGATTAAATTTTTGTTGCTCAGTTTAGTGCATTCTTTTTTTAATATCATTTCAGGTGTGGTGTACAAACTGCCATGTTTTGTAGGATTTTTTGAAGGAAATTTCTTTTGAATTGATGGCTAACTATCGAGCAAGGTAAGGCATATTAAATCATGTGTGCTTCATAAGTGGAATTTCATAGTTTGACATGTAGCAAAATGGAAACTTAAATTGCAATTTTTAATGTGAATAAATTTAAGGAAATGTTGATTGTAATTAGGATGCGTTTAAATAATTTTGTGAAAAAAAAACAATAACCAGTAGAAGCATTTTTCATAGTGTACTGTGGAATTAACTTTTTTATGGGTCTTATAGAGGTTCCTAGTGAGAAGAATTGGCAGGAAAACACGTAACACACAAAGCATTTGTGTGTTACGTATCTCATTCCATGGCTGATGAAGGTAGAAGTCGCTACCAAAACGTCCCGCTCTTAATTTTTCAACGTAACTTACGCGTGTGATCAGTATTTCAAGAATTCTTTAAATGTCTTATAGAGGTTATTATTCAAAAACGCTGGTGGTCAAATTTTCGATCTAAAGCCCAGTTCATCATCAGGACTACGTCACTGAAGTAGTTGCTGCCACTCAGTCGGAAGTGTCCAACCGCAATTATCGTTAATTGTGGTACTTCTTCTTCTTGCTATTTCGATCCCTTCTTCTAGTTTCCTCTTTACTAAGTTTGACTGGAAGGCGATTATTCTTACTGAGTCCCAATTTATGGAGTGTCCACATGCTTAGTATATGTCTGTCTAGCCTTGTTTTGTTACTAAAGCGTAGTTCATCATCAGGACAACGTCATTGGAGTAGTTGCTCCCACTCAGTTGGAAGACTCCAACCGCAATTATCGTTAATTGTGGTACATCTTCTTCTTGCTATTTCGATCCCTTCTTCTAGTTTCCTCTAAGTTTGACTGGTGGGCGATTATTCTTACTGAGTCCCAATTTATGGAGTGTCCACTTGCTTGTATATGTCTGTCTAGCCCTGTTTTGTTACTAAAGACTAGTTCATCATCAGGACTACGTCACTGGAGTAGTTCCTGCCACTCAGTCGGAAGTGTCCAACCGCAATATTATCGTTAATTGTGGTAAGTACTCTTCTTCTTGCTATTTCGATCCCTTCTTCTAGTTTCCTCTTTACTAAGTTTGACTGGTGGGCGATTATTCTTACTGAGTCCCAATTTATGGAGTGTCTACTAGCTTGCATATGTCTGTCTAGCCCTGTTTTGTTACTAAAGCCTAGTTCGTCACTGGAGTAGTTGCTGCCACTCAGTTGGAAGAGTCCAACCACAATTATCGTTAATTGTGGTACTTCTTCTTGCTATTTCCATCCCTTCTTCTAGTTTCCTCTTTACTAAGTTTGACTGGTGGGCGATTATTCTTACTGAGTCCCAATTTATGGAGTGTCCACTTGCTTGTATATGTCTGTCTAGCCCTGTTTTGTTACTAAAGCCTAGTTCATCATCAGGACTATATCACTGGAGTAGTTGCTGCCACTCAGTCGGAAGTGTCCAACCGCAATATTATCGTTAATTGTGGTAAGTACTCTTCTTCTTGCTATTTCGATCCCTTCTTCTAGTTTCCTCTTTACTAAGTTTGACTGGTGGGCGATTATTCTTACTGAGTCCCAATTTATGGAGTGTCTACTAGCTTGCATATGTCTGTCTAGCCCTGTTTTGTTACTAAAGCCTAGTTCGTCACTGGAGTAGTTGCTGCCACTCAGTCGGAAGTGTCCAACCGCAATTATCGTTAATTGTGGTACTTCTTCTTCTTGCTATTTCGATCCCTTCTTCTAGTTTCCTCTTTATTAAGTTTGACTGGTGGGCGATTATTCTTACTGAGTACCAATTTATGGAGTGTCCACTTGCTTGTATATGTCTGTCTAGCCCTGTTTTGTTACTAAAGCCTAGTTCATCATCAGGACTACGTCACTGAAGTAGTTGCTGCCACTCAGTCGGAAGTGTCCAACCGCAATTATCGTTGATTGTGGTACTTCTTCTTCTTGCTATTTCGATCCCTTCTTCTAGTTTCCACTTTACGAAGTTTGACTGGTGGGCGATTATTCTTTCTGAGTCCCAATTTATGTATTGTCCACTTGCTTAGTATATGTCTATTTAGCCCTGTTTTGTTACTAATGCTCCTAATAGCTTCTTGGTGTTCTTTCATTTGGACTTTAATACTTCTCCCCGTTTCTCCTATATAACTGAGTCCGCAATTACAGTCGATGCAATATATTACTCCTTCTTGCAATTGGATGTCCACTTCTTTCTGCTTTAAAGCTGGCAGGAATTTCTTTAATTTTTTATTCAGATCTGGAGTAAGCCTGATATTATATTTTGCTCTGATCCTCTTCAATTTTTCGAAATTCTTTTGTGGTATGTAATTTTGCTGGTGAATCTAAAGTTGTTTATATCTTGCTTCTTTTTTGGCACTTGCCGAAATAGTTTCTCAGTATATGGGGTGGGGTAATTATTTTCTGCCAAGATCTGTTTTAATTCTTCTCTGTGAATATCTTTTTGAGAATCTGAAGATTCAATTTTTTCCAAAAATTGTCTCGCCGTATTTGACTTAATATAGTCAGGGTGGAATGAGCAGAAGTTTAACATCTTCCCTGTGTTAGTGATTTTTTCTAAAAAGCTGAGTGAAGAAGTTTAGAAAACCCACTAACACTAACGCAGGGAAGATGTTAGACTTCTGCTCATTCCACCCTGACTACATTAAGTTAAGTCAAATACGGCGAGACAATTTTTTGGAAAAATGGAAAAAATTGAAGTACTTGTCTCTTTAGATGCTCAAAAAGATATTCACTGAGAAGAATTAAAAGAAATATTGGCAGAAAATAATTACCCCTCCCCATATGTTGAGAAACTATTTAGGCAAGTGCCAAAAAAGAAGCAAGAAATAAACAACTTTAGATTCACCAGCAAAATTACATACCACAAAGGACTTTTCGAAAAACTGAAGAGGATCGGAGCAAAATATAATATCAAGCTTGCTCCAGATCTGAATGACAAATGAATGAAATTCCTGCCAGCTTTAAAGCAGAAAGAAGTGGACATCCAATTGCAAGAAGGAGTAATATATTGCATAGACTGTAACTGCGGACTCAGCTGTATGGGAGAAACAGGTTATTAGAATCTGAATGAAAGAACCCCAAGCAGCTATTAGGAACATTGGTAACAAAACAGAGCTAGACAGACATATACAAGCAAGTGGACACTACATAAATTGGGACTCAGTAAGAATAATCGCCCACCAGTCCAAACTTAGTAAAGAGGAAACTAGAAGAAGGGATGGAAATAGCAAGAAGAAGAAGTACCACAATTAACGATAATTGCGGTTGGACTCTTCCAACTGAGTGGCAGCAACTACTCCAGTGAAGTAGTCCTGATGAAGAACTAGGCTTTAACAAAACAGGGCTAGACAGACATATACTAAGCAAGTGGACACTCCATAAATTTAGACTCAGTAAGAATAATCGCCCACCAGTCAAACTTAGTAAAGAGCTAGAAGAAGGGATCGAAATAGCAAGAAGAAGAAGTACCACAATTAACGATAATTGCGGTTGGACTCTTCCAACTGAGTGGCAGCAACTACTCCAGTGACGTAGTCCTGATGATGAACTAGGCTTCAGCAAAACAGGGCTAGACAGACATATACTAAGCAAGTGGACACTCCATAAATTTAGACTCAGTAAGAATAATCGCCCACCCGTCAAACTTAGTAAAGAGGAAACTAGAAGAAGGGATTGAAATAGCAAGAAGATGAAGTACCACAATTAGCGATAATTGCGGTTGGACTCTTCCAACTGAGTGGCAGCAACTACTCCAATGACGTAGTCCTGATGATGAACTAGGCTTTAACAAAACAGGGCTAGACAGACATATACTAAGCAAGTGGACACTCCATAAATTTAGACTCAGTAAGAATAATCGCCCACCAGTCAAACTTAGTAAAGAGGAAACTAGAAGAAGGGATCGAAATAGCAAGAAGAAGAAGTACCACAATTAACGATAATTGCGGTTGGACTCTTCCAACTGAGTGGCAGCAACTACTCCAGTGACGTAGTCCTGATGATGAACTAGGCTTTAACAAAACAGGGCTAGACAGACATATACTAAGCAAGTGGACACTCCATAAATTTAGACTCAGTAAGAATAATCGCCCACCCGTCAAACTTAGTAAAGAGGAAACTAGAAGAAGGGATTGAAATAGCAAGAAGATGAAGTACCACAATTAGCGATAATTGCGGTTGGACTCTTCCAACTGAGTGGCAGCAACTACTCCAATGACGTAGTCCTGATGATGAACTAGGCTTTAACAAAACAGGGCTAGACAGACATATACTAAGCAAGTGGACACTCCATAAATTTAGACTCGGTAAGAATAATCGCCCACCCGTCAAACTTAGTAAAGAGGAAACTAGAAGAAGGGATCGAAATAACAAGAAGAAGAAGTACCACAATTAGCGATAATTGCGGTTGGAGTCTTCCAACTGAGTGGCAACAACTACTCCAGTGACGTAGTCCTGATGATGAACTAGGCTTTAGTAACAAAACAGGGCTAGACAGACATATACAAGCAAGTGGACACTACATAAATTGGGACTCAGTAAGAATAATCGCCCACCAGTCAAACTTAGTAAAGAGGAAACTAGAAGAAGGGATGGAAATAGCAAGAAGAAGAAGTACCACAATTAACAATAATTGCTTGGTTGGACTCTTCCAACTGAGTGGCAGCAACTACTCCAGTGACGTAGTCCTGATGACGAACTAGGCTTTAACAAAACAGGGCTAGACAGACATATACTAAGCAAGTGGACACTCCATAAATTTAGACTCAGTAAGAATAATCGCCCACCAGTCAAACTTAGTAAAGAGGAAACTAGAAGAAGGGATCGAAATAGCAAGAAGAAGAAGTACCACAATTAACGATAATTGCGGTTGGACTCTTCCAACTGAGTGGCAGCAACTACTTCAGTGACGTAGTCCTGATGATGAACTAAGCTTTAACAAAACAGGGCTAGACAGACATATACTAAGCAAGTGGACACTCCATAAATTTAGACTCAGTAAGAATAATCGCCCACCCGTCAAACTTAGTAAAGAGGAAACTAGAAGAAGGGATTGAAATAGCAAGAAGATGAAGTACCACAATTAGCGATAATTGCGGTTGGACTCTTCCAACTGAGTGGCAGCAACTACTCCAGTGACGTAGTCCCTGATGATGAACTAGGCTTTAACAAAACAGGGCTAGACAGACATATACAAGCAAGTGGACACTCCATAAATTGGGACTCAGTAAGAATAATCGCCCACCTGTCAAACTTAGTAAAGAGGAAACTAGAAGAAGGGATCGAAATAGCAAGAAGAAGAAGTACCACAATTAACGATAATTGCAGTTGGACTCTTCCAACTGAGTGGCAGCAACTACTTCAGTGACGTAGTCCTAATGATGAACTAAGCTTTAACAAAACAGGGCTAGACAGACATATGCTAAGCAAGTGGACACTCCATAAATTTAGACTCAGTAAGAATAATCGCCCACCCGTCAAACTTAGTAAAGAGGAAACTAGAAGAAGGGATCGAAATAGCAAGAAGATGAAGTACCACAATTAGCGATAATTGCGGTTGGACTCTTCCAACTGAGTGGCAGCAACTACTCCAGTGACGTAGTCCTGATGATGAACTAGGCTTTAACAAAACAGGGCTAGACAGACATATACAAGCAAGTGGACACTCCATAAATTGGGACTCAGTAAGAATAATCGCCCACCAGTCAAACTTAGTAAAGAGGAAACTAGAAGAAGGGATCGAAATAGCAAGAAGAAGAAGTACCACAATTAACGATAATTGCGGTTGGACTCTTCCAACTGAGTGGCAGCAACTACTTCAGTGACGTAGTCCTAATGATGAACTAAGCTTTAACAAAACAGGGCTAGACAGACATATGCTAAGCAAGTGGACACTCCATAAATTTAGACTCAGTAAGAATAATCGCCCACCCGTCAAACTTAGTAAAGAGGAAACTAGAAGAAGGGATCGAAATAGCAAGAAGATGAAGTACCACAATTAGCGATAATTGCGGTTGGACTCTTCCAACTGAGTGGCAGCAACTACTCCAGTGACGTAGTCCTGATGATGAACTAGGCTTTAACAAAACAGGGCTAGACAGACATATACTAAGCAAGTGGACACTCCATAAATTTAGACTCAGTAAGAATAATCGCCCACCCGTCAAACTTAGTAAAGAGGAAACTAGAAGAAGGGATTGAAATAGCAAGAAGAAGAAGTACCACAATTAGCGATAATTGCGGTTGGAGTCTTCCAACTGAGTGGCAGCAACTACTTCAGTGACGTAGTCCTGATGATGAACTAAGCTTTAGTTCGAAAATTTGACCACCAACTTTTTTGAATAATAACCTCTATAAGACCCGTAAAAAAGTTAATTCCAAAATATTTCACATTAATTCAGGGTCATTCCATCGTGGTTTGCCAAGTGCCTGTTCAGGCCTTGAAAAACACCATGCCCGAGATGCCCGGTGCATGTAAATTACTTGGTCTGGGCAGGTAATTAACAAATCTAGTTACCCGGTCCAGGCAACTAAATTTAAAAGTAAAGTTTAGAATAGAATTTTCTCCTAAAAAAAAAAAAAATGAAAGAAAAGAAAAAAAAATGTCAGTATCATGTCATGTTTCATTTTCCTGCTAATCACTGGAAGTTATATTATTGTTACGAAGTGCTAAGTATAAACTGCACTGTGATTGACCAGGTGAGTGAGTTTGTGTATTTAGGAAGCGTGTTTGACAGAGAGAACAAATTGGATGGTGAAATTAGTAGGGGAGTGAATTCTTCATTGAAAGTCATGGCTGCTCTGGGCCGCCCCGGTGGCGCAGTGGTCTAAGGCGCTGGCCTTTGATCATTCGTCCGTAAGGGGTCCGGGTTCGAGTCCCGGTCAGGCATGGATGTTGTGTTTGTCTTACGGCACTGGCTCTCTCCCTTCCTTGGAACCAGTGACCCTAAATTAGGGACGGGCGCCTGCTTATAGCCCATTGAGTTGCACACGGTGGTCGTTAAACCTCCAATCAATCAATGGATGTTGTGTTTGTCTTACGGCACTGGCTCTCTCCCTTCCCTGGAACCAGTGACCCTAAATTAGGGACGGGCGACTGCTTATAGCCCATTGAGTTGCTCACGGTGGTCGTTAAACCTCCAATCAATCAATGGATGTTGTGTTTGTCTTATGGCACTGGCTCTCTCCCTTCCCTGGAACCAGTGACCCTAAATTAAGGACGGGCGACTGCTTATAGCTCATTGAGTTGCTCACGGTGGTCGTTAAACCTCCAATCAATCAATGGATGCTGTGTTTGTCTTACGGCACTGGCTCTCTCCCTTCCCTGGAACCAGTGACCCTAAATTAGGGACGGGCGACTGCTTATAGCCCATTGAGTTGCTCACGGTGGTCGTTAAACCTCCAATCAATCAATGGATGTTGTGTTTGTCTTATGGCACTGGCTCTCTCCCTTCCCTGGAACCAGTGACCCTAAATTAGGGACGGGCGACTGCTTATAGCCCATTGAGTTGCTCACGGTGGTCGTTAAACCTCCAATCAATCAATGGATGTTGTGTTTGTCTTACGGCACTGGCTCTCTCCCTTCCCTGGAACCAGTGACCCTAAATTAGGGACGGGCGACTGCTTATAGCCCATTGAGTTGCTCACGGTGGTCGTTAAACCTCCAATCAATCAATGGATGTTGTGTTTGTCTTACGGCACTGGCTCTCTCCCTTCCCTGGAACCAGTGACCCTAAATTAGGGACGGGCGACTGCTTATAGCCCATTGAGTTGCTCCACGGTGAAAAATGGCTGCTCTGGGAGGTTTTCACAGGAATGTTGGGTTTTTCAAGAGAGTCCCACATGGCAGTGTATGAACTATCTCTGATGTATGATGTATGGCAGTGAAATCTGGGTACTGCAGAAGAAACATAGGTTTAAATATGCATTTATTAAACACTCGGAAGTACAGAATGAGAATGTGAGTCATGAAATGATTATGTACCAAATGAGCGCCAGAACAAGTAGGCAAAGAAATTAAACTATATACACTTCAGATAGAGGAGAAATTAAACAGCTTAATTAATGATGTGATTGTCAATAAAAAGGATTGAGTATTCATAATAGTTCAAACTGTAAAGGAAACTCTGAGGCCATCAATCTGGAACCAGCTGAGGTATGGTCTCCAGAGTTTGTAGAAGTTGGGAAAAGTTTCTGTATTGACAGCGTGATCATGCGCCTACTGTAGACGGAACTTTAGTTGAGCTGTGAAATGATGGACAAGCTTCTCGCTCGCCTCTGTAAGAGTAGGTACAGGGGAGTTTTCCTGATGTGTCAGTTGATGGGAGTAAATAACTATTTTTTCAAGCGTGAAAATATAAGCACGCACTGCGAGTGGTTTGTGAGTCAAATATTCAGTAAATGTTCTACATCAATACGTGGCTAATTGCATGGTATTATGCACATTGGTATACCATGTTACTTATTATTACTGTTTCACACGTTGTATTGTTTCATTAACTAAACTAGTTTCAACTCTTCATTTTGCGAGTCATCCTCAGTAGCGTACGATGTTTGCGTTTCCAAAGAGGTGAAAACGGCATTAATCCAACACTGCCAAGAGAATGACGTTAACCCGGATTGGGAAAACGCGAGTATCTTGACAACACACAATACGCACCAACAAATTCTAATGGCAGAGGCAGTATTGATCGAGAAAACTCGTGATATAAATTGTAATAACAACACCTGCCGCCCCGGTGGCGCAGTGGTCTAAGGCGCTGGCCTTTGAGCATTCGTCCGTAAGGGTCCGGGTTCGAATCCCGGTCAGGCATGGATGTTGTGTTTGTCTTACGGCACTGGCTCTCTCCCTTCCCTGGAACCTGTGACCCTAAATTAGGGACGGGCGACTGCTTATAGCCCATTGAGTTGCTCACGGTGGTCGTTAAACCTCCAATCAAAAAAAAAAAAAAAAAAAAAAAAACAACACCCCCTACGACCTGCCATATGCATGGAAATTATTGGTGGAACGTGAAAGAAAATAAAAAGATGTCCAAACAAACCCACGACCATAATACGCATGCGCAGCAAGGACACAACAGATAATGAGAGCGATCAGTGACCCAGAGATACAGCGTCTCTTTGGAGACGCAAACATCATACGCTACTGAGGATGACTTGCAAAATGAAGAGTTGAAACTAGTTTAGTTAATGTAACAATACAACGTGTGAAACAGTAATAAGTAACATTGTATACCAATGTACATAATACTAAGCACACACTGTTGGGAGAGGAGAAGCAGGAAGAATATCTTGAAGTAGTGTAAAATATGAGACAGCGCTCAGATTTCCTGGGCAAAGATGGTGTGCAATAAGGAACATGAGATTTATCACAGGTAGCAAGACTGGACAAAACCAATAGACATGTTCAATGTCTGCCGGGACATCACAGTAGGCACATTGTGGAGAGACAACAGGAGTCATTTGACGTAATAATTGATGAACGGGGAGGTGGTGATGCAGAAACAGCCAATGAACATTCTTCTCATGAGGTGCAGCAAGGAGAGGAGGAGTTGTTTGTGTGCTGGAGAAATGCGTAACTTCCGGTGGGGGGTGTGGGGTGTGGCAAGACACGTTCTGATTGTGTGAGGAATGAAGATGTGTTGCAGTTGTGTGATGTGAAGCAAAATGTTGTTAGCAAGGTGGAGACCAATATGCTTCGGTGGTTTGGCCATGTTGAAAGAATGAGTGATGAAATGCTTACTGAGAAAATCTTTTTAGCCCAAGTGGCAGGAAGGAAAGGCAGAGGAATGCCAAGGAAGACATGGGTGGATCAGATTCAGGAGTGTCTGCATGAGGAAAAGATTATGAGTATGAAGTACATGCCAAAATAGATAATAGTGGTTTATGTCTTGGTGATATCCGTGTGTGCAAATTGCTGTATGCTGATGTCCTGTTGGCAGAGAGCAAAAGTGAATAGGACACTTTAGTGGAAGGTATTGAATGAATATGGTGTTACTGGGAATCTACTTAATAATGTAAAAGCCATGTATGCTGGTAGTAGAGCTTGTGTACGAGTGAATGGTGTTTTATCAAAATGGTTTTCCATTGGTGCAGGAGTTAGACAAGGTTGTGTAATGTCACCATGGCTGTTTAATATATTTATGGATGCATGCATGCGTGATGCCAAAATAGATAATAGTGGTTTATGTCTTGGTGATATCCGTGTGTGCAGATTGCTGTATGCTGATGACACTGTCCTGTTGGCAGAGAGCAAAAGTGAGTTGCAGAGTATGTTGACTCGGATGTAAGAAGTTTGCATGAAATTCAAACTGAGTATAAATAAGGGAAAAATCAAAGTTATGGTGTTTGAGAGAGGAACGGGTAGCACTGAATGTAATGTAAGTATAAATGGCACTGTGATTGACCAGGTGAGTGAGTTTGTGTATTTAGGAAGCATGTTTGACAGAGAGAACAAGTTGGATGGTGAAATCAGTAGGCGAGTGAATTCTTCTTTGAAAGTCATAGCTGCTCTGGGAAGTTTTCACAGGAATGATGGGTTCTCTAGAGAGTCCCGCATGGCTGTGTTTGAAACAGTAATTGTTCCTACTCTGATGTATGGCAGTGAAACCTGGGTACTGCAGAAGAAACATAGGAGTCGTTTGTGTGCTGGAGAAATGCGTTACTTACGTGGGGTTTGTGGCAAGACACGATCTGATTGTGTGAGGAATGAAGATGTATTGTAGTTGTGTGATGTAAAGCAAAATGTTGTTAGCAAGGTGGAGACCAATATGCTTCGGTGGTTTGGCCATGTTGAAAGAATGAGTGATGAAATGCTTACTAAGAAAATCTTTGTAGCCCAAGTGGCAGGAAGGAAAGGTAGAGGAAGGCCAAGAAAGTCATGGGAGGATCAGATTCAGGAGTGTCTGCTTGAGAAAAAGATTATGAGTATGAAGTATAAAATATCTTGTGTGCGGCGTGTAATGGATATCAGTGAAGCCCGAGTTGTATGTCAAAATCGCTGTAAATGGAGAAGTTTGATACGACTACAGTAAGTAAAAATATCTGGTAGTTTGTATTTCTTTTTGGAGCTAACCTCTGAATCTCAGAGAACAGCTTAGTGATATGTATGTATGTATGTTTCAAAGTGCTAAGGTGGCGCTCCCGGGACTCACCCCTGCTACCTTTACGGGCTTGGCCATTGTTTTTGTTGTGCACTGAGAACGTTACCGCGTGATACGTTTCTGTGCATTCAATCGTACTTGTTGCTTGAAGGAAAAGCTTAATAAAGTCCATATTTTAGTTTTCTGTAAATTATTATATGACAGCAGTTCTACAAAAAAAAAAAAAAAAAAGAAAGAAAAGAAAATTGCTTCTGTTTTACATTTCTCAGGAATTACGCTTTCTCTGTATTTCTGCTCTATACGAGTATAAACAATAATAGAATAATAGCTATGTGCTATACGCACTACTGTTTCACACGTTATATACGTTCCATGCGTTGTGTGCATATTTGCAGCAAAATCATCTTGGCATTTATATATCATATATGTCTAGGAATATTATTACAAGTTTCAATTATTATATCATCAAGGACTCACCTTGTATCGGTATTCCAAATTAGTAAACTTCATCTTGTGTCTTGAAATAAAATATATGTATCTATTAGCCATGGAAATATAAAATTTCAGCGTTTAGATCATTCATAAAAAGAGCTATAACACATTCATCAACGAAAATTGCACTTATTGAGGAAATAAAATGGATTAAAGACACTGCTAAATGTTTTGGATATCCTGTTGGCCTGATAGATTCATTATATCGCAAAATAAGAAGAGCTGATATACAGAGGCACAACAATGGATTAACAAAAAGAAATACGTTATTTTACGGAAGTATTCCATATTTACCTCCACTAAGCAATATTATAAGAAAAGAATGCCAGAATTACAATATTGAAATTGCTGAAATAGTTACTGATAATTCTAAATTACTGACAAATAGTGGTTACAATAAAAATCCACTAAATAAGGCAGGTGTATACATGATTCCTACAAAAGACCCAAAGGAAAATAAACAGGACAAATATTACATCGGTAGTACTAAAAGAAGGTTTAAAACGAGGTTGAATGAGCACTATGATAATTGGATTAAAAAAGAAGAAAAAACATCACTTACACAACATTGTATGATAAATGAATTAATACCCGATTGGGAAAATAGTAAAATCTTAACTTCCCACAATAAACATAATCAAATTTTGTGGTCTCAGAGGCTATAACAATTGAGAAAACCCAAAGATCCAATTGCAATACGTCTACTCCGAAAGATATCCCGTATCCGTGGAAATATCTAATACAACAAGAAAATAATACGAAATATAACAACAAAAAGGATAATAAAAGAAATAACATACTTATGAAATAAAAACAGCAACAGCAATTTCGGAATTAACCCAATAGATGGCGTGGATGTGACTCAGACGTGAATACACGTACATGTAATGATGACGGAAGACGTCGACGTGGAACAACTATAGCGAAAGGTAATGCCGAGGTGACCTAGATATATAACAACTTTGAACATTGATCCAGGATGCATACCGTTGATAATGGCCGAAAGTCAGTCGAGCCGAAACATGTCCGGTGTTTATGTAGAGTCGTGTGCGTGTGGCAGAGTTTGTCTGGCTTTGTTCAATATTTGAAGAAAATTTTATTTGAGGTGTGTTAGTAATGTCATTGATTATATCCATTCCTTCTTTTAAAGATTGACGATACCTGTTGATGGTAAATGGTTTTTAATTGCATTGTATATAATTATTTCACACTCTCTTTGTATGATATCCATAGTCGTGTTTTATTTGAGTTTAAACCCTGGTCGCAAATTTCAATTGGGCCTATTTGCAATACAATGATTCTACGTGGTGACACGCTAGATACACATTTTATTTCAAGATACAGGACAAAGCTTACTAATTTGGAATACCGATATAAGGTGAGTCCTTGATGATATAATAATTGAAACTTGTAATAATATTCCTAGACATATATGATATATAAATGCCAAGATGATTTTGCTGCAAATATGCACACAACGCATGGAACGTATATAACGTGTGAAACAGTAGTGCGTATAGTATATAGCTAATATTCTATTATATAATACCACATATTTTTGGTTATTTTTACTAACCAAAATCAATTATTCAGTATAAACAGTTATACCAAAGAACTGTGTATTAACACAGTTTTAAGCAGACGCAGAAAATAACTGAAATGCAATGTGTTAGTCCATTGACGAACTGTTATATTGCAATTTGCATCTATAAAAGTAAAACTGGTAAAAAATAAATAAAACAGCATCCAAAATTTCATTTTTTTGCACCTAATTTTTACTGGTCAGATAACACTGCTTTCATCCAAAAATTAATAAATTTGAAGAGGCAAACTGTTCCAAAATTAATATTCTGAGAATATAAAAAGGTAATTTCACAAGAAGAAAAACTATGGTGTAACCATGTCAATTTTGCAGTAGATACAGAAATGAATAAAATTTGAGGAAGGCCAACTATATACTAAATTTATACTGAAAACGTATTTGAAAAAGAAAACCACAAAAAAAAAAAAAATGCTAATAATGCTACTACAGTCTATATGTGTGGTTTTAACAACTTAGACTCTCCCCTCCCCTAGTCTATTTTTTGAAATTGAAGGAATTGGAGATGTAATCTTACTATTTATCCGCATAATGTCGCGGGACATACAGATATAAATAGAAAAATTTTGAGGCTGTCAACTAGACTAAATTGATACTGAGAATGTGCAACTCTCAGCACAATGTACACACAGAAATATACTCGCAGGCAATGAAATTTATGCACCTAGAAGAAAAACTACAACCACGAAACTTTGCGAATAGCTAGAGTGTGTGCTGGTATGCAGATGATCCACATTTGGTGCGACTGCACATGACCTCTGTGGTGGCACTGCAAGCATGAACCGGCAGCCTAATAAACCGGCATGTGGTCCATGCCTCATGAAAGCGAAAATCACCGGCCGACGCAAGTAAGAGTACAGAGCGACAAGAATACCTGGTAGACGCCCGAGACGTCGATTTGTGCAACTTATGGACTTGGAGAGAGGCCTAATCATCGGGCTGAAAACCATGGGGTGGTTGGCGCGGCGTGCAGCCCACCAGTCGAACGGTATGGATCGTTCTGACCATACCGTCCAACTGTGTTGGGAGCAGTGGACACATGACGGCACTGTCGCATGGCGGAGCAGCTCCGGGCGGACTAGGAGGACCGCCGGTATAAAGGATCGACAGATCGTGCGCCAGGCACGAACGGATTCCACGGATACACCGCCCACTATACGGGCAGATGTAGCAGCTCCTGTGTGCCCACAAACCTTTTCCCGACGCGTCGCGGAAGCGAATCTGCGATTCCAGCGCCCCTTTACGTGTGCTGCCATTAACACCGGAACATCACTGGCTTCATGTGCAGTGGTGCCAGGCCAGAGCGACGGGGAACGCTACAGACTGGGTAGGTGTGGCGTTTAGCGATGAGTACCACTTTGTTTTGGGGACAGATGATCATTGTGTCTGGGTGTGGAGGTCCCTGGGTCAACGGCACAATCCCAATCTCGCTATCGAGCGTCACACCTAGCTCCCACCGCAGACATTATGGTCTGGGGAACCATTGCCTATGATAGCCGATCAGCTGTAGTTGTGGTACGTGGATCATTGATTGGCCAGCGGTATGTGGATGAGATCCTACGGACCCAGTGCTCCCACTCCTTGCCTACGATAGCCGATCAGCTCTAGTTGTGGTATGTGGATCATTGACGGGCCAGCGGTATGTGGATGAGATCCTACGGCCCCATGTGCTCCCACTCCTTGCCTACGATAGCCGATCAGCTCTAGTTGTGGTACGTGGATGTGGATCATTGACGGGCCAGCGGTATGTGGATGAGATCCTATGGCCCCATGTGCTCCCACTCCTTGCCTACAATAGCCGATCAGCTCTAGTTGTGGTACGTGGATCATTGACGGGCCAGCGGTATGTGGATGAGATCCTACGGCCCCATGTGCTCCCACTCCTTGCCTACGATAGCCGATCAGCTCTAGTTGTGGTACGTGGATGTGGATCATTGACGGGCCAGCGGTATGTGGATGAGATCCTATGGCCCCATGTGCTCCAACTCCTTGCCTACGATAGCCGATCAGCTCTAGTTGTGGTACATGGATCATTGACGGGCCAGCGGTATGTGGATGAGATCCTACGGCCACATGTGCTCCCACTCAGTGCCTACGATAGCCGATCAGCTCTAGTTGTGGTACGTGGATCATTGACGGGCCAGCGGTATGTGGATGAGATCCTATGGCCACATGTGCTCCCACTTCGTGCTTACGATAGCCGATCAGCTCTAGTTGTGGTACGTGGATCATTGACGGGCCTGCGGTATGTGGATGAGATCCTACGGCCACATGTGCTTCCACTCCTTGCCTAGGATAGCCGATCAGCTCTAGTTGTGGTACGTGGATCATTGACGAGCCAGCGGTATGTGGATGAGATCCTACGGCCACATGTGCTCCCACTCCTTGCCTACGGTAGCCGATCAGTTCTAGTTGTGAGTACGTGGATCATTGACAGGTCAGCGGTATGTGGATGAGATCCTACTGCCCCATGTGCTCCCACTCCTGGCCAGGATTCCAGGTACGCTATACCATCAGGATAATGCCTGCCCGCACACAGCTTCGGTTGCCCGGGACTGCCTATGTCATGTCCAAATGCTTCCATGGCCTGCCCGCTCCCCAGACACGTCTCCTATCAAGCATGTGTGGGATCAGTTGAAACACCAGCTAACGCCATACTCCACTATCTGGGAGTTGGAGCACACCGTCCAACACATGTAGGCCAGTCTGCCGCAGGACAACATCAGGCACCATTTCTCCTCCATGCCTGACCGTATTGCAGCATGTATCGCTGCACAAGGCGGTGCGGCGCGCTATTTAAGATGACTGGACTGCGTGCCACAGATCCCCCTTGTAATTGTCCTGCAGCTCTGTTTTGCCATCATGTGTATCATTCATCTGTATCATTACGTCCATAAAATTTCAGTTCAATCCGACGCTTCCTTCTTGGTGAGCGAATTTCATAGTCCATGAGTTTAAATAAATGAAAAACAAACTTACCTTGTACCAATTTCAACCAACGTTGTTACGAGAGATCCTACTGCCCCATGCACTATCAAGAAAGTGGTTGTAAGTGGGAAAGTTTTGTGCACTTTATGTGCAGATTTATTTTAACATATTATGGAAATAAAGGGTTCGCTGCTATTTCAAACCATCCAGAACTGGTGCCTACATCATGTAAATTTTTGTGTCGGTAAACTATCGAATTACTCCGGTCTGAAAAGGAAAACAAATTTGATCAGTACAAATACGGGATTGCCCGTATTGGTTTGGTGTAAGCACATTGACTAAAATAAAATTCTTATTCATTCCTAAAGAAATGTTAGGCAATTTTATGGCTTTTATATACACTATATTGACAAAAGTCACCGGACACCATGAAGAGAAACACAACATAGCATTTATTGACATACATTAGTACAGTGTCGGTCCACCTTTGGCCTTAGCGCATGCACTGACCCTTCGAGACATGCTTTCAACAAGGTTTTGGGACACAGCGATAGGTATGCGCTTCCATTCACTACATAATGCTGCCGCTAACTGTTGCTTAGTAGTAGGCCTTGGCTCCAAACTGTGCTGGTCAGTCCACGCACAATACGGGATTAGCATCAAACCACTCCGCAATTGTCCTTGCTTTATGGTGCGGTGCATTATCCTGCTGGTACCAACAAGACTCAGTTCCGTAGTATTGCCACAGAGTTGGTAGGGCATAATTATCCAGAATATCTAGGTAGATGTGCTGGTTAACAGGTTTGCCCATGATAACCAATGAGCAAGGACTACACCACGAAAAACCAAGGCTGAACTGGATGATTATTAAAAACCAAGGCTGAACTGGAGCATTATCCTGCTGGTACCGATTATTAAAAACCAAGGCTGAATCTGAACTGGATGATTATTAAAAACCAAGGCTGAACTGGAGCATTATCCTGAACTGGATGATTATTAAAAACCAAGGCTGAACTGGAGCATTATCCTGCTGGTACCAACAAGACTCAGTTCCGTAGTATTGCCACAGAGTTGGTAGGGCATAATTATCCAGAATATCTAGGTAGATGTGCTGGTTAACAGGTTTGTCCATGATAACCAATGAGCAAGGACTACACCACGAAAAACCAAGGCTGAACTGGATGATTATTAAAAACCAAGGCTGAACTGGAGCATTATCCTGCTGGTACCGATTATTAAAAACCAAGGCTGAATCTGAACTGGATGATTATTAAAAACCAAGGCTGAACTGGAGCATTATCCTGAACTGGATGATTATTAAAAACCAAGGCTGAACTGGAGCATTATCCTGCTGGTACCAACAAGACTCAGTTCCGTAGTATTGCCACAGAGTTGGTAGGGCATAATTATCCAGAATATCTAGGTAGATGTGCTGGTTAACAGGTTTGTCCATGATAACCAATGAGCAAGGACTACACCACGAAAAACCAAGGCTGAACTGGATGAAGAAAAGGCTATAACATTAGCGTTGAAGACAATAGACTTTTGGTGATTGGCCACTGGGCGTTAGGGACGATTTCAGCCGTTAGATGGCACTGCATCCTAAGGTATAAACATCTCAGTTTTCACGTTGTTTGAATTGCTGGATTGTGTATGTTCAATGTTTTTCTTGTGTTTCTTTTAAAAAAAGCTTGCAGTTTTAAAACCAAACTGTTGTTTTCACAACAAAAATCTAACCCATTTTAAAAATGGTTTACTGTTGTGTGCCGATATGCACATCTTCTGAGAAGAAAAACGTGGGATTTTCATTCCATGAGTTTCCCTCAAATCGGAACCTAAAGTAACTGTTGCTGAAAGAAATATCTCGTCACGGTTTTGCTCCAAATGACAAGTTACCTTCAACTGTTGTTTGTGGTAAGTATTTTTCATTCTGATAATTACGTACCTAATTCAATTTCAGAAAAAAACCTCAGCTATATAAACTCATATTAAGTAAAATAGTAGGTAAATGTGTAGATTTGCGTTTTAAATTATTTCGTCGGAAAAATATTAGTACCTGGGAAAAGTGCGACTTACAGATTTTAGATTGTGAAAATTAATAGCAAATGGTGCAGAAATTTTTCTGTTTCAAATGTCTTTTAAAGATTTTTATCGTAACATTTACCTGCACATTCGAAACGTTAGGCCTACGGCAGTGTGTCTTCACAGCATCGAACTTGCAGGTAAATGTTACGATAAAAATCTTTAAAAGACATTTAAAATACGAAAGTTCTGCACCATTTGCCATTAATTTTCATAATCTAAAATCTGTACGTCGCACTTTTCCAGGTACTAACATTTTTCCGACGAAATAATTTAAGATGCTAATCTACACATTTACCAAAATCTCAGCCTTAGATCGTTGAAGAATAAAGGAGGAATGAGATTTACACATCCATTACACCAGTTCCTACAGAAAATTCTCTAGGAATTCAGAATGCAATATCCATCTGTTCATGTGAAAATGAATATAAATAAAATCTCAAATGTAAATAATGATACGGAATCAGTTTGTTAAATCTACGTCAATAGATGGCGCTGCGTGCCAACTAATCTTTTCTGTCCTCGCTGTTTTTGCTTAATGTTACAGTCTGGTAGGATCCAGTTCAGCCTTGCAAAAAACACCCCCACATGAGTACACTGCCAGCTCCAAACTTGACCGTAGGAACAGTAAACTGTGGTAAATAGGGTTCCCCCGGCTGCCGCCGTACCCACATGGGGCCATCAGACTGATGGATCGTGTGTCTGGATTCATCAGTCCATAGGACCCGTTTCCATTGATCTACGGTCCACGATAAATGTTCTTTACACCATGCTAAACGACGAGTAGCATTCCGAGTGGAGATTAAAGGCTTATGAGCAGCCGCACGACCACGGTAACCCATGGAATGAAGTTCTCTGCGAATGGTACGTGTACATACCGAGGTTCCAGCATTTTTACTCACCTGTACGCTGAGGTCTTGTGCAGTACTCCGTCGATTAGCTGTAACGACTCTCCTGAAGCTTCGACGTCCTCTATCACTGATTTTCTTTGGTCTGCCGGTACGTTTTGCTGCTTCAGGCACGCCATGTGTCTTCCACATATTCAGTACATCCAAAACAGTTGACTTGGGTATGTTTAAACGCCTCTCGGTTTCTCTTATGGACAACCCACTAATATAACACCCAACAATCTTTCCTTTCTCAAAGTCAGTCCTCTCCCGCCGCGACAAAGAAGCGGTAAAGAAGCTCACTTATACCATTTTCAAATTTTGTCTCGTGCAGTATTCCTTTGATTAGCTGTAACGACTCTCCTGAGGCTTCGACGTCCTCTATCACTGATTTTCTTTGGTCTGCCGGTACGTTTTGCTGCTTCAGGCACGCCATGTGTCTTCCACTTATTCAGTACATCCAAAACAGTTGACTTGGGTATGTTTAAACGCCTCTCGGTTTCTCTTATGGACAACCCACTAATATAACACCCAACAATCTTTCCTTTCTCAAAGTCAGTTCTCTCCCGCCGCGACAAAGAAGCGGTAAAAACTCACTTATACCATTTTCAAATTTTGTCTCGTGCAGTATTCCTTTGATTAGCTGTAACGACTCTCCTGAGGCTTCGACGTCCTCTATCACTGATTTTCTTTGTTCTTCCGGTACGTTTTGCTGCTTCATTTGTCTTCCACTTATTCAGTACATCCAAAACAGTTGACTTAGGTATGTTTAAACGCCTCTCGGTTTCTCTTATGGACAACCCACTAATATAACACCCAACAATCTTTCCTTTCTCAAAGTCAGTTCTCTCCCGCCGCGACAAAGAAGCGGTAAAGAAACTCACTTATACCATTTTCAAATTTAGTCTCGTGCAGTATTCCTTTGATTAGCTGTAACGACTCTCCTGAGGCTTCGACGTCCTCTATCACTGATTTTCTTTGGTCTTCCGGTACGTTTTGCTGCTTCATTTGTCTTCCACTTATTCAGTACATCCAAAACAGTTGACTTGGGTATGTTTAAACGCCTCTCGGTTTCTCTTATGGACAACCCACTAATATAACACCCAACAATCTTTCCTTTCTCAAAGTTGGTTCTCTCCCGCCGCGACAAAGAAGCGGTAAAGAAGCTCACTTATACCATTTTCAAATTTTGTCTTGTGCAGTATTCCTTTGATTAGCTGTAACGACTCTCCTGAGGCTTCGACGTCCTCTATCACTGATTTTCTTTGTTCTTCCGGTACGTTTTGCTGCTTCATTTGTCTTCCACTTATTCAGTACATCCAAAACAGTTGACTTAGGTATGTTTAAACGCCTCTCGGTTTCTCTTATGGACAACCCACTAATATAACACCCAACAATCTTTCCTTTCTCAAAGTCAGTTCTCTCCCGCCGCGACAAAGAAGCGGTAAAGCTCACTTATACCATTTTCAAATTTAGTCTCGTGCAGTATTCCTTTGATTAGCTGTAACGACTCTCCTGAGGCTTCGACGTCCTCTATCACTGAGTTTCTTTGGTTTTCCGGTACGTTTTGCTGCTTCATTTGTCTTCCACTTATTCAGTACATCCAAAAAGAGTTGACTTGGTTATGTTTAAACGCCTCTCGGTTTCTCTTATGGACAACCCACTAATATATCACCCAACAATCTTTCCTTTCTCAAAGTCAGTTCTCTCCCGCCGCGACAAAGAAGCGGTAAAAACTCACTTATACCATTTTCAAATTTAGTCTCGTGCAGTATTCCTTTGATTAGCTGTAACGACTCTCCTGAGGCTTCGACGTCCTCTATCACTGATTTTCTTTGGTCTTCCGGTACGTTTTGCTGCTTCATTTGTCTTCCACTTATTCAGTACATCCAAAACAGTTGACTTGGGTATGTTTAAACGCCTCTCGGTTTCTCTTATGGACAACCCACTAATATAACACCCAACAATCTTTCCTTTCTCAAAGTCAGTTCTCTCCCGCCGCGACAAAGAAGCGGTAAAGAAGCTCACTTATACCATTTTCAAATTTAGTCTCTTGCAGTATTCCTTTGATTAGCTGTAACGACTCTCCTGAGGCTTCGACGTCCTCTATCACTGATTTTCTTTGGTCTTCCGGTACGTTTTGCTGCTTCATTTGTCTTCCACTTATTCAGTACATCCAAAACAGTTGACTTGGGTATGTTTAAACGCCTCTCGGTTTCTCTTATGGACAACCCACTAATATAACACCCAACAATCTTTCCTTTCTCAAAGTCAGTTCTCTCCCGCCGCGACAAAGAAGCGGTAAAAAGCTCACTTATACCATTTTCAAATTTTGTCTCGTGCAGTATTCCTTTGATTAGCTGTAACGACTCTCCTGAGGCTTCGACGTCCTCTATCACTGATTTTCTTTGGTCTGCCGGTACGTTTTGCTGCTTCAGGCACGCCATGTGTCTTCCACTTATTCAGTACATCCAAAACAGTTGACGTAGGTATGTTTAAATGCCTCTCAGTTTCTCTTATGGACAACCCACTAATATAACACCCAACAATCTTTCCTTTCTCAAAGTCAGTTCTCTCCCGCCGCGACAAAGAAGCGGTAAAGAAGCTCACTTATACCATTTTCAAATTTTGTCTCGTGCAGTATTCCTTTGATTAGCTGTGACGACTCTCCTGAGGCTTCGACGTCCTCTATCACTGATTTTATTTGGTCTGCCGGTACGTTTTGCTGCTTCAGGCACGCCATGTGTCTTCCACTTATTCAGTACATCCAAAACAGTTGACTAGGGTATGTTTAAACGCCTCTCGGTTTCTCTTATGGACAACCCACTAATATAACACCCAACAATCTTTCCTTTCTCAAAGTCAGTTCTCTCCCGCTGCGACAAAGAAGCGGTAAAGAAGCTCACTTATACCATTTTCAAATTTTGTCTCGTGCAGTATTCCTTTGATTAGCTGTAACGACTCTCCTGAGGCTTCGACGTCCTCTATCACTGATTTTCTTTGGTCTGCCGGTACGTTTTGCTGCTTCATTTGTCTTCCACTTATTCAGTACATCCAAAACAGTTGACTTGGGTATGTTTAAACGCCTCTCGGTTTCTCTTATGGACAACCCACTAATATAACACCCAACAATCTTTCCTTTCTCAAAGTCAGTTCTCTCCCGCCGCGACAAAGAAGCGGTAAAGAACTCACTTATACCATTTTCAAATTTTGTCTCGTGCAGTACTCCGTCGATTAGCTGTAACGACTCTCCTGAGGCTTCGGCGTCCTCTATCACTGATTTTCTTTGGTCTGCCGGTACGTTTTGCTGTTTCATTTGTCTTCCACTTATTCAGTACATCCAAAACAGTTGACCTGGGTATGTTTAAACGCCTCTCGGTTTCTCTTATGGACAACCCACTAATATAACACCCAACAATCTTTCCTTTCTCAAAGTCAGTTCTCTCCCGCAGCGACAAAGAAGCGGTAAAGAAGCTCACTTGTACCATTTTCAAATTTTGTCTCATGCAGTATTCCTTTGATTAGCTGTAACGACTCTCCTGAGGCTTCGACGTCCTCTATCACTGATTTTCTTTGGTCTGCCGGTACGTTTTGCTGCTTCAGGCATGCCATGTGTCTTCCACTTATTCAGTACATCGAAAACAGTTGACTTGGGTATGTTTAAACGCATAAAACTTGACTTGGGTAGGTTTTTCTCAAAGTATGTTCTCTCCCGCCACAGCATTATCACTCAACCTCACAGTGCGATATGATCGTGGTCAGCTGCAGGCTTGTTTTTATACCATGTGCAGCTGTACTGGGCATCTTAACAACGCAGCGGATCTGTCCATTTGCTTTTGAAGGGGTGTCCGGTGACTTTTGTCAATATAGTGTATGCATATATGGTGCTTAGGGCAGTTTATAAATGCTAAAAATGTATTTTTGATATCACTGTGTGGGAAAAGTTCAGCCTTTTTCTGCCGTGACTGCTTTCATGCCTGGCATGTTCACAATATACAGGAACTGAATCAAGAGTTTCATTTACACAAAAAGAATGTTGCCAGATTCCTCTTGCAGTTTCCAGTTATTAAATTATTTTCCTTCTGTATTTTGTTAAATCCACTATTTTTGAATTAAGTTGTTGAAAATGCTATTTACAATTTTTGAAGGTTCATTAACGGAACTGTTTTTCCAAATGTAAAAAACTATCTTCAGTTACAAAAAAACTAAAAAGCTATCTTCAGTTAAAAAATTCTCTTCAGTCATTTATCTTGGACAGCAGATATCAAGTGAGTGTCACATTAATGAAAAATTAATCGGCGTACAAAACTTGCCTGGAGAGCTTTTGGAAGAAACAGCATAATTTTCAAGAGCAATATGCCATTATGTCTTAAAAGAAAAGTGTTTGATCAATGCATCCTTCCAGTGCTTACGTATGGTGCAGAGACGTGGACCTTAACTAAAGAGACATACAAAGGCTGCAGACAACTCAAAGCAGCATGGAGAGGTGCATGCTTGGTGTAACCAGGAGAGATAAGAAGAGGAACTCGTGGATCCAAAAAATGACAAGAGTGGAAGACATCATGATCAGAGTTAAATCCCTGAAATGGCAATGGGCTGGAGGTCACATTGATGAAGAAATTAATTGGCGTACAAAACTTGCCGGGAGAGCTTTTGGAAGAAACAGCATACTTTTCAAGAGCAATATGCCATTATGTCTTAAAAGAAAAGTGTTTGATCAATGCATCCTTCCAGTGCTTACGTATGGTGCAGAGACGTGGACCTTAACTAAAAGAGATATACAAAGGCTGAAGACAACTCGAAGCAGCATGGAGAGGTGCATGCTTGGTGTAACCAGGAGAGATAAGAAGAGGAACTCTTGGATCCGAAAAATGACAAGAGTGGAAGACATCATGATCAGAGATAAATCCCTGAAGTGGCAATGGGCTGGACAAACTGCCAGAAGGACAGACACAGCCGAAATTTTAGATTGGATTCCAAGGGACAGGAAAAGACCCAGAAGAAGACCACATGGGAGATGGGTGGATGAAATTCGAAAGTATGCAGGAGTGACATGGAGGAGACTGGCACAAGACAGATCGTTGTGGAGGAAACTTGGGGAGACCTTCGTCCAGCAGTAGATTGATTGGGAGTTCAATTGTGTATATTTGTGGTAGATTATTTTGAATCTGAATTTGGTCATTGCCGCCCCGGTGGTGCAGTGGTCTAAGCGATGGCCTCTGATCATTCGTGCGAACGGGGTCCGGGTTCGAATCCCGTGAGGCATGGATGTTGTGTTTGTCTTACGGCACTGGCTCTCTCCCTTCCCTGGAACCAGTGACCCTAAATTAGGGACGGGCGACTGCTTGTAGCCCATTGAGTTGCTCACGGTGGTCGTTAAACCTCCAATCAATCAATGGATGTTGTGTTTGTCTTACGGCACTGGCTCTCTCCCTTCCCTGGAACCAGTGACCCTAAATTAGGGACAGGCGACTGCTTATAGCCCATTGAGTTGCTCACGGTGGTCGTTAAACCTCCAATCAATCAATGGATGTTGTGTTTGTCTTACGGCACTGGCTCTCTCCCTTCCCTGGAACCAGTGACCCTAAATTAGGGACGGGCGACTGCTTATAGCCCATTGAGTTGCTCACGGTGGTCGCTAAACCTCCAATCAATCAATGGATGTTGTGTTTGTCTTACGACACTGGCTCTCTCCCTTCCCTGGAACCAGTGACCCTAAATTAGGGACGGGCGACTGCTTATAGCCCATTGAGTTGCTCACGGTGGTCGCTAAACCTCCAATCAATCAATGGATGCTGTGTTTGTCTTACGGCACTGGCTCTCTCCCTTCCCTGGAACCAGTGACCCTAAATTAGGGACGGGTGACTGCTTATAGCCCATTGAGTTGCTCACGGTGGTCGCTAAACCTCCAATCAATCAATGGATGCTGTGTTTGTCTTACGGCACTGGCTCTCTCCCTTCCCTGGAACCAGTGACCCTAAATTAGGGACGGGCGACTGCTTATAGCCCATTGAGTTGCTCACGGTGGTCGCTAAACCTCCAATCAATCAATGGATGCTGTGTTTGTCTTACGGCACTGGCTCTCTCCCTTCCCTGGAACCAGTGACCCTAAATTAGGGACGGGCAACTGCTTATAGCCCATTGAGTTGCTCACGGTGGTCGCTAAACCTCCAATCAATCAATGGATGCTGTGTTTGTCTTACGGCACTGGCTCTCTCCCTTCCCTGGAACCAGTGACCCTAAATTAGGGACGGGCGACTGCTTATAGCCCATTGAGTTGCTCACGGTGGTCGTTACACCTCCAATCAATCAATGGATGTTGTGTTTGTCTTACGACACTGGCTCTCTCCCTTCCCTGGAACCAGTGACCCTAAATTAGGGACGGGCGACTGCTTATAAATTAGGGACGGGCGACTGCTTATAGCCCATTGAGTTGCTCACGGTGGTCGCTAAACCTCCAATCAATCAATGGATGCTGTGTTTGTCTTACGACACTGGCTCTCTCCCTTCCCTGGAACCAGTGACCCTAAATTAGGGACGGGCGACTGCTTATAAATTAGGGACGGGCGACTGCTTATAGCCCATTGAGTTGCTCACGGTGGTCGCTAAACCTCCAATCAATCAATGGATGCTGTGTTTGTCTTACGGCACTGGCTCTCTCCCTTCCCTGGAACCAGTGACCCTAAATTAGGGACGGGCGACTGCTTATAGCCCATTGAGTTGCTCACGGTGGTCGTTACACCTCCAATCAATCAATGGATGTTGTGTTTGTCTTACGACACTGGCTCTCTCCCTTCCCTGGAACCAGTGACCCTAAATTAGGGACGGGCGACTGCTTATAAATTAGGGACGGGCGACTGCTTATAGCCCATTGAGTTGCTCACGGTGGTCGCTAAACCTCCAATCAATCAATGGATGCTGTGTTTGTCTTACGGCACTGGCTCTCTCCCCTTCCCTGGAACCAGTGACCCTAAATTAGGGACGGGCGACTGCTTATAGCCCATTGAGTTGCTCACGGTGGTCGTTACACCTCCAATCAATCAATGGATGTTGTGTTTGTCTTACGACACTGGCTCTCTCCCTTCCCTGGAACCAGTGACCCTAAATTAGGGACGGGCGACTGCTTATAAATTAGGGACGGGCGACTGCTTATAGCCCATTGAGTTGCTCACGGTGGTCGCTAAACCTCCAATCAATCAATGGATGCTGTGTTTGTCTTACGGCACTGGCTCTCTCCCTTCCCTGGAACCAGTGACCCTAAATTAGGGACGGGCGACTGCTTATAGCCCATTGAGTTGCTCACGGTGGTCGTTAAACCTCCAATCAATCAATGGATGTTGTGTTTGTCTTACAGCACTGGCTCTCTCCCTTCCCTGGAACCAGTGACCCTAAATTAGGGACGGGCGACTGCTTATAGCCCATTGAGTTGCTCACGGTGGTCGTTAAACCTCCAATCAATCAATGGATGTTGTGTTTGTCTTACAGCACTGGCTCTCTCCCTTCCCTGGAACCAGTGACCCTAAATTAGGGACGGGCGACTGCTTATAGCCCATTGAGTTGCTCACGGTGGTCGTTAAACCTCCAATCAATCAATGGATGTTGTGTTTGTCTTACAGCACTGGCTCTCTCCCTTCCCTGGAACCAGTGACCCTAAATTAGGGACAGGCGACTGCTTATAGCCCATTGAGTTGCTCACGGTGGTCGTTAAACCTCCAATCAATCAATGGATGTTGTGTTTGTCTTACAGCACTGGCTCTCTCCCTTCCCTGGAACCAGTGACCCTAAATTAGGGACGGGCGACTGCTTATAGCCCATTGAGTTGCTCACGGTGGTCGTTAAACCTCCAATCAATCAATGGATGTTGTGTTTGTCTTACGGCACTGGCTCTCTCCCTTCCCTGGAACCAGTGACCCTAAATTAGGGACGGGCGACTGCTTATAGCCCATTGAGTTGCTCACGGTGGTCGTTAAACCTCCAATCAATCAATGGATGTTGTGTTTGTCTTACGGCACTGGCTCTCTCCCTTCCCTGGAACCAGTGACCCTAAATTAGGGACGGGCGACTGCTTATAGCCCATTGAGTTGCTCACGGTGGTCGCTAAACCTCCAATCAATCAATGGATGCTGTGTTTGTCTTACGACACTGGCTCTCTCCCTTCCCTGGAACCAGTGACCCTAAATTAGGGACGGGCGACTGCTTATAAATTAGGGACGGGCGACTGCTTATGGCCCATTGAGTTGCTCACGGTGGTCGCTAAACCTCCAATCAATCAATGGATGCTGTGTTTGTCTTACGGCACTGGCTCTCTCCCTTCCCTGGAACCAGTGACCCTAAATTAGGGACGGGCGACTGCTTATAGCCCATTGAGTTGCTCACGGTGGTCGTTACACCTCCAATCAATCAATGGATGTTGTGTTTGTCTTACGACACTGGCTCTCTCCCTTCCCTGGAACCAGTGACCCTAAATTAGGGACGGGCGACTGCTTATAAATTAGGGACGGGCGACTGCTTATAGCCCATTGAGTTGCTCACGGTGGTCGCTAAACCTCCAATCAATCAATGGATGCTGTGTTTGTCTTACGACACTGGCTCTCTCCCTTCCCTGGAACCAGTGACCCTAAATTAGGGACGGGCGACTGCTTATAAATTAGGGACGGGCGACTGCTTATAGCCCATTGAGTTGCTCACGGTGGTCGCTAAACCTCCAATCAATCAATGGATGCTGTGTTTGTCTTACGGCACTGGCTCTCTCCCTTCCCTGGAACCAGTGACCCTAAATTAGGGACGGGCGACTGCTTATAGCCCATTGAGTTGCTCACGGTGAGTCGTTACACCTCCAATCAATCAATGGATGTTGTGTTTGTCTTACGACACTGGCTCTCTCCCTTCCCTGGAACCAGTGACCCTAAATTAGGGACGGGCGACTGCTTATAAATTAGGGACGGGCGACTGCTTATAGCCCATTGAGTTGCTCACGGTGGTCGCTAAACCTCCAATCAATCCAATGGATGCTGTGTTTGTCTTACGGCACTGGCTCTCTCCCTTCCCTGGAACCAGTGACCCTAAATTAGGGACGGGCGACTGCTTATAGCCCATTGAGTTGCTCACGGTGGTCGTTACACCTCCAATCAATCAATGGATGTTGTGTTTGTCTTACGACACTGGCTCTCTCCCTTCCCTGGAACCAGTGACCCTAAATTAGGGACGGGCGACTGCTTATAAATTAGGGACGGGCGACTGCTTATAGCCCATTGAGTTGCTCACGGTGGTCGCTAAACCTCCAATCAATCAATGGATGCTGTGTTTGTCTTACGGCACTGGCTCTCTCCCTTCCCTGGAACCAGTGACCCTAAATTAGGGACGGGCGACTGCTTATAGCCCATTGAGTTGCTCACGGTGGTCGTTAAACCTCCAATCAATCAATGGATGTTGTGTTTGTCTTACAGCACTGGCTCTCTCCCTTCCCTGGAACCAGTGACCCTAAATTAGGGACGGGCGACTGCTTATAGCCCATTGAGTTGCTCACGGTGGTCGTTAAACCTCCAATCAATCAATGGATGTTGTGTTTGTCTTACAGCACTGGCTCTCTCCCTTCCCTGGAACCAGTGACCCTAAATTAAGGACGGGCGACTGCTTATAGCCCATTGAGTTGCTCACGGTGGTCGTTAAACCTCCAATCAATCAATGGATGTTGTGTTTGTCTTACAGCACTGGCTCTCTCCCTTCCCTGGAACCAGTGACCCTAAATTAGGGACGGGCGACTGCTTATAGCCCATTGAGTTGCTCACGGTGGTCGTTAAACCTCCAATCAATCAATGGATGATATGCCGCCCCGGTGGCGCAGTGGTCTAAGGCGCTGGCCTCTGATCATTCGTCCGTGAGGGGTCCGGGTTCGAATCCCGGTGAGGCATGGATGTTGTGTTTGTCTTACGGCACTGGCTCTCTCCCTTCCCTGGAACCAGTGACCCTAAATTAGGGACGGGCGACTGCTTATAGCCCATTGAGTTGCTCACGGTGGTCGTTAAACCTCCAATCAAAAAAAAAAAAAAAAAATCAATGGATGTTGTGTTTGTCTTACAGCACTGGCTCTCTCCCTTCCCTGGAACCAGTGACCCTAAATTAGGGACAGGGCGACTGCTTATAGCCCATTGAGTTGCTCACGGTGGTCGTTAAACCTCCAATCAATCAATGGATGTTGTGTTTGTCTTACAGCACTGGCTCTCTCCCTTCCCTGGAACCAGTGACCCTAAATTAGGGACGGGCGACTGCTTATAGCCCATTGAGTTGCTCACGGTGGTCGTTAAACCTCCAATCAATCAATGGATGTTGTGTTTGTCTTACGGCACTGGCTCTCTCCCTTCCCTGGAACCAGTGACCCTAAATTAGGGACGGGCGACTGCTTATAGCCCATTGAGTTGCTCACGGTGGTCGTTAAACCTCCAATCAATCAATGGATGTTGTGTTTGTCTTACAGCACTGGCTCTCTCCCTTCCCTGGAACCAGTGACCCTAAATTAGGGACGGGCGACTGCTTATAGCCCATTGAGTTGCTCACGGTGGTCGTTAAACCTCCAATCAATCAATGGATGTTGTGTTTGTCTTACGGCACTGGCTCTCTCCCTTCCCTGGAACCAGTGACCCTAAATTAGGGACGGGCGACTGCTTATAGCCCATTGAGTTGCTCACGGTGGTCGTTAAACCTCCAATCAATCAATGGATGTTGTGTTTGTCTTACGGCACTGGCTCTCTCTCCCTTCCCTGGAACCAGTGACCCTAAATTAGGGACGGGCGACTGCTTATAGCCCATTGAGTTGCTCACGGTGGTCGTTAAACCTCCAATCAATCAATGGATGTTGTGTTTGTCTTACGGCACTGGCTCTCTCCCTTCCCTGGAACCAGTGGCCCTAAATTATGGACGGGCGACTGCTTATAGCCCATTGAGTTGCTCACGGTGGTCGTTAAACCTCCAATCAATCAATGGATGTTGTGTTTGTCTTACGGCACTGTATCTCTCCCTTCCCTGGAACCAGTGGCCCTAAATTAGGGACGGGCGACTGCTTATAGCCCATTGAGTTGCTCACGGTGGTCGTTAAACCTCCAGTCAATCAATGGATGTTGTGTTTGTCTTACGGCACTGGCTCTCTCCCTTCCCTGGAACCAGTGGCCCTAAATTAGGGACAGGCGACTGCTTATAGCCCATTGAGTTGCTCACGGTGGTCGTTAAACCTCCAGTCAATCAATGGATGTTGTGTTTGTCTTACGGCACTGGCTCTCTCCCTTCCCTGGAACCAGTGGCCCTAAATTAGGGACGGGCGACTGCTTATAGCCCATTGAGTTGCTCACGGTGGTCGTTAAACCTCCAGTCAATCAATGGATGTTGTGTTTGTCTTACGGCACTGGCTCTCTCCCTTCCCTGGAACCAGTGGCCCTAAATTAGGGACGGGCGACTGCTTATAGCCCATTGAGTTGCTCACGGTGGTCGTTAAACCTCCAATCAATCAATGGATGTTGTGTTTGTCTTACGGCACTGTATCTCTCCCTTCCCTGGAACCAGTGGCCCTAAATTAGGGACGGGCGACTGCTTATAGCCCATTGAGTTGCTCACGGTGGTCGTTAAACCTCCAATCAATCAATGGATGTTGTGTTTGTCTTACGGCACTGTATCTCTCCCTTCCCTGGAACCAGTGGCCCTAAATTAGGGACAGGCGACTGCTTATAGCCCATTGAGTTGCTCACGGTGGTCGTTAAACCTCCAATCAATCAATGGATGTTGTGTTTGTCTTACGGCACTGTATCTCTCCCTTCCCTGGAACCAGTGGCCCTAAATTAGGGACGGGCGACTGCTTATAGCCCATTGAGTTGCTCACGGTGGTCGTTAAACCTCCAATCAATCAATGGATGTTGTGTTTGTCTTACGGCACTGGCTCTCTCCCTTCCCTGGAACCAGTGACCCTAAATTAGGGACGGGCGACTGCTTATAGCCCATTGAGTTGCTCACGGTGGTCGCTAAACCTCCAATCAATCAATGGATGTTGTGTTTGTCTTACGACACTGGCTCTCTCCCTTCCCTGGAACCAGTGACCCTAAATTAGGGACGGGCGACTGCTTATAAATTAGGGACGGGCGACTGCTTATAGCCCATTGAGTTGCTCACGGTGGTCGCTAAACCTCCAATCAATCAATGGATGCTGTGTTTGTCTTACGGCACTGGCTCTCTCCCTTCCCTGGAACCAGTGACCCTAAATTAGGGACGGGCGACTGCTTATAGCCCATTGAGTTGCTCACGGTGGTTGTTAAACCTCCAATCAATCAATGGATGCTGTGTTTGTCTTACGACACTGGCTCTCTCCCTTCTCTGGAACCAGTGACCCTAAATTAGGGACGGGCGACTGCTTATAGCCCATTGAGTTGCTCACGGTGGTTGTTAAACCTCCAAAAAAAAAAAAAAAATTTGGTCATTGGGAAGAGAACGGAGGGGAGTGAATTTTGCGCGAGTTAAAATAGAGTTTTTTTTTTTTTTGCGGCCTCGAAGCACGATGTAAATAAGAAAAATACGTGTTGGAAATGTGTAGAGACGAAAACCTCCTATAAGATTTAGGGAATAAAGGTGAGTAACCTCAATATATAGATTGTCTATAAATAGGACATGAATAATTAAGCAGCTAGATGACATTAGCAAAGCTGTATGAATATATGATATCTTCAGTTAGTTTCTTGCTTTTGTGAGGTTCGTAGCCCAATGTTTTAATATTTTGCCATAAAGGTCCATTTCACACACATTTCTGCACATTCAATTTTAATGTACTTATTTTGTCCACATCGGAATCTGTAATGTTCCAATAATTATTTATTGTTTTATTAAGTTTTCCTTAAATTATCTTTTTCTATTGGTGGTAACATGGTTCGTGCTTCATGGGCTTTCAGCAAGTTTTGTATTTCAGTGGTTGTGTACGCAGATACATTTTATTTTTATACAACTGTGGGGACGGTATGCATGCCTCTGGCGTTTAGTGACAAAGGGCAAAAATGTCATCGTAAGGAACGTGTCAGAATCACTAAATTTCTGAAATACTAATTTTATTATCATATTGTTTCATACCAATTTCAGCATCGTCGTCTTAAAACATCATACGTGAGATTCTTCCGCGGAATTCCGCTTTTTTGTCATCATTTGGCTGATTTTCGAGATCAGTGCCGAACTGAAGGGAAATGGGGGTGGGGTTAGGGAGGGGGTGTTTTCCTTCTGGGGATGGTATTTGGTCTTTCAAAACATTAAAAAAACTAAAGTTTAATGGAGTGGCGATTTTTCCCGCGATCGTAATTTCTTTTTTCTCATGATGTTGCCTGTTCCCACTATTGTTATTAAATATCATTTTATTGCACAATGTTTGTATTTTAGCATGAAACTGTTGGCAACGATTTCCAAAAACGGAAGTCAAGACGGCGCGAAAGATTTCCCTGTGGCCTTCAGGTTCTTCCGTGGACTCGAAGAATTCTGCCATTGCCGTTATCATTTAGGGCATTCTCGAGATCCATGCACAAATGAACAGAAATTTTGGGCGGTAATGGTGGGGAATTCGTTTTTTGTTTGATGACGGGATTCCGTCTTTTGAAACTTTCAAAAACGGAAGTTAGATGCAGCGAAGATTTCTTCCGTAATCTTTTTTTTTTTTTGTTTCTTGCAATGTTCCTTCTGCTCAGTATTGTTCTTAAATATCCTTTTATTCCACAAATACTGCATTTCAACCTAAAAATGGAGGAAAAAGTTTCTGAAAACGGAAGTCGGTGGGAGCGAAGATTTCTCCCGAAATCAAATTTTTGTTTTCTTCTCGTGATGTTTTCACTATCCTGTGTTGTTAAGTGTTACTTTACAACACAGGATAGTGAAAATATCACGGGAAGAAAAAAAAAAGATTTCGGAAGAAATCTTCGCTCCCACCGACTTCCGTTTTCAGAAACTTTTTAAATGTCTGCACTAAAGCTTGATAAAAGAGGGCAAATTTACCAAAAAACAGAAAGTGATGGAGTTTGAAAATTTGTTAGAATTGATGCATGGTGATCAAAAGCATTCATATTCTGTGAAAGTCACACCATTTATCTAAAGTAGCGAAAGCTTTGTTATCGTACGTTTGTTGTCCTCAGGCTGAAAGTTCTTTCAGCAGGATGGATAAATTATTGACGTCTGAGGGAATAAAAGAGGAGGAGGAAAGAAAGTGGTGAAGAAATAGGAAGGGAATGATATCAACAGAAAGAAAAACTAAGCAGAGATAGCTGTGCAGCTGCAGAGTCAACAAGTTCCATGGCCATATTTGGCCATGGAACTTGCTGAGAAAAAAAAAGCAACACTAGAGGAAAATTGAGCCGATGTTGTAGGAAGTAAAAAAGAGAGAGAGAGAGAGAGAGAGAGAGAGAGAGAGAGAGAGATGTGTTTGAAGCAGTGTCTTTTAAAATCACTTTATATTTTGTTTTGAATTCTGTAATTTTTTTTTTTTTTTTTTTTTTTTTTTTTATTGTGAATACAGTGAACAGTTCCATTTTGCTGGTGCTGCATTATATTCACACTTTCTTGTCGCATGTTCTGATTCTTTTCCTCCGATTAAAAAGTTCAGCTTTTTTTTTTTTTTTTTTTTTTGTTCCTTGGTCAGTTCTCATGTATTGAGTATGCCACACCATATTCTGTCTGTTTTTTTAAAAAAGGTGGCAACACAAAGTACTGATTTCAGCCTTTTTGTGTTCTAAAAAATGCAAGTATTCATCTGTGGCATCATTTGTTTTCAAATATCTCTGCCTAGTAATGAGTTGTTTCTTTGAAAATCTTAATTTTCAATAAATTGACAGTGGTCTTAAACTTTTGTAAATGACTGTAACATTTTTATTTTTTTTTTTAATCTACAAGCAAAATCTGCTAATAATTTGGAAACTATCCGCACACGTCTACATTGTGCAACTCTGGCTGCAACGAGATTTGCTTTATGCTATGTGAAAAATGTTTCAAAACCATCTAGAAAACATGGGGAAGTCAGGTTTTTTTTTTCTTTTTTTTTTTTTACATTTGAGTGAAAACTTTAAATAAGCTCATCCTTCGCTTTAGAAACGTAACTTTGAACTATCTATATATTTCCTTTGCATTTTTGAACTTCACTTTTAGTTGGTAAAGTTCGATGAACACTTACTTCACTTTTAGTTGGTAAAGTTCGATGAACACTTACCGCACGTGGGGCTTGGCTTTCAATTCATATTTTCGTTATGTGGATGCGGCATGGGGTTGTTGTTTTTTTTTCCATTTGGCCACGGTTCACTTCTTTTTTTTTTTTTCGTTGGAATTATTTTGCCTCATCACCAAATGAGTTTTTCCTTTGCTGCATCCTCATTTACTTCAATATTTATTCTTAACCCGAGTACTTTCGGTACTACTACTATACCGTCTTCGAGGGGACATTTTGCTCCAACTAGCACGGACCGTGTCAGCTGGGCATTTCGGTGGTTCTCGCGGGCTGCTTCTGTCATCTGCTATCGCTTCTTCTTGGGCGTTGTGGCGCCATCTCTTGTTGGTCAGTGATCTCCTTTTTCGAACTTTTTCTTTTTTTTGCTCAATTTTAATTAAATTTCTCCAGCTGTTTCTCAAATTATTAGGGTCATTGTGGTTGCAAACTTTTGTCCTATTTTTTTCAATCATTACCGACTCTGCTATTCTGAGGTGTTTTTCGGATTTACAGCTTTTAATGATTTTTATATTTTCGAATTTTTGGATATTTTTGGTTATCCAGACAGTATTGAATCAGTGCTGTTTTTTCTTCTTTTTTCTGCCAGTTTTTTATGTGTTGTTTTAATCTGTGTTTAAGCTTATTTTTGGTACTTCCTATATAAGCCATTGGAGGATTTTCAGTAATAGGAATTGAATAAATACCTGCTTTTTCTAACATTCTTATTTTATCATTATTTTTTGTTACTATATTTTTGATGGTATTTACTTTTCCTCCAATTTGAATGTTATGCTTTTTACAAATATTATTAATTTCATTGGTAGTGCCTTTAATGTAAGGAAAACCATTTAAATATTTGATTTCTTTTTTATTTACTACAGCATTTTTTTTTATTTTCTTTATTACTTCTGTGTCCCATTTTTTATTAAATGGTTAGGATAACCAAAGTTGCTTGCAATTTTTTTTATGAATTTGATTTCTTCATTGATGAACTGACTATTTTCAGAATGCGTATATGCTCTTTTAATTAAGGTTTTTATACTATTGCATTTTTGAGGATATGGATGTGCTGAATTGTATGGGATTAGGACCGGAACAAATGAACTTTTCCGATAAACTCTGTATAGAAACTTATCTGTGGATTTGATAACATGTACATCCAAAAAGGCTATTGCATTATTTTTTTCCATTTCAACCGTGAGTTCTATAGTTGGATATAATGCGCTGTAACGTTTTGTTAATTTTTTTAATTCTTCTTCGTTCAGTTTTGATAGAATGAAAATGTCATCTACGTATCGACAGTACACTTCTGGTTTTTCTTCCATATGATGTAGGACATTTTCTTCAATTTCGTTCATCACAACCTCAGCATATAGAGTTGATAATGGTGAGCCCATTGGGCCTCCTGAATTTTGTTTGAATATTTTGTTCTTGTATGTAAAAATATTATTTTCATATAAATAAACTAAAACTTTTTTTGAATTCTTGAATTTGTGTGTTATTTAAAATTTTAAGATTTTGCAACTTCTTAATGATGATTTCAATAGCTTCTGGAACTGGAGTGCTTGGATATAATGCTTTAACATCCATGCTTGCCATGTTTAAGTCCATTAGGCCAGTTTTTACATTTTTAATTTTCTCTATAAACTCATATGTGTTCTTGATGGTGAACTTGTTGTTCATGAAAAAGGGTGCTAGGAATTTCCCAATTTCTTTGATACAAAGATTAAGGTTTAATTATACGTAATATCTAAGGCATTGTTTACCAGTGGTGCAGAATTTGTCCGAACTCGCAAACGAGGTTCGGGGGAAATTAAGGCAGCTGTGGGGAAATTTTTGCCCGCGGGTAGGTAATAATAATAAAACGAAAAATTGACTTATTAACAACGAGTATAACGTGAAAGATAAGAGTAATTTACTGCACGGTAATCAGGTAATCATTTTGAAAAATTTCATGTCGTTATAAATACAGGAGGTTATGAGGACAGTGACGTAGACGTACCGCTGGCATATGATTCACCGAGTCCAAACGACTTTACTAATGCCAAGGCGTAGACAGCATGGCACGAGTAATAAGTACGGCGCAGCCACTAGTCACGATAATAAAAAAAATTCTGAAACTAATGGCAGCTTATGTGTCGTAGGCGCCGATCTGGAAAATTATTAGGGGTTCCGCACGTTTTAAAGCGAATGACCCATGCATCTTTCAAAGGATTTAAGTCTAATTTAAATTTCATTCAGTAAAATTATCTGACACAATTATACGCCTGAAATGCTAGAATGAAATAAATTATAGTTAATTGAATTTTTTTTTTAGCTGTTTATTTTTCAGCCTCTCTGCCCCACCACTGTTTTCACCTAGACCCAAAAAAGTTTCAGACATTTTGAATCTAAAATAAATATTAGGTTTGTTTGTTTTTTCAAGTTTTTAAGCAATAGGCTTTAAGGATTAGTTCTTAGTCATCAACATATAGATCTAATACTCGCTTAAACTTGTATGAAAGTCCGCTACTCTGATCATTCGTCCGTAAGGGGTCCGGGTTCGAATCCCGGTCGGGCATGGATGTCGTGTTTGTCTTACGGCGCTGGCTCTCTCCCTTCCCTGGAACCAGTGACCCTAAATTAGGGACGGGCGACTGCTTATAGCCCATTGAGTTGCTCACGGTGGTCGTTAAACCTCCAATCAATCAATGGATGTTGTGTTTGTCTTACGGCACTGGCTCTCTCCCTTCCCTGGAACCAGTGACCCTAAATTAGGGACGGGCGACTGCTTATAGCCCATTGAGTTGCTCACGGCGGTCTTTAAACCTCCAATCAATCAATGGATGTTGTGTTTGTCTTACGGCACTGGCTCTCTCCCTTCCCTGGAACCAGTGACCCTAAATTAGGGACGGGCGACTGCTTATAGCCCATTGAGTTGCTCACGGCGGTCTTTAAACCTCCAATCAATCAATGGATGTTGTGTTTGTCTTACGGCACTGGCTCTCTCCCTTCCCTGGAACCAGTGACCCTAAATTAGGGACGGGCGACTGCTTATAGCCCAATGAGTTGCTCACGGTGGTCGTTAAACCTCCAATCAATCAATGGATGTTGTGTTTGTCTTGCGGCACTGGCTCTCTCCCTTCCCTGGAACCAGTGACCCTAAATTAGGGACGGGCGACTGCTTATAGCCCATTGAGTTGCTCACTGTGGTCGTTAAACTTCCAATCAAAAAAAAAAAAAAAAAAGTCCGCTACAGTTTTGGGGGAAATTTTGGACAGAAAAAAAAAATTGCGTTCTGGGGATTGGGCTCTGAAAATTTTCTGCACCACTGTTGTTTACCTGATATTGTCAAAGTATTTCACACGTTGTTGCTCTGTGAGGCACGTGCTCCCAGCCCGAGAGGTCTTTTATGTTATGGGCTTTTAGTTAGTTATGAAATTTTTTTTGAAATAAAACAATTAGGTTATATATTTTCAGTTTCAAATTTTTTTTTATAACTGACCAAAAACCCGTTACATAAAAGACCTCTCGGGCCGAGAGCATACGTAAAGGACGTTTATAAGCGTAAGACAACCCGTAAGGTTGCCTCGTGAATTGCATATTTCGTGATTAAGGTGTTTAGTCATTAAAAATAAGTAATGCATTAATTTCTTGCCCAACTATGGCTCTAATGCAATCAGTTTTATTCATGTGATAGCTTGAAGTTGTTCATCATTTTAAGTAGAGGCGGGAGGGCTAATGGGGTATTATGCAAAGTTTGAGAACTTCTGTAGTACAGCATATAAAAGAAATTTTGTGTTATATTTGTATAAAGAGTACAAGGGTGAAGGAAAACCTTCAGTCCATTAATTCTTCCCATTCTCTTTTCAGGAAACAAGAATTTGAAGAAGTCTTGAAGCAAGAAGTTATCAATCTGACAACTTTACAAAAATTGTGTTTTAATGGTAGGTTAGGAATTGTTTTATTTTATTTGTAATTTGTCAACTATATCTGAGCTGATAATGTCATAGGATATGATCTTGTTTAATTAACACTTGCCATGCCTTCTGGTTTTTATGACTCTGAGTCCTTCCCCCTCCCCTTCTGTAGTTCTGTATCTATTGATACTGACAAAAATAATTACTATATACAGTTATACACTCACGCATAAAGTGATCTTATGTGTAAACTAAATCCCCCTACTTCAACCTCTTAAAAACTGCTGAAAAGTCTTGACCCACATATAAGCCAAACTTAAATTTCAAAATTTTGGGAAACATTTATTGAAATGAATTATTCAAATTTTTGAGATTACCTTTTGCAAAAACCTTAATAGTACTAAACTTTCAACTCATTTGATATGCAGTTTTATAAAAATAAAATGTATCTGCGTACACAACCATTGAAACAAAAAAACTTGCTGCAAACCTGCGAATCACACCCATGATAAAAATAGAATAAAATAATTTAAAGAAGAATTAATAAAACAATAAGTAATTATTTGAGCATTACAGATTCCAACGAGGAAAAGAAACAAGTATGTTGCAATTGAACGGGCAGCAATGTACATGAAATGGATCTTTATGGCAAAATATTACAATATTAGACTATGAACCTCATAAAAGCAAAAGACTTAAAGAACATTTTTATAATCAGAAAAACAGTTTAATTAATGAACATTCAAAAATTATAAATAACCTTTTCAACAACTTAATTCAAAAATAGTAGACTTACAAAGTACATATGGAAAAATATTAATTTAATAATTGTCAACTGCAAGAAAGAACATGGCAATAAAATGTAAATTCTTTCTGTATAAATTGAAACTTTTGATAGAGCTCCTTTTCATTGAAAACAGATCTTGATGAAATCTAGATGCCAGAAATGTCTGTAAAAGCAAAATAACTCAGAAGATGTGAAAAATAATTGAACTGAAGAGGATTGGAGCAAAATATAATATCAGGCTTGCTCCAGATCTAAGTAACAAATTAAAGAAATTCCTGCCAGCTTTAAAGCAGAAAGAAGTGGACATCCAACTGCAAGAAGGAGTAATATATTGCATCGACTGTAACTGCAGACTCAGCTATATAGGAGAAACAGGGAGAAGTATTCAAGTCCGAATGAAAGAACACCAAGCAGCTATTAGGAACATTAGTAACAAAACAGGGCTAGACAGACATATGCAAGCTAGTGGACACTCCATAAATTGGGACTCAGTAAGAATAATCGCCCACCAGTCAAACTTAGTAAAGAGGAAACTAGAAGAAGGGATTGAAATAGCAAGAAGAAGAATTACCACAATTAACGACAATTGCGATTGGACTCTTCCAACTGAGTGGCAGCAACTACTCCAGTGACGTAGTCCTGATGATGAACTAGGCTTTAGTAACAAAACAGGGCTAGATAGACTTATACAACAAGTGGACACTCCATAAATTGGGACTCAGTAAGAATAATCGCCCACCAGTCAAACTTAGTAAAGAGGAAACTAGAAAAAGGGATCGAAATAGCAAGAAGAAGAAGTACCACAATTAACGATAATTGCAGTTGGACTCTTCCAACTGAGTGGCAGCAACTACTCCAGTGACGTAGTCCTGATGACCAATTAGGCTTTAGTTCGAAAATTTGACTTTCAACTTTTTTAAATAATAACCTCTATAAGATCCGTAAAAAAGTTAATTTCACAGCACACTATGAATAGGGGTGCCATAAATTCATTTACAACTTAAATGTTCTTCAAGTCAAAATAAAATTAAGGATTTTATTCTAAGTAAAACCTGGAGTAAGTGTTTTAATTACAGTAAATAATTTTTTTTTAAATCTACAAGCAAAAACCATATGTAACATCTGCGAATAATTTGGAAACTATCCGCGTACAGCGTACGCATGTATGTCTACATTCTGCTAGTCTGTATGTTTGATGTCTGACACATCACATGTCCATTTCCAGAGATGGGATGCTACAGTAACACAGGGGAATTGGTGTCTGACACATTGCATGTCCATTTCCAAAGATAGGATGCCACAGTAACACATGGGAAATAATGTGGGATTCCTTCAGTTTAGAAGCAAGAAATTTGAGTCACAATTTGAAATGGGATTAGGTTTTTCCCGTATGATATTAGTGGTACCTACTCCCCTTGGAATGGAATCCTACACTGAGTGGAAAAATATTTCATAATTTTTTTCTGTTTTTGGAAACACTTCCGAAGTGTTTTGTGAATCGCCTCTCTGCAGCTGCTGACGATTTGTTTATGTTTGAGATAGTGGCTCTATTGATGATAGATGATAGTGGCTCTGTGATTTGTTTATGTTTGAGATAGTGGCTCTATTGATGATAGATGATAGTGGCTCTGTGATTTGTTTATGTTTGAGATAGTGGCTCGATTGATGGTAGAGGCTCTATGATTTGTTTATGTTTGAGATAGTGGCTCGATTGATGGTAGAGGCTCTATGATTTGTTTATGTTTGAGATAGTGGCTCTGTTGATGATAGATGATAGTGGCTCTATGATTTGTTTATGTTTGAGTAGTGGCTCTATTGATGATAGATGATAGTGGCTCTATGATTTGTTTGTTTGAGATAGTGGCTCTATTGATGATAGATGATAGTGGCTCTATGATTTGTTTGTTTGAGATAGTACCTCTATTGATGAGAGATGATAGTGGCTCTATGATTTGTTTATGTTTGAGATAGTGGCTCTATGTATTGATTATGAAAAGGTCTTTCATTCCGTGATACCATCAGCAATGGCTTGAAATCCTGCGGTATTGAAGTGCACACATTAGTGTTATTAGTAACATATATGAAAATGCAAGTGTGCAAAGGTTCTTTTAACATCTATGAAAATGCAAGTGTGCAAAGGTTCTTTTAACATCTATGAAAATGCAAGTGTGCAAAGGTTCTTTTAACATCTATGAAAATGCAAGTGTGCAAAGGTTCTTTTAACATCTATGAAAATGCAAGTGTGCAAAGGTTCTTTTAACATCTATGAAAATGCAAGTGTGCAAAGGTTCTTTTAACATCTATGAAAATGCAAGTGTGCAAAGGTTCTTTTAACATCTAAGAAAATGCAAGTGTGCAAAGGTTCTTTTAACATCTATGAAAATGCAAGTGTGCAAAGGTTCTTTTAACATCTATGAAAATGCAAGTGTGCAAAGGTTCTTTTAACATCTATGAAAATGCAAGTGTGCAAAGGTTCTTTTAACATCTAAGAAAATGCAAGTGTGCAAAGGTTCTTTTAACATCTATGAAAATGCAAGTGTGCAAAGGTTCTTTTAACATCTATGAAAATGCAAGTGTGCAAAGGCTCTTTTAACATCTATGAAAATGCAAGTGTGCAAAGGTTCTGTTTCGTAAGGTTGTTATTGAAAAAGTACGGGGCCTTACATCAGAGAAAGTGTGGGATGTTCAGAGTGGTTTTATGCCTGGTAAAGGCTGCACTAACCAGATTTTTGCATTACGCACGATGATTGAAAAGTATCTGGCTGTTGGGAAGAAAGTTTTTACTGCCTTCATAGATTTAGAGAAAGCTTATGACCGAGTGAATAGGACACTTTTGTGGAAGGTATTGAATGAATATGGTGTTACTGGGAATCTACTTAATAGTGTAAAAGCCATGTATGCTGGTAGTAGAGCTTGTGTACGAGTGAATGGTGTTTTATCAAAATGGTTTTCTATTGGTGCATTAGTCAGGCAAGGTTGTGTAATGTCACCATGGCTGTTTAATATATTTATGGACGCATGCATGCGTGATGACAAAATAGATAATACTGGTTTGTGTCTTGGTGATATCCGTGTGTGCAGATTGCTGTATGCTGATGACACTGTCCTGTTGGCAGAGAGCAAAAGTGAGTTGCAGAGTATGTTGACTCGGATGCACGAAGTTTGCATGAAATTCAAACAGTATAAATAAGGGAAAAACCAAAGTTATGGTGTTTAAGAGAGGAATGGGTAGCACTGAATGTAATGTAAGTATAAATGGCACTGTGATTGACCAGGTGAGTGAGTTTGTGTATTTAGGAAGCATGTTTGACAGAAAGAACAAATTGGATGGTGAAATTAGTAGGCGAGTGAATTCTTCATTGAAAGTCATAGCCAGTTTAGGAGGTTTTCACAGGAATGATGGGTTCTCTAGAGAGTCCTGCATGGCTGTGTATGAAACTGTAATTGTTCCTATTCTGATGTATGGCAGTGAAACCTGGGTACTGCAGAAGAAACATAGGAGTCGTTTGTGTGCTGGAGAAATGTGTTACTTACATTTTGGTTTGTGGCAAGACACGGTCTGATTGTGTGAGGAATGAAGATGTGTTGCAGTTGTATGATGTGAAGCAGAATGTTGTTAGCAAGGTGGAGACCAATATGCTTCGGTGGTTTGGCCATGTTGAAAGAATGAGTGATGAGATGCTTACTAAAAAATCTTTTTAGCCCAAGTGGCAGGAAGGAAAGGCAGGGGAAGGCCAAGGAAGACGTGGGTGGATCAGATTTAGGAGTGTCTGCACGAGAAAAAGATTGAGTATGAAGTATAAAAGATCTTGTGTATGGCGTGCAATGGATATCAGTGAAGCCCGAGTTGTATGTCAAGATCGCTGTAAATGGAAAAGTTTGATACGACAACAATAAGTAAAAATATCTGGTAGTTTGCATTTCTTTTTGGAGCTAACCTCTGAATCTCAGAGAACAGCTTAGTGATATGTATGCAAAGGTTCAGTTATTTTAGGAAACATCACCAATAAGAATTGGAAAGTGAGTGAAACAAGGTAAAACCATATCTCCCTAACTCTTGAATGCCACATTGCAAAATTACTTTCAATCATTGAACTGGGAAAACAAAGGGATAAAGATTAATGGATTATATAACTCACCTTCATTTTGCTGATGACATATGTAGTCATTTTTACAACTGTCCCTTCAGAACTGCAGAATATGATCCAGAAACTTGCTGTCGGGAGCAAAGAAGTAGAATTAAAAATGAGCTTGAAGACAAAAGTGATGTACAATGTGGTATATACTTCTGTGAGAGATACCTGTATGCTACTCCCATCAGGTGTTTCAGTTATGTGGTATATCAATTTTAATGTTGTGACAAAATCTGTCATAAATTACATACGTTGAAAACATGCACCATCTTTGCACAATAATTTAATTTTAAAAGATGATAGATATTTACAGTTAAAAAGATTAAAAACCCATAAGCACTTTCGGGCCGACAGTCGCACCCGTCTTCAGATGGAGGAGAGCAATTGCTGCCGGTGTGTTCCCATGTATACGTCTGGGTGTGATAACGTGCCAAGTGTGGAGCAGTGTCGCAAGGGTATCATAGTGTTGCCATCACATCATGGCTAAATCACAATTCAGACCAGGTCCATGTGGGAATATGGTAAACAGGGTGCAAAATTATACAGAATATATATATTTGTCATAGTTCACATGGTTAACGGGAAACATTATTATGCAAGTTCATAGCTGTAATAAGTCGTTTCCAAATCCTGGGTAAGTCAACTGGATTGTCGTAGTCACAGCAGTCGTTCCCGAAGGCTTCAATGTATAAGCTCTCAGTTATATGCAACGAGTATATTGATGAGGGGATATGTAACAACTTAGTGTTGTTCCAATCTGGTTGAACAGTTCCTCGTTTATGGTGAGTGCTGTATTACTGTGGTTAGCACGGATATTGTATTTATGTTCCTGCACTCAAGTCTCAAGGCTACGTCTTGTAAATCCCACGTAGTTACTTGCGTGTTCGCCATTGGAAATATCTATTAATCCCACGTAGTTACTTGCGTGTTCACCATTGGAAACATCTATTGTTCTAGGTCTTTTACCCAGACATTACTAATGTATTGACATGCACTTGTATGAAGTATGATATTCATTTTGGCAGTACATCCAGAAATCTATTCTCACTTGTTAAAAAAGACCAAAAACAACCTGATATTTTGTATAAATGTGGCGTGTATAATATACCTTTAATAGATGTTTCCAATGGTGAACATGCAAGTAACTAAGTGGGCTCTACAAGACGTTGCCTTGAGACCCGAGCGCAGGAACATAAATATGACATCCGTGCTAACCACAGTAATACAGCACTCGCCAGAAATGTAGCACGAGGAACTGTTCAACCAGATTGGAACAACACTACGTTGTTACATATCCCCTCATCAATATACTCGTTGCATATAACTGAGAGCTTATACATTGAAGCCTTTGGGAACGACTGCTGTGATTACGACAATCCAGTTGACTTACCCAGGATTTGGAAACGACTTATTACAGCTATGAACTTGCATAATAATATTTCCTGTTAACCATATGAACTATGCCAAATATACACTGGCGGAAAGTGAAAAAAGAACACCAAGAAGGAGACGTCTGATACCAACGAAATTTATACAGCATAATAACGGAATACAGAGGATAACTTGATCAAAACATTATGGCAAAATACAGCTGTATTTGCTGGTAAACTAAAATAACATTTCCATGTAACATGGTTAGTACCAGGTTGAACCGCCATGAACTGCGTCACACTGTGCAATTCTGGCATGGAGTCTGTCGTACAGATGTTGGATGTAAGTTTGGGGTATTGAGTTCCAAGCATCCTCAACCTGGACGCGTAAATCGGGGATGGTCGTGGCTGGCCGTGGAGACCGGATAAGTCGTTGTCCCATAAAATCCCACACGTGCTCAATGGGGGAAAAATCTGGTGAACGTGCAGGCCATGGAAGTTGTCTCACACCTTGAAGTGCATGTTGTGTTGCACGTGCCGTGTGTGGGTGTGTGTTATCTTGCTGGAAAACACCACGACGGACCAACCTTACAAATGGCACAACAACGGGCTGAATGATGTTGTTGATGTAGGAGGTGCTGTTTAACGTACCTAGTACAAACACTAGTTGTGTATGGGAGTGATAGCTGATCGCTCCCCACACCAGGAGACCAGGTGTAGGCCCTGTGTGTCGCTGGCGGATGCAAGAAGGGTGGAGACGCCCCCTGTGCGTCTGCGAACACGCATACGGCCATCCGAGGCTCCAAAGCAGAATCTGCTTTCATCGCTGAACACGACAGATCGCCATTGCATTCTCCAGTGCAGACGTTGGCGACACCACTGCAGCCGTTCCTGGCGGTGGGCTGGAGTCAGAGGTACACATGTCAGAGGTACACGTGCATGTAGTCCTGCATCCAGTAGACGATTGCGGATTGTTCGCACAGTCACCTCCAGTGCAACGGCAGCTCGGATTTGCGTCGCAGTGGATGTTCTGCTTGACAACGCTGCTCTTCTTATGCGTCGATCGGTCCGCTCATCAGTCCGTCTGTGACTCCCAGTTCCACGTCTTCTCGTGTGGGAATGTTCCTCGGACCATCTACGCTACCATCGTACCACCAATAATACTTCCCGTCCAATTCGCTCCGCAATACGACGATATGACCACCCGGCCTCGCGGAGCCTGACTAGACGACCTTTCTCAAAGTCCGATAACTGCTGAAATCGTACACGTCTTCCATGTCCAGGCATTGCAGCTTCTTTAGAGTTTTCGCACGTGTCCGTACGCCGACGACTGATTACATTTACTTCGCCGTACTCCTTAAATACCACCGACGATAATTTGCATATTATGCCGTGCTGTGGCGTAAGCGCTCACCGGTTGGTCCCGAAATTAACATCACACCTACGTAAACTTGACCCCATTAACATATGTAAAGTCCACGATCGCCCGCCTATTCCTTCTTGGTGTTCTTTTTTCACTTTCCGGCAGTGTATATATTCTGTATAATTTTGCACCCTGTTTACCATATTCCCACATGGACCTGGTCTGAATTGTGATTTAGCCATGATGTGATGGCAACAGTATGATAACCTTACAACGCTGCTCCACACTTGGCACGTCATCACACCCAGACGTATACATGGGAACACACTGGCAGCAATTGCTCTCCTCCATCTGAAGACGGGTGCGACTGTCGGCCCGAAAGTGCTTATGAGTTTTTAATCTTTTTAACTATGTGAATATCTGTCATCTTTTAAAATTAAATTATTGTGCAAAGACGGTGTATGTTTTCAATGTATTGCATATAGCACGAAAATTTCACTAGTACTACAGTCATAAATTATTCTGTTCATCATGTTTCTTAAGCCTTCGCTATAGGAACCTTACGCATTTGTTAGTTTTTATTGCTCTAATGTTATTATTTGATTTAATTAAACAAGGTCATTTACCTTGAGTCTTGCTGTTTGTAGTTTCTTATCATCATCATCATCATCAACAACCATTATCAATCCACTGCTGGATGAAGTTCTCCCCAAATTTCTTCCACAATTGTCTGTCTTGGACCTGTCTCCTCCATTTCACTCCAGCATACTTTCTAATTTCAACCATCCATCTCCCATGGGGTCTTCTTCTGGGTCTTTTCCTGTCCCTCAGAATCTAGTCTAAAATTTCGGTTGTCTATCTGTTCTTCTGGCAACATGTCCAGCCCATTGTCATTTCAGTGATTTCACTCTGGTCATGATGTCGTCCACTCCTGTCATTTCTCTTATCCACACGTTCCTCTTCTTATCTTTCCTGGTTACACCAAGCATTTATCTTTCCATGCTGCTTTGAGTTGTCCACAGTCTTTGTATGTCTTTTTTTATCTAAGGTTCATGTCTCTGCTCCATACGTAAGCATTGGCAGGATGCATTGATTAAACACTTTTCTTTTGAGACATAATGGCATACTGCTCTTAAAAATTGTACTGTTTCTTCCAAAAGATCTCCATCCAAGTTTAATACGCCGATTAATTTCTTCATCAATGTGACCCTCACTTGATATCTGCTGCCCAAGATAAATGTAGGAATCGGTTGTCTCAACGTTTTCTCCATCAATCAATAAATCTTCGTTTCTTGTAAAAGCATTGTACATCACTTTTGTCTTCTAAAAGTTAATTTTTAATCCCACTTCTTTACTCTTGTCAGCAAGTTCTTAAATCATACTCTGCAGCTCTGAAGGGGTAGTTGCAAAGATGACTACATCATCAGCAAAACGAAGGTGAGTTAAGTAATCTCCATTAATCTTTATCCCCTTATTTTCCCAGTTCAATGATTGAAAGACATTTCGCAATGTGGCGTTAAAGTTTCTTATATACGTTACTAATTCGATGAAAGACATAAGGGGCCTGGGGTTAAAAGGAAGAATATTTCAATATATTCACGCTGTGGAAAATGCACAAGTTTAAAATTGAAATCTTCTTATTGCAGTTAAAAACTTCATAACTATACATCTTTATCTGCCGAGGCCAGTGAAAGGTTTAGTCTGTGTCTTCCAAAAATTCTTCACAAGACTCAAGTCCAGCTGTCATTAAAAGTTTTAAGAAAAAAAACCCTTAAAATTTAGGTTATTTACATTGAAAGGCACACTATGAGGAAAGAAAAAGACTTAGAAAATCAAATTTTTACACTGCAGCTGCAATCCTCAGTGGTTTAAACAGGTATGCCGATGTTGAGTCGGTATTTATAATAATTCTGTGAGGCCAAGGCCTAGCAGTCGTTAAACTTCAGTCCCAATGTCTTTCAGGAACTGTATAGCATATAGAAATTTTGTTTTAGCAGATGACACAAATACTCCCGCACTTCTATCTCCTAAAAAACCACGGCGTGCCAGCTTAGGCGTATGCATCGTCATTTACTAACCAGACGCGTTTTATTTTTGGTTAAAATGGAATGGTTAAGAATTCTAATTTCAGTTGCTATGATGAATTAATGTTTGGATAGTAACTAATGATGTCTCTTTTGGTGGACGTTCAAACTTTGTTTCCTTTCAAACTTGTTATTTGTTTGTATTGTGTAAGTTTCATAATCTTATGAAATAGTGAAGCTTGTGATTAAAGTAAAAGCTTAAAATTATCACATTCGTAACGTTTTTGTTTTTTATATGAAGGAATCCCAGATGAAATTGGCCTCAGACCTATGTGCTGGAAGGTTAGTATTCTTTCTCATCACGATTTTCTTATATTGTTTTAAATAACACTTAAGTAGCAAATTATTAGAAACACCTACTAAATAATGTGTTATGTTGCCCTTGGGCATCAAAACATACTGAATTTGATGTGCCATTGATTCAATAAGGTGTTGATATTGTTCTCAAATATGTTTAGCCAAGTAGATGTGATGCTGTCTGCCAATTGCCAAATATTTTCGGCAGAAGGATCTCTGTTACAAGTGGTTCCCCTAATTTCATTGCACAAGTGTTCAATTGGGTAATGATCTGGATACCGGTGAGGCCATTTTAGTACTTTGAAGTCACTGTCTTGTTTCTAGAACCATTGTGAGATGATCCAAGCCTTGCTGCATGGTGCTTTATCCTGCTGGAAATATCCCTCTCCACGAGGAAGTGCCATGTATATGTTATGAATGGCAATCTCTTCACACAGGTGTTCAATTGGGTTAAGATCTGGGGACTATGGGGTTCATTTTAATAGTTTGAAGTCACTGTTGCACTCCTGAAACCCATGTCTGATGATCTGAGCATTGTGGCACAGTGCATTATTCTGCTGGAAGTATCCCTCTCCATGAGGAACACCATGTATTCGATATGAATGGCTCTCTCAATCTTTTCCCAGAGGTGTTCAATTGGGTTAAGATCTCGTGACTGTGAGAGCCATTTAGCACTTTGAAGTCACTGTTGTGCTCCTGGAACCATTGCGAGATGATCCAAGCCTTGCGGCATGGTGCATTATCGTGCTGTAAGTATCCCTCTTCATGAGAAAACACCATGTATATGTTATAAATGGCTCTCTGTCTTTTCCCTGAGCTGTTCAATTGGGTTAAGATCTGGGGACTATGGGGTTCATTTTAAATTTGAAGTCACTGTCGTGCTCCTGTAACCATTGTGAGATGATCCAGGCCTTGCGGCATGGTGCATTATCCTGCTGGAAGTATCCCTCTCCTTGAGGAAGCACCATGTGTATGTTATGAATGTCAATCTCTTTTCCACAGGTGTTCAATTGGGTAAAGATCTGGGAACTGTGGGGTCAATTTTAGCACTTTGAAGTTACTGTCATGTTCTAGGTACCACTGTGTACTAATCCAATCCCTGTGGTATGGGGCATAGTGATTCTGGAAGTAGCCCCTCTCCATCAGGAAACACCATGTATATTCAAACTTAGTTAACTTTTTATGGAATTTTTCTAGGTATACAATTTTCTTCAAATTTTCGGAGAACATTCTTCTCCTTCATCAGGCATTCTTTCAATCCAGTCATATTGGATTGGATTGAAAAGACTACCAATCGGTTTGGATTGAAAGACTGCTTAAAGAAGGAGAAGAGTTTTCTCCGAAAATTTGAAGAAAATTGTATACCTAGAAAAATCCCATAAAAAAGTTAACTAAGTTTGAATATAGTAATCTAGGAAGCCACAAAACAAAGATGAATTTAATTTGCCATGTATATGTTATGAATGGCTCTCTCACTCTCTTCCCACAGGTGTTCAATTGAATACAGATATGGGTACTGTGGGGGTCATTTTAATAGTTTGAAGTCGCTGTCGTGCCCCTGGAACCACTCTATGATGATTGAGCATTCTGGTATTATGTTGCTGGAAGTAGCCCTTTTCATCAGGAAAGACCATGTACACTGAAGAGCAATTGAATTAGAGATGGTTGTCTAGTAAGGTGTAGCACCACCTTTCGCCCTGATGACGGCGGCGATTCGTCTCGGCATGGACTCGACAAGACACCGGAAGCGTTGGGAAGCCATACGGATCCACGACCCCTGAACAAGCTTCCACAGTTCATGAAGATTTGATGGAGGAAGGTCAGAGCCTCTAACATCTCTCTCGATGGCATCCCAGATGTGCTTGATGAGATTGAGGTCAGGTGACCTATAGCTGGCCAAGGAAGCGAGGTCACGTCGGTGGAGTGTTCATCCAACCATTCGGATACAATTCGGGAGCTGCATTGTCTTGTTGCAGGATGAGGTCCCCAGTGGGATGTTGAAGACGCACAAACGGGAGCAAATGGTCGTCCAGGATATCCCGGTAACGTTAACATGTAAGGGACTATTTCACACGTACCAGGGGTCCCATTTCAGTCCACGTAAACAGTCCCCAGACGAGAATGCCACCCCCACTAGCTTGAAGAGTACCCTGCTGGCAAAAAGGATCCATCGCTTCATGTGGTTTGCGCCGAACTCGTATCCTGCCATCCGCATGTACCAACGTGAATCTCGACTCATCAGTCCAGGAAACATTTTTTACATGTCTAGGGTCCAGTGGTGATGTTCCCGCGCCCATGCTAATCTTTGCACCCTGTGATGTGCGGTCAGCAGCGGTACCCTCGTGGGACGATGGCTTCTGTACCCCATAGCGAGGAGATGGTTTTGGATGGTGTGGCTGCTTACAAGTTTTTGTGCACCAGCATTAAATTGTCGAATGATTTCGTGCACTGTGGCCCGTCTATCAGTTGTTGTAATGTGAGCTAGGCGACGATAACCCTGCTCATCCACACGCTGTTGTCCACGGAAGTTGGCCCTTGCAGGGATGGTTTTACCGGATTCGATGTACTCACGGTGCACTTGTGACACAGTGGCTCGTGAAAATCTCAGTGCCTGCACGACTTCTCAGATGGAGTGACCCATTCGTCGGTCCCCGACAATTTGCCCACGATCAAATACGCTTAGATCCTTCGTCTTACCCATACTGCGGCCGACTCTTACTGATTCCCGTCGCATCACTCCTTATATGGTCGGATCGCTGCATACGTCATGTCGTTTCTGTTTACAGGGCCGCCCACAGCGCCACATTTGCATAACGCCAGCTATCTGTAATTCAATTGCTCTTCAGTGTAAATATTATGAATGGCTCTCTGAGTCTTTTCTCACAAGTGTTCAATTGGGTCAAGTTATGAAGACTATGGTGGGTCAATTTAACACTTTGAAGTCACTGCACATGGCTCATTTTGTTAATGATTTTCTGCACAGTGAGGATATTTGGCTTATAGACTGGCCAGCCAGGTCTTCAGACCTGAACCTATAGAGCATGCCCAAGATGTTCTGGGACAACAAGTAGCAGCTAGTCAGTCGCCTTCCAGAACCCTTCCTAAGCTACACAACACCTATACCAAGGAATGGAATTATTTGGCTCCAGAGTTCATCAACAACCTGGTGATATATCAAACAAAGATCTTCGCTCTTTCTATGTTTTTAAGTGAGTCACAGAAAAATTCCATTGGCCGTCACCGGGAGTCGAACACAGGGTCTTCCAGTTACGTGCCGCATATGCTTCCGCTGCACCACAGCGGCCTCGAATTCCTCCAGACTCACACACGCTAACTGCTAAGCCAATTATGGCAGGTTGCTTCTTGGAGCCCCGCACAATGCTGGGGATTCACCAAAGATGGTAAGCAGCAACTGAAGATATAATTAGAAGGCGAATGAATAATTAATACAGACATTTTACGTGGACCAGGAACATCAAACAAAGATCTTCGCTCTTTCCACGTTTATAAGTGAGTCACGGAAAAATTCTCATTGGCCGCCACCGGGAGTCGAACCCAGGGTCTTCCAGTTATGCGTCGGATATGCTTCCGCTACACCACAGCGGCCTCGAATTCCTCCAGACTCGCACACGCTAACTGCCAAGCCAATTTGGCAGGTTGCTTCTTGGAGCCCCGCACAATGCTGGGGATTCACCAAAGATGGTAAGCAGCAACTGAAGAAATAATTAGAAGGCGAATGAATAATTAATACAGACATTTTACGTGGACCAAGAACATTAAACAAAGATCTTCGCTCTTTCCACGTTTATAAGTGAGTCACGGAAATATTCTCATTGGCCGCCACCGGGAGTCGAACCCAGGGTCTTCCAGTTACGCGCCAGATATGCTTCCGCTACACCACAGCGGCCTCGAATTCCTCCGGACTCGCACACGAGAATTTTTCTGTGACTCACTTATAAACGTGGAAAGAGCGAAGATATTTGTTTGATGTTCCTGGTCCACGTAAAATGTCTGTATTAATTATTCATTCGCCTTCTAATTATTTCTTCAGTTGCTGCTTACCATCTTTGGTGAATCCCCAGCATTGTGCGGTGCTCCAAGAAGCAACCTGCCAACTTGGCTTGGCAGTTAGCGTGTGTGAGTCTGGAGGAATTCGAGGCTGCTGTGGTGTAGCGGAAGCATATCTGGCGCGTAACTGGAAGACCCTGGGTTCGACTCCCGGTGGCGGCCAATGAGAATTTTTCTGTGACTCACTTATAAACGTGGAAAGAGCGAAGATCTTTGTTTGTTGTTCCTGGTCCACGTTAAATGTCTGTATTAATTAACCTGGTGATAAGTGCTTGGGAATTTTGATTTCTACTCTATGCGAAGAAATTCAGATTCTTAGTACTGTTGGTGTATAGTTCCTTATTATTAATTACTTTTGATACTACTTTTTCTTGGCATAGAGTAGAAATCAAAATTCCCAAGCTTGTAACTAAAGTATTTTGACAAATTTTTCCATTGTCACTAATTCCGTGATCTAAAAAGACACAATGTGGTCACGTATAAGGTAGAAATGAAGATTACTCAAATTGCTCAATGATGAGGTTTTTCGTCGTTAATGCGGGCTAATTTTCTTTTCTGTAGGAGCTTATTATATTTTTGAATAAACTGTTGCTTAGTAGTAGGCCTTGGATCGAAACTTCTTATGTGAAGCTCTAATTCATCCCATAGGTGCTCAATGGGATTAAGATCAGAGCTCTGTGCTGGCCAGTCCACATACGATACGGAACTATCGTCAAACCACGCCATAGCAGTCTTTGCTTTATGGCTCAGTGCATTATCCTGCTGATACCAACAAGGCTCGGTTCCATAGTATTGCCTCAGAGTTGGTAGGGCATAAATGTCCAGAATGTCGAGGTAGACGTGCTTGTTAACAGGTTTGTCCACGATAACCAATGTGCTGGGACTAGAGCCCTGCACTGGCTGAGCCGTCCCGGGCCTACAATTTCGTAGGCGGGCTTGGACGGGCCTGCACTTGCATGTGTACCGTGTAGTCAGGTTGTTGATACATTTAGATCATTTTGTTGTTGAAGTCCCTGTCTTTCCCTTACCATGATCATATTTTTATGTGTTTCTCGCAATCATTCTTCTCTCCCGCATTGTGCTACTTTTTTTATTTATTTATTTATCTTGCACGCGTCTTTTCGTCTTTGATCTTTGGCAATCGAACTCCCCTTTGAATCCATATTCCATTTATTTCGGAAGTTTACACCAGAAAAAACACTTGCTCCGTACGATGATTTGCATTTATAGGAATTAGGAATCAATTGAAGCTTCAATATGTGCTAGTAAACTATTCTGTCTTTATAATTTGATTTGCTACTTGCTTTGTTTCAAATATGAATGACGTTGGGTAAATGAGAGGTACAAGGAGCAAAACAATCGGTACTTTTGGATTTTAGGAGTTATATCCTAAACCGGAAGAATTAAAATCAAAGACGCCGGGCCAACAGAACAGAATCATATTCTGCATACGAGAGTTTGTTGTATTAACTATTAACCATGTTATTGTGTGTGCGTGTATGTAACTGAGCATCAATTTATGTTATGTTCTGGGCAATAGTGACAAAGAAGACAGTACTTGACTCGTATAAACAGTTATCTGACCCTACGAAGGGTTCGATTAGGAAATGACGATAATTTACTTAAGTTCACTGAATACTATTTATTGCATTTGCCGTATTTCTGGTGGGTTAGTTAACTAACGTATGCCCTCTTTTTACACGAGTTTCGAGTTAGTCCAAAAAGTTACGGTACAAAAGCCATCTGTGTTAAACCAAGTGACAGTTACGGCAAACGAAACCTATGACGGACCTGAATGGCCGGGCCAGTCCCTGAAAAAAGCGCCGGGCTGGGTTGGGCCTGACATTAATTGGGTGGGAACGAGCCGGGCTGGGGGCTCGGGCGTGGCATTAACTTAGTGGGCCCGGGCAGGGCTCGGGCCTAAAAATATTGCCTCTGCAATGCTCTAGCTGGGACCATACCCCCATATGTATTGTTGTGATAGTTGTCTTTCCACATATCTAGTAGGGTGACGCCAGGAAAGTGTCACTTTGCCTCATTGTAACTCAGGACCCGTGGAGAGAATTCTGTTTTTAGTTTGGAGTGGCAGGGAATGTGAACTCCCCTATCCCAAGGTCAAGATTGCCAGCTCGGAGGGCGTGTAGGTCAGCACTGTGTGTTTTCTCAGGACTTTGGCGCGAAAGCACTGACCGACGGGGAACATGTTCTTTGCTGTTACCACGGGAAGCTGTTAGCCAATAGTGAGGCAGCTGGGGGTCAAGGGTTGGCGAGAGCCGTTGCGATTCTGAAAAAGGGACAGAGACTTGCTTGCCGTTTTCAGAAGTAGACGGAGTGAAAATTTCACTCTCTCCCTTGGAGGGTGGGGTAAGGGGAGACCCTTTTCTACTTTGACTCGTATGCCTCTCACATTTTCGGAGTTTTTTAAGCCATTACAAAACAAATCACGAGCGCTTTTAATTATCAAGTAGCGGACGACCGCCGTGTTGGGTTTGAATGCCAGCGTGTGAGCTTCAAGATGGCGGAGGAAGGAGCCGACCCGATTCCTACTTTGAAGTCCGACGTGCCCACGAAGGACCGAAATTCCACATCTTTTTGTTGCTGCCTCCATATTTTAAAGCTGGGCTGCGCCCTGGCTGCGGGGAGAAGATTTGTCTTTTCCATGTACATCTACAGGTGAATCCAGCTAGTGCCCCAGGAACGAGAATTTCAGCTATGCCTGGTTCTGATGAACAGTTCCGGTAACGACATCTTTCAGCCTATTCATGGCAGGCGAGTCGCGTCTGTATCCCTTCAACAATTCACAACCCATCGGGAGGAAGAGTGGACTGGCCGCCCCGGTGGCGCAGTGGTCAAAGGTGCTGGCCTCTGATCATTCGTCCGTAAGGGGTCCGGGTTCGAATCCCGGTTAGGCATGGATGTTGTGTTTGTCTTACGGCACTGGCTCTCTCCCTTCCCTGGAACCAGTGATTCTAAATTAGGGACGGGCGACTGCTTATAGCCCATTGAGTTGCTCACGGTGGTCGTTAAACCTCCAATCAATCAATGGATGTTGTGTTTGTCTTACGGCACTGGCTCTCTCCCTTCCCTGGAACCAGTGACCCTAAATTAGGGACGGGCGACTGCTTATTGCCCATTGAGTTGCTCACGGTGGTCGTTAAACCTCCAATCAATCAATGGATGTTGTGTTTGTCTTACGGCACTGGCTCTCTCCCTTCCCTGGAACCAGTGACCCTAAATTAGGGACGGGCGACTGCTTATAGCCCATTGAGTTGCTCACGGCGGTCGTTAAACCTCCAATCAATCAATGGATGTTGTGTTTGTCTTACGGCACTGGCTCTCTCTCTTCCGTGAAACCAGTGACCCTAAATTAGGGACGGGCGACTGCTTATAGCCCATTGAGTTGCTCACGGTGGTCGTTAAACCTCCAATCAATCAATGGATGTTGTGTTTGTCTTACGGTACTGGCTCTCTCCCTTCCCTGGAACCAGTGACCCTAAATTAGGGACGGGCGACTGCTTATAGTCCATTGAGTTGCTCACGGTGGTCGTTAAACCTCCAATCAATCAATGGATGCGGCGTTTGTCTTACGGCACTGGCTCTCTCCCTTCCCTGGAACCAGTGACCCTAAATTAGGGACGGGCGACTGCTTATAGCCCATTGAGTTGCTCACGGTGGTCGTTAAACCTCCAATCAATCAATGGATGTTGTGTTTGTCTTACGGCACTGGCTCTCTCCCGTCCCTGGAACCAGTGACCCTAAATTAGGGACGGGCGACTGCTTATAGCCCATTGAGTTGCTCACGGTGGTCGTCAAACCTCCAATCAATCAATGGATGTTGTGTTTGTCTTACGGCACTGGCTCTCTCCCTTCCCTGGAACCAGTGACCCTAAATTAGGGACGGGCAACTGCTTATAGCCCATTGAGTTGCTCACGGCGGTCGTTAAACCTACAATCAAAAAAAAAAAAAAAAAAAAAAGAGAGTGGACTGCCTTAATATTTTTATTCGGCTGTGAACTCTAGTGTGCCCGATGACAAGATTCCCTTGGCCCGGCTCTGAAGGTAAATTTTGCTTGGCAATTTTGTTTTATTATTATGGTGCGGTTACCCAGAAATTATGTAACAAGTGGGCTTTGAAAAAGGGGTTGTCAGAGAAATATATTGCAAAAGGAAGAGAAAAAAAAAAAGGAGTTGTAAATGCTTTCATTCAGGGTTTTTTCCCTTTTTGTATTTTATTGTTCTGGTGTTCTTGAAGATGTATTGCAGTTGTGCGATGTGAAGCAAAATGTTGTTAGCAAGGTGGAGACCAATATGCTTCGGTGGTTTGGCCATGTTGAAAGAATGAGTGATGAAATGCTTACTAAGAAAATCTTTTCAGCACAAGTGGCAGGAAGGAAAGGCAGAGGAAGACATGGGTGGATCAGATTCAGGAGTGTCTGCATGAAGAAAAGGTTATGAGTATGAAGTATAAAAGATCTTGTGTACGGCGTGTAATGGATATCAGTGAAGCACGAGTTGTGTGTCGAGATCGATGTAAATGGAGAAGTTTGATACGACAACAATAGGTAAAAAAATCTGGAAGTTTGTATTTCTTTTTGGAGCTAACCTCTGAATCTCAGAGAACACCTTAGCAATATGAATGTATGTATGAAAGAATGAGTGATGAAATGCTTACTAAGAAAATCTTTTCAGCCCAAGTGGCAGGAAGGAAAGGCAGAGGAAGGCCAAGGAAGACATGGGTGGATCAGATTCAGGAGTGTCTGCATGAGGAAAAGGTTATGAGTATGAAGTATAAAAGATCTTGTGTACGGCGTGTAATGGATATCAGTGAAGCACGAGTTGTGTGTCGAGATCGATGTAAATGGAGAAGTTTGATACGACAACAATAGGTAAAAAAATCTGGAAGTTTGTATTTCTTTTTGGAGCTAACCTCTGAATCTCAGAGAACAGCTTAGCGATATGAATGTATGTATGAAAGAATGAGTGATGAAATGCTTACTAAGAAAATCTTTTCAGCCCAAGTGGCAGGAAGGAAAGGCAGAGGAAGGCCAAATAAGACATATGTGGATCAGATTCAGGAGTGTCTGCATGAGGAAAAGGTTATGAGTATGAAGTATAAAAGATCTTGTGTACGGCGTGTAATGGATATCAGTGAAGCACGAGTTGTATGTCCAGATCGCTGTAAATGGAGAAGTTTGATACGACAACAATAAGTAAAAATATCTGGAAGTTTGTATTTCTTTTTGGAGCTAACCTCTGAATCTCAGAGAACAGCTTAGCGATATGAATGTATGTATGAAAGAATGAGTGATGAAATGCTTACTAAGAAAATCTTTTCAGCCAAAGTGGCAGGAAGGAAAGGCAGAGGAAGGCCAAGGAAGACATGGGTGGATCAGATTCAGGAGTGTCTGCATGAGGAAAAGGTTATGAGTATGAAGTATAAAAGATCTTGTGTACGGCGTGTAATGGATATCAGTGAAGCACGAGTTGTGTGTCGAGATCGATGTAAATGGAGAAGTTTGATACGACAACAATAGGTAAAAAAATCTGGAAGTTTGTATTTCTTTTTGGAGCTAACCTCTGAATCTCAGAGAACAGCTTAGCGATATGAATGTATGTATGAAAGAATGAGTGATGAAATGCTTACTAAGAAAATCTTTTCAGCCCAAGTGGCAGGAAGGAAAGGCAGAGGAAGGCCAAATAAGACATATGTGGATCAGATTCAGGAGTGTCTGCATGAGGAAAAGGTTATGAGTATGAAGTATAAAAGATCTTGTGTACGGCGTGTAATGGATATCAGTGAAGCACGAGTTGTATGTCAAGATCGCTGTAAATGGAGAAGTTTGATACGACAACAATAAGTAAAAATATCTGGAAGTTTGTATTTCTTTTTGGAGCTAACCTCTGAATCTCAGAGAACAGCTTAGCGATATGAATGTATGTATGAAAGAATGAGTGATGAAATGCTTACTAAGAAAATCTTTTCAGCCCAAGTGGCAGGAAGGAAAGGCAGAGGAAGGCCAAGGAAGACATGGGTGGATCAGATTCAGGAGTGTCTGCATGAGGAAAAGGTTATGAGTATGAAGTATAAAAGATCTTGTGTACGGCGTGTAATGGATATCAGTGAAGCACGAGTTGTGTGTCGAGATCGATGTAAATGGAGAAGTTTGATACGACAACAATAGGTAAAAAAATCTGGAAGTTTGTATTTCTTTTTGGAGCTAACCTCTGAATCTCAGAGAACAGCTTAGCGATATGAATGTATGTATGAAAGAATGAGTGATGAAATGCTTACTAAGAAAATCTTTTCAGCCCAAGTGGCAGGAAGGAAAGGCAGAGGAAGGCCAAATAAGACATATGTGGATCAGATTCAGGAGTGTCTGCATGAGGAAAAGGTTATGAGTATGAAGTATAAAAGATCTTGTGTACGGCGTGTAATGGATATCAGTGAAGCACGAGTTGTATGTCAAGATCGTTGTAAATGGAGAAGTTTGATACGACAACAATAAGTAAAAATATCTGGAAGTTTGTATTTCTTTTTGGAGCTAACCTCTGAATCTCAGAGAACAGCTTAGCGATATGAATGTATGTATGAAAGAATGAGTGATGAAATGCTTACTAAGAAAATCTTTTCAGCCCAAGTGGCAGGAAGGAAAGGCAGAGGAAGGCCAAGGAAGACATGGGTGGATCAGATTCAGGAGTGTCTGCATGAGGAAAAGGTTATGAGTATGAAGTATAAAAGATCTTGTGTACGGCGTGTAATGGATATCAGTGAAGCACGAGTTGTGTGTCGAGATCGATGTAAATGGAGAAGTTTGATACGACAACAATAGGTAAAAAAATCTGGAAGTTTGTATTTCTTTTGGAGCTAACCTCTGAATCTCAGAGAACAGCTTAGCGATATGAATGTATGTATGAAAGAATGAGTGATGAAATGCTTACTAAGAAAATCTTTTCAGCCCAAGTGGCAGGAAGGAAAGGCAGAGGAAGGCCAAATAAGACATATGTGGATCAGATTCAGGAGTGTCTGCATGAGGAAAAGGTTATGAGTATGAAGTATAAAAGATCTTGTGTACGGCGTGTAATGGATATCAGTGAAGCACGAGTTGTGTGTCGAGATCGATGTAAATGGAGAAGTTTGATACGACAACAATAGGTAAAAAAATCTGGAAGTTTGTATTTCTTTTTGGAGCTAACCTCTGAATCTCAGAGAACAGCTTAGTGATATGTATGTATGTATGTGTTCTTAGGGAATGAAACCACATGATTTAATGTTAGGCTGTGTAAATAAATTTCATGTCATTTTCTGTGGGTAGGTAATAGAAAAAAACAAAAACAAAGAAAGGAAGTGTATAATTTTCTGGGTCATGTAGTGATAGAGGATATCATAAGTGTATTAAGTTATGTTGGAACGAACAGCCTCTCGGACCAGTATTTCTATTAAGTAAAATTTAACTCTTTTTTGTGCTCAATGATTTTTTTGTATTTGTGAAATAGAATTTGTATTTATGAGCTTAGTGTATGTGCCATGTAGTTGGGAATTTTTCTTGTAGACTGGTTATTATTATGGTTTGGGGTTTCGGTCAATTTAGGTGCAAAATTACTCTTAAAAAAATTTTTTTTTTGTAGTAGTGAGGGCAAATTTCTAGTTTCAGCCTGTGGATTAGAAAAACCGATTTTTATGTGGAAAGAATATAGAAATGGGCATACAGGCAGATTAAGGAGCATGTGTATAGTGTGACTGAGAGAATCCGAATAGCTGTTGTGTTTCTTCAAGAAGTGATGATTTTTTTCTAGAAATAAGTGATTTTGAGATATGATGATTTATAGAGTTTTCTGGAAATAAATGGTTCTGCGGTATAGTGTGTTTTTCTGGGAAATGAGTGATATAGTGTATTTTTCTGGGAAATAATGAGGTTAGTGTATTTTTCTGGAAAGTAGTGTTAATTCTTCTGGAAGCTGTGTGCCTAGGGGAATGAATAGATAAAGAGCTTTCGTGAAAGAAATACGGGATTACGCCATATAATACAAATTTTGAAAATGACAATCCGATTTTTGGCGTAAATGTGACAAGGATGGTAAGTCAGATAATATCCGAAAACTTGAAATTCTTCATTGTCCTGGAGCGGGACTCGAACCCGCGTCTCCCAGAAAACGCCCGGGTATGCTAACCACTACACCACCCAGAACGACCAAGTTTCAAGTTTCCGATGAATTTGAATTTAACCATCACAGGATTCGCTAGTCGAAGCAACCGGCATTCATGTTTAGCGAATCTGGAGGTTAAGAATCTTATCCCGTGTTTGCCCGGAGAAGCAGATAAATCATGAAAGAAATACGGGATTACGCCATATAATACAAATTTTGAAGATGACAATCCGACTTTTGGCGTAAATGTGACAAGGATGGTAAGTCAGATAATATCTGAAAACTTGAAAATTTTCATCGTCCTGGAGCAGGACTCGAACCCGCGTCTCCCAGAAAACGCCCGGGTATGCTAACCACTACACCACCCAGAACGACCAAGTTTCAAGTTTCCGATCAATTTGAATTTAACCATCACAGGATTCGCTAGTCGAAGCAACCGGCATTCATGTTTAGCGAATCTGGAGGTTAAGAATCTTATCCCGTGTTTGCCCGGAGAAGCAGATAAATCATGAAAGAAATACGGGATTACGCCATGTAATACAAATTTTGAAAATGACAATCTGACTTACCATCCTTGTCACATTTACGCCAAAATCGGATAGTCATCTTCAAATCTTAGTCCTCCATTGGCGTGATGAAGACCTAAGATAAGGTCGAAAGACTGCTTATAGCCCATTGAGTTGCTCACGGTGGTCGTTAAACCTCCAATCAATCAATGGATGTTGTGTTTGTCTTATGGCACTGGCTCTCTCCCTTCCCTGGAACCAGTGACCCTAAATTAGGGACGGGCGACTGCTTATAGCCCATTGAGTTGCTCACGGTGGTCGTTAAACCTCCAATCAATCAATGGATGTTGTGTTTGTCTTACGGCATTGGCTCTCTCCCTTCCCTGGAACCAGTGACCCTAAATTAGGGACGGGCGACTGCTTATAGCCCATTGAGTTGCTCACGGTGGTCGTTAAACCTCCAATCAATCAATGGATGTTGTGTTTGTCTTACGGTACTGGCTCTCTCCCTTCCCTGGAACCAGTGACCCTAAATTAGGGACGGGCGACTGCTTATAGCCCATTGAGTTGCTCACGGTGGTCGTTAAACCTCCAATCAATCAATCAATGAATGTTGTGTTTGTCTTACGGCACTGGCTCTCTCCCTTCCCTGGAACCAGTGACCCTAAATTAGGGACGGGCGACTGTTTATAGCCCATATAGCCCATTGAGTTGCTCACGGTGGTTGTTAAACCTCCAATCAAAAAAAAAAAAAAAAACGTGTCTTGAGATAGCGGCAGAGGTAGGTGTCCACCACATGAAACTTGTTCGTTGTCTGGCTGCACTGGGTAAGGTAAAAAAGCTGGACATGTGACTGCCGCAGGAGTTGACAACTGCCAACGAGACTAGGCGTTTGGAAGTCTGCACGTCGCTGCTTGCCAGGAATAAACAGGAACCTCTACTGCATCGAAACGTCACCTGCGACGAGAAGTGGGTCCTTTATGAGAATCGGAAATGATCTGCACAATGGTTAAGCAAAGTACAGCCAGCTGGACAGCATCCTAAGCCACCCCTACACACCAAGAAGATGATGCTCCTTGTCTGGTGGTGTACACAGCTGGGATAACTCATTGGAGTTTCTGGGCAAGAGGCCAAACCATCATTGCACAGTGTTATTGTGCTGGATTACACCAGATGCACCAGCAATTGCTATAGAAACAACCGGCTTTGGTCAACAGACGTGGTGTTCTTCTGCTCCAAGAAAATGCTCGCCCTCATGTCACACATTGAACGATGATGACACTAAGTGCCTTGGGCTATGAAGCACTGCCACATCCTGCCCATCACCCGGACTTGTCTCCGACAGACTATCATCTGTTTCGTCGCCTGGATCACTTCCTGTCAGTGAAACAGTTCACGACAGACAACGAGGTTCAACTTGCAGTTTGTAACTTCTTCGGGTCCCAGCCACAAGACTTTTTTCGCTCCGGGATTATGGTCTTGCCGGACAGATGGCAATTATCTGTCGATGCCGAGGGGGATTATCTTGCCTAGGTAAGTTATCCTGCTTTTTTGTTCTCGCCGTCCACGTGCGCTGGTGCTTTGCCGGACATTTCATTCGCACCAACCCAATATACAGGGGGCATAGGAAAGTCCCTTTAGCCTCGAATAACTTGCGAACGGAGAGAGGTGCAGTTATGCAAGTGAGATAACGGTATAGTAAAGCGACTACGCCCGATCGAATGCAACCGACAGCAGCGCCCCTAGTGGCGAAATGCAGGAAGTTAGCCATTGCAAATCGAAAACGAAAAGAGATAGAGCAAGATTTCCAATTACAAAGTTGTAGAGCATCAATTAATTAGTACAAAACGACATTTGTTTCACACGGATAAGATATTATATTTGCACTTTTAAGGTATTAACCTCTTGCAAAGTGCGCATAGTTTACGTGCAATTCATAAATGAAAAAACCATTAGAAAGTACCACGTACTCACCAAAAAATTATGGTAACCTCCAATGACAACACACTTCCAACACGTCATTCATCGTGATGTAACTGGGCTTCTAAGGTTTACAGACTTCTTGCTTACGCTTCTTACTTCCGTGTGTGAAACATCGGTTTTTTTTTCCCTTAGCCTTATGAGATGTTACTATAAAGCTTGTCAATTCTATAAAAATCACACATACAACTCATTCATACCATTCAAGTAAAAACTATGTACATAACCTTACATTCATAGGTGATTAAACCTTGGTCAACTGTAATTATCAAACTCCTCCTTCTGTTTCACAACCCCTGCCACTCCCACTGCAAGTGTCACACCCATTCAGCCCCTCACATCCAATCCTCTAGTACTTTCAAAAGGCCTCTGTCATCTTCAGGAGGCAGGTGTGTCTCACCCGCCCACCACAGCTCAAGTGAGCAGAGCCATCGAGGCATGGGCCCCAGTCGCTATCTCTGAATCGTTGTGTCTTTGGCGCCATCTGTTGTCCCTGCTGCTCTTTTTTCCCTCTTTCTTTTTACACTGCTGTTCAATTTTTATTAGGGCTTTCCATTGTTCGTTTAGGTTACTTGGCTCATTAATGTTGCATAATCTTGATCTGTTTTTTTCAATTAATACTGATTCTGCTATTCTTAACTGCTTTTCGTTTTTACAGCTCTTAATAATTTTAATATCTTCAAACCTTGGACATTGTTGATTTTCCATACAGTATTGGGTCAATGCTGTCTTAGCTTCTTTTTTATTCCAATTATTAATATGCTGGTTCAATCTATACTTTAATTTATTCTTGGTGCTGCCTATATATGACACAGGTGGTTGCTGGTTTATTGGGATTTCATAAATTCCTGCTCTATCTAATTGGCTAATTTTTTCATTTTTAATCACTAAATTTTTTACAGTAAGTACCTGATTTCCTACCTGTATGTCATACTTGCCACAAACTTTATTAATTTCTGCTGAAACATTTTCTATATATGGTATTGCTCCTACATATTTTACAAGTTTTTTTATCAGTCTTGACCTTATTGTAACCTTGAGTTACTTCATAAATCCATTTTTTTAATACCCCATGCCTCGATGGCTCTGCTCACTTGAGCTGTGGTGGGCGGGTGAGACACACCTGCCTCGATGGCTCTGCTCACTTGAGCTGTGGTGGGCGGGTGAGACACACCTGCCTCCTGAAGATGACAGAGGCCTGTTGAAAGTACTAGAGGATTGGATGTGAGGGGCTGAATGGGTGTGACACTTGCAGTGGGAGTAGCAGAAGTTGTGAAACAGAAGGAGTTTGATAATTACAGTTGATCAAGGTTTAATCACCTATGAATGTAAGGTTATGTACATAGTTTTTACTTGAATTGTGTGAATGAGTTGTATGTGTGATTTTTTATGGAATTGACAAGCTTTATAGTAACATCTCGTAAGGCTAAGGGAAAAAAACAAAACAAAAAAAACCGATGTTTCACACCCGGAAGTAAGAAGCGTAAGCAAGAAGTCTGTTAACTTGGAAGCCCAGTTACATCACGATTAATGACGTGTTGGAAGTGTGTTGTCATTGGAGGTTACCATAATTTTTTGGTGAGTACGTGGTACTTTCTAATGGTTTTTTCACGGATAAGATAAATTGTCACCTGAATACCCTAAAGTATCCGAAATCGATGCACGGCGATTCAAATCTGCATATTCACATTTCGCAAATGTAGCCGTATGCAAATGCAGATTGTGGCGTTGTGCCGTACCTACGATATAAAAACCAGTAGCAGGATGTACCCTGATCAGAAGTTTAGGTCTGCGTACGCTGTGCGATAATGGCGAGCTTGGATTTTTTAGGGTTACGTAAAAAATGAGGTGTGTGCAACGGCGCCTACAAGTCTGCCGGATCTATGTCGTCGTGTTACAGATGCTTGCAATAGTGTGACACCTTCCATGCTGAGGAATGTACATGCAGAGTTGCTTTCAGGAATACAAATGTGTACCGTGGGCAATGGCGAACTCTTCGAACATACTCGACATTAACTTTTTATCACTGTGTGCCAGTTTGCCTTTTTTGGTTTTGTTTTGTCTGACGTCATCAAACTGTAGTGACATAAGTATGCATTTATGCAATAAATTGTGTGTATTTGCTCATACCTATGCCTGTTCCCTTCAAACGTTCACACAAAAGGTCGCGCATCGATTTCGGACATTTTAGGGTATTCACTCTACAATTTATCTTGTCCGTGTGAAACAAATGTCGTTTTGTACTAATTAATTGATGCTCTACAACATTGTAATTGGAAATGTGCTCTATCTCTTTTTGTTTTCGATTTGCAATGGCTAACTTCCGCGTTTCGCCACTGAGGGCGCTGCTGTCAGTTACATTCGATCGGGCGTAGTTGATTTACTACACAGTATGGCAAATGATTTTTTAGACTGGGTCTGTAAAATGAAATAGAAACAAGAAATTATAATTTGTTTTGGTTTGTTATTCAAAATAAGTCCCTCCGGCTTCAATACACTTGTTACAGCGATTTAATAATGATTCCAATGCCTGTTCCAGTTCACTTTGCGGAATTGCCTCCAAAGCACGCGTCGAAGCTGTTTGTATGGTCAAAATATCATCAAAATAACACCCTTTTAATGCCATTTTAAGTTTTGGGAACAAAGAAAAGTCGCAGGGTGCTAAATCAGGCGAATATGGTGGATGATTCAACACACAGACATTATTTTTCGCCAAAACTCTGCGAACAAGAAGTGAGGTGTGACTGGGTGCATTATCGTGCAACAAACACCAACTGTTTTCATCCCGATATTCTGGACGAATGCGACGAATTCTTCCCATCAAACGCCACAAAACATTTAAATAAAACTCACCAGTAATTGTTTGTCCACTTGGAACAAATTCTTTGTGGATAATACCCTTTTTATCGAAGAATGTAATGAGCATTGTTTTGATTTTCAATGGAACTTTTCTTGTTTTTTTGGCTTGTGGCGAGTTTTTTTACTTCCATTCCGCACTTTGTCGCTTTGTTTTAGGATCATATTGAAAACACCATGTTTCATCACCTGTAACAATCGATTTTAAGAAGTTTGGATCATTTTCAGCGGCTGAAATGATGTCTCTGCAATGTGCACTTCTCCTTGATTTTTGTTCATTGGTTAACGTGAGTGGAACAAATTTAGCACAGACTTTTGTTTTGCCCAAATCTTCATGCAGGAGGGTTCGAATCGTTTCTTCATTGATGTTTAAAGACTCTTCCATCATTCTTAGTGACGCACGTCGATTGCTTGCCACGAAATCACGCACTTTTTTCAATAATCTCGGGTGTCCTAGATGAACTTGGTCTTCCGGTATGCTTATCATCCTCTAGCGTCTCTCTTCCGTCCAAAAAACGTTTGTGCCTCAGGAAAATATTTGATCTACTTAAACAAAACTCACCGTAAACTTGTTTCATCATTTGGTACGTAGGCACTTTTATCAAGTTTTGCGTTAAATTTAATGACAGCTCTTTGTTCCATCTTAATAATTGAACATGAAAAAAATGTTACTTCTCTAATGAACGGCCGTTTCGTTTGAGTTACTTTAACAACTGCGCAGTACTTTTGGCAGAAAGCAAGCAGATGGTCACGGTTTATAACGCATTCGCGATTACACTGGTGTCGCCACCTAAGCTGAAATCTAGCGCCAGTCTTAAAAAATCTTTGGCGCACTGTGTATTCCATTATAACTGTACCACTTTCTGTTCGCAAGCTATTTGAGGCTAAAGGGACTTTCGTATGCACCCTGTATACGAGGGATGTGGATTTACTTCCTGTTTTGAACTTGTATTTTTTCAATTCAATGAGATTCTTTGAAAAAAAAAATTTTTTTTCTTTCAGCTACTTCTGAATTACCTGCCCTTAAGAAAATCAGATTGGCAACAGGAGCTATTAAAGCAAAGGTATTGTGTCCTTTATCCATTTCCACATTTAATACTTTTCTTAATGGGTTCCTCTTACATTATACATTAGTCCTTCAAAAAGTAACAATAATTGACAGTATTTCATAAAACAAATTTCAAACTTCCTCACAGTCTTAGAGAAGGTGCTGACCACACTGCCTTATAAATGGCATCAATACAAGAAGCAAGTGGAGAAATCGAAACGGTACTCGCCCAAATTTTCACTCGATGCCTTAATGAAGGGAAAGATTCCCGAGGATTGGAACACCGCTACAATGATCCTGCTACATAAGAAAGGTGACATTGAGGATCTCGGAATCTACAGACCTATCAGCCTCCTATCAGTGGTTTATAAAATCTTCACTAAAGTTCTTTCACACCGCTTGAAGGTAACACTGGACATGGCTCAACCGAGAGAACAAGCTGGATTCAGGAGTGGCTACAGCACAATAGATCATATCCACGTACTGAGAGAACTAATTGAAAGAGCGAGGGAATATGAACTTCCATTGTGCATGGCTTTTATCGATTATGAAAAGGCCTTTGATTCGGTGAAACCATCAGCAGTTGCAATGGCTCTGAAATCCTGCGATATTGAAGATGCATACATTAATATTATTAATAACATCTATGAAAATGCAAGTGCAAAGATTCGGCTGTTTGAAAATACAACACAGATAAAGATTGGAAAGGGAGTGAGACAAGGTGACACCATATCTACGAAGCTCTTTAATGCCACATTGGAGGGTGTTTTTCAGTCGCTGAGCTGGGAAAACAAGGGGATAAAGATTAATGGAGATTATCTAACGCACCTTCATTTTGCTGATGACGTAGTCATTTTGCAACTAGCCCATCAGAGCTGCAGAGTATGATCCAGGAACTTGCTGACAAGAGTAAAGAAGTGGGATTAAAAATGAACTTTCAGAAGACAAAAGTGATGTTCAATGCTTTTACAAGAAATGAAGATTTATCGATTGATGGAGAAAAGCTGGAGATAACAGATACGTACGTTTATCTTGGACAGCAGATATCAAGTGAGGGTCACATTGATGAAGAAATTAATCGGCGTACAAAACTTGCCTGGAGAGCTTTTGGAAGAAACAGCATAATTTTCAAGAGCAATATGCCATTATGTCTTAAAAGAAAAGTGTTTGATCAATGCATCCTTCCAGAGACGTGGACCTTAACTAAAAGAGACATACAAAGGCTGCAGACAACTCAAAGAAGCATGGAGAGGTGCATGCTTGGTGTAACCAGGAGAGATAAGAAGAGGAACTCGTGGATCCGAAAAATGACAAGAGTGGAAGACATCATGATCAGAGTTAAATCCCTGAAATGGCAATGGGCTGGACATACTGCCAGAAGGACAGACCATCGATGGACAGCCGAAATTTTAGATTGGATTCCAAGGGACAGGAAAAGACCGAGAAGAAGACCACATGGGAGATGGGTGGATGAAATTCGAAAGTATGCAGGGGTGACATGGAGGAGACTGGCACAAGACAGATCGTTGTGGAGGAAACTTGGAGAGACCTTCGTCCAGCAGTGGATTGATAATGGTTGACAATGATGATGATGATGATGCTTAAGTAGAAGGGCAGCATAAACAAAATGGTGGCACCCCATAGCTGTTTGCACTGCAGAGGAACAGAGGGCAATCGTCAGGTTTTTGTGGTCCGAGGGTGTGAAATTCGTAGAAGAATGCTGCAACACTATGCAGACGCCTGCATTGGTGAAAGAAGATTGGGCGAGTGGGTAGGCACATTTCAAAATGGTTGAACATCCATCCATGATGAGCAACGCTCCGGTCGTTCCAGCACGGTCGTCACCAATGAGAAGGTTGGTCGCGCTGACGCCATTATTCGCGAAAACAGGCGCATTTCTTTAAAAGTTCAGGCCAGGGAATTGGATTTCAGTATCGAATCCGCTCATACCATTGCCACGGAGGTTCTCAAGTATCGCAAGTTGCGTGCATAGTGGGTGCCTAGAATGCTGACTGATGAGCCCAAGATGATTCATGTACAGACTTTCACAGCCTTTTTGACACAGTATAATGACGAAGGAGACGAGTTCCTGGCATGTATCGTCACGGAGGATGAAACCTGAGTGCATCACTATGAGCCCAAAAGCAAGAGGCAGTCTGCAGAATGGCGGCACTCATCTTCTCCAGTCAAGAAGAAGGACTTACCCTAAAGCTGTTTTAGGTGTTGCCACTCTTAAGATAAATTCTAACCTTTTGTATCATTTAATGTTGTACCACTTCTTCTCTCTATTTCCAGTCCTTCTGAAAATTTTCCTTTGAAAAAGTGCTGTTGATTTTTCAGAACTTCTGCAGTGCCCCAAAGCACTTTATGTCCTGTATATTGAACATGTCTGTCTAAACCTGTTTTGTTTGTCACATTTTTAATTGCAACTTTATGTTCTCTCTCTGCCAATCTGGTTTTAAGCTATATATAGATTGTGGGACGCTAACACCAGAAAAACTAATTAGAAATATAATGATCCGATTTATTGGTGTCAAAGTAAGAAATCACACGAATTTCACACCGCAAGCTTTCTCCGTCAACGGACGGCTTCATCAGGTGGTTACGTAGAGAATACAGAATCAAAATTGTAGACAGAACGTAAATTCTAATATGATAAATGAAATCATGCGTGAAGACCGCACGCATAAATAACCACGGAACGTGGTGAATACAATATCTCGCCGCCCCGGTGGCGCAGTGGTCTAAGGCGCTGGCCTCTGATCATTCGTCCGTGAGGGGTCCGGGTTCGAATCCCGGTCAGGCATGGATTTTGTGTTTGTCTTACGGCACTGGCTCTCTCCCTTCCCTGGAACCAGTGACCCTAAATTAGGGACAGGCGACTGCTTATAGCCCATTGAGTTGCTCACGGTGGTCGTTAAACCTCCAATCAATCAATGGATGTTGTGTTTGTCTTACGACACTGGCTCACTCCCTTCCCTGGAACCAGTGACCCTAAATTAGGGACGGGCGACTGCTTATAGCCCATTGAGTTGCTCACGGTGGTCGTTAAACCTCCAATCAATCAATGGATGTTGTGTTTGTCTTACGACACTGGCTCTCTCCCTTCCCTGGAACCAGTGACCCTAAATTAGGGACGGGCGACTGCTTATAGCCCATTGAGTTGCTCACGGTGGTCGTTAAACCTCCAATCAATCAATGGATGTTGTGTTTGTCTTACGGCACTGGCTCTCTCCCTTCCCTGGAACCAGTGACCCTAAATTAGGGACGGGCGACTGCTTATAGCCCATTGAGTTGCTCACGGTGGTCGTTAAACCTCCAATCAATCAATGGATGTTGTGTTTGTCTTACGGCACTGGCTCACTCCCTTCCCTGGAACTAGTGACCCTAAATTAGGGACGGGTGACTGCTTATAGCCCATTGAGTTGCTCACGGTGGTCGTTAAACCTCCAATCAATCAATGGATGTTGTGCTTGTCTTACGGCACTGGCTCTCTCCCTTCCCTGGAACCAGTGACCCTAAATTAGGGACGGGCGACTGCTTATAGCCCATTGAGTTGCTCACGGTGGTCGTTAAACCTCCAATCAATCAATGGATGTTGTGTTTGTCTTACGGCACTGGCTCTCTCCCTTCCCTGGAACCAGTGACCCTAAATTAGGGACGGGCGACTGCTTATAGCCCATTGAGTTGCTCACGGTGGTCGTTAAACCTCCAATCAAAAAAAAAAAAAAAAAAAAAAAAAAAAGAATACAATATCTCAAAAATTAATGCAAAAGCAAAAACTGTAAACTTCAGGAAGAAACTAGAATCATGAAGTCCTGCACAGCAAGAGAGTAATGGTACCTTGAAGCTCACAGATGCGGGCATCTATTGCCTCCCATTGTTATACCCAGACTCCTCTACTAAATTTTACATAGGTCTCACAAAAAGGTCCTTTGAGGAGAGAATGAATTAGCACAAGAGGGACGTTGCACAAAAGAAACTTTCTGCATCCCTTGCCAAAGAAGTAGCTAACCATCAGGCTCAACCCCAACGGCAGAATATCTCGAAGATCGCACCGTATGGAGACGCAAGAACAGCTGCCATAAGGGAAACAGTCGAAATATTAACGCGGCAGGATGTATGCAACACAGATGTCTCTTTCGAACTACCGATAGCTTGGAACCGTCTGCTAGGCATCGCGAGATGGGCTTCATGATTCTAGTTTCTTCCTAAAGTTTACATTTTTTGCTTTTGCATTAACAGGGTTCCCACTCAACCTGGAAAACAGAGAAAACCTGGAATTCTCAGGGAATTTGAAAATGGTTCCAAAAATCAGGGAAAACTCAGGGGAAATTGCCCTTTTTTTTGTAAAAGTCAGGGAAAACTCAGGAAAAATTACCCTTTATTTTTTTGTAAAAATCAATGGATACTTTATTTTGCCAAGAAAACTTATTTTTTCAAGATTTCAAACTTTTGCTTCCAATTACTGCCTGCGTAGAATTTGATAGATCTTACTTTCAGTTATATTAACAGGGATCGCATTCCTCCTAAAATTCCTAATATTTTGTGACCCTCCTTAAATTCCTAAAATTATACCTAAAATTTGCTATTCATCCTAAAATTTTCGTAAGCTTATTTATTAAAAACACAACCGTTGTTAACGGCAATAAATTTACCATTACGGTAAGGTAAAAAGACCTGTTATTGTAGAAACACAGCCTATATGCTGTGCTGCTGAAGGAGGGAAAAATGACGCCATCGAGATGCACTTGCTTCGGGGCGGGCGCTCCACTTTTTGCCTTCGGACAGTTTTCGAGAGTAACAAGAGATCTAAGGGAAAAGGGGAGGGGTCATTTTCACCCCTGGTTTGCGTTTTGCAGACGAACTCCGTGGCACGCAGAAGATCGTACTTTATTTTTGTACATGCCTTGTGGAACCTCCTCTTTCTGCTGATGTTTTGTTATTGTAAACCGCAGGTGGGTGGAAGCAAAGAGGAAACGTGGTCTCCTTCCGTAACCTCCGGTAATGACGATGGGATGGTAGCTGAGTGTTATCGTGGCAGGCAGTAGAGCACGTGATCATTGACCTTCGATCGTTCGTCGGCGACAGCGACCTTCGATGCGCAATATATCTCGGCTCCGACTCGCTTTGACTGAACTTGCGTGAGATGCGTATGATAGTTTCTGGTTTTGCGTCTTTTATGGTGTTCTCTGTGCTGTGTGCAGGTTCAGTTCTCTAGTGGTGACCTGCTTTTTTTTTTTTTTTCCATCTTCTGACATCCTCGCAGCCAAATTTCGGGAAGTTGTCTGGTTTTGTAATATTGGAACGTGTTTTTGTACTTCCCTTTCATTTTCTGGTTAGTAATACAAGTGTTTAAGATGCCTAAATCCAAAACGAAATTTCAAGATGCGTGGCTCGCCAAAGAATTGGGCGGAGTGAAGTTGAAAGAATGGTGTTCTGCAACTGAAACAATATTTTCTGCTAAGTGTATATTGTGTTCAGAAATTTTCAACATTTCTAATAGTGGCTTTTCACAAGTAAAAGCGCATCATAAAGGAAAAAAACATTTGCAGAAATTTCAAAGTAAATTTCAAAATAAGTCCATCCTGAAAGCCTTTGGAGGACGGGATCTTCAGCCCAAAACAAATATTAGTGAAGTACTGAGTCATGATTTACAGTTGGCTAAAGCCGAAGCATTATGGGCCATGAAAGTTGCTAAGGACAATATGTCTTTTGTTTCATGCACTGAAACAGTTGAACTTTTCAAAGAAATGTTTCCTGATTCTGCTATTGCAGCCAAAATGCAACTTAAAGAAAAAGTTGCTTATGTGATATCACATGGATTGTCAAAATATTTTGAAGAGGATTTGAAAAATAACATTGCAACTAGTAGCCCAGGAAAGGTTACTATAGCATTTGATGAAACTACAAATACACAAGTGAAATGGCAGTTGGATGTGCATCTCAGGTACTGGTCTTCAGAAATAAATTCAGTTTCTTGCCGATACCTAACAAGCGTTTTTCTGGGTCATATAACAGCAGATATTTTGCTAAAAGAAATTCTTGATGTGTTATCATCCTTCAATATTTCGTTGAACAGAATTATTTGTGTATCCATGGACAGCCCAAATGTAAATAAGTGCTTTTACGCAAATTCAATGAAGTTGTAAAACAAGAAACAGGCCAGAAATCTTTGGAACTAGGTTTTTGCAACCTGCATGTTGTTAGTAATGCATTTAAAATTTTTTTGACAAGCTTAAATATAGATTTTGACGAATTTGCTACTGATATGCATTACTTTTTAAAGAGTAGTGCTGCAAGACGAGAGGATTATAAATCTGTCGAGGATATAACATTGGTCACAGCCAAATTTCTTTTGCGTCATGTCATTAACAGATGGGTAACCGTTGGTTCTGTAGCCCAGAGGCTCTTGGATCAATGGCTAAATATTACAGAATATTTTTAAACTTCTTGCCATCTCAAAAAATTTTTGAAAAACAACTACGCAATTCGGCAAGGTATAAAAGAATTCACTGTTTCCTGAAAAATGAGCTAACTCCTTGCTATTTAGCATTAATTTCATTTTCACACCAAAATTTTGAAAAGTTTTCATTATGTTATCAGAGTGAAGAACCAAAAATACACCAGTTATATTCTGATTTAAATACTTTAATGAGGAATGTTATGGCTCAGTTTATCCAAGATGATGTTATTGCAGGGAAATTTGGAGAAGACCTAAAGAATGTAGATTTTGAAAACAAAAATTCATGGAAAAAACTAGGGAGTTAGAAGTTGGTATGAAGACAAAAAATCTCCTCAGGAATGTTCAGGAGACCAGGCAGAAGTTATTTCTCTTAGATGTAAGATCATCACTAATTGCAACCACAAAATATTTAAAGTCAAATTTGCCATTCTGCAATCAAAAGCTAAGAGACATAGAAGTTTTAAAGGTAAAAGAACCAAAGAAAGAGTCAACTCAACTTTCAGTCACTGAAGGACTTTCGGAAATAACCAGAATTTCAAGTGTTTTGCATCTTTCTGAGGAACAAATTGATAGAGTAAGAGAAGAGTAGAAACTTTTAAATTGCGATAAGCCAACTCTAGATGAACTAGTGAAATTTTCAGAGGAAGGGCATATTCCAGTGCGGATTGATCATTACTGGCGTAATATATTTAGTATTAAAGACTCTAGCGGAAAAGAAAAATACTCAAATCTTGCTAAACTCATAAAGTCAGTTTTAGTTTTACCTCATGGTAATGCTGATGCAGAAAGGGGATTTTCGGTTAACACTGCTCTGTTAAGGAAGGACAAGGCTAACTTAAAAGACTCAACTATAACATCATTAAGAATAGTTAAAGGGGCCATTAAACACTATGGATGTGTAAGTAAAGTTCCCATAACAAGAAATTTGTTAAATAGTGTTCGTGATTCACATAAATTTTATAAAGAGTATGTTGATAAGCTGAAGGAAGAAGAATAAAAAAAGGTAAAAGAAAGGAAGCAGAAAGAGAGGGAAAATAAGGAAAAGCAGCTAGAGAAAAAAAGAAAAGCTGAGTTTGATGACAAAAAAAAGAAAGAAAATGATGCAGAAATAAATAGGCTTAAAAAAGATAAAGAAGCCTCCCTAGCAGTAATTCAAGAGGGAACAGAAAGAATGAGAAAAGCTGTAGAAAAACAAAATACTGTTGAAATAGCAGTTGCCTCTAACTTGATCATACAAGGTTCAGCTGAAATAAAGAAAACTGAAAGTAAATTAGTTGTGGTGGAAGCAGAAAAAGATAGGCTTATCAGGAAAAGGTTAAAACGATAATATGAAAAAAGTAATTCAGTGAACAATTGTACATAGTTCTTGGTTTTCAATTACCTTTTTAGGATATTATAATTTAATGTGAAACCTGAAAACTTTACTGTGAAAATCGTGAATTGCTTCTGGTTCAACAGCATATTAATGTTCAAAGTGAAATTTGAATGTGGTAAATATACTTGAATATGATAATAACACGTGAAAAGATAAGAACTGAACATTAGAAGTAAATCATACTTAAACTTTAGACATTTGACGTTATGCAAAAAATTTGGGTGTGAACTTCGACCATATATACTAATGGACTGCGCATTGGCAATAGCTGCATCAAAGCCGCCATGGCTCAAACATTGGGCACGTCATCATCAGACTCCAAATTTCGTGTACAAATGCTGTTATGATTACTAATTTACGCTGCAGAACTTCAGTGTTTTCGGTGTATTATGTGAATGCGCCTCATATATAATGAAAACTCTTCAGGTATGTTTACTTATGAGCTATATACATGCATGATCGGGTTGTTTACATTTTGTGATTTATAATGTGATGAACATTTGCGAAGAATTTGGAACATGCATTCCATTTTTTCTTAAGTTCCTATATTTTTATATCAATAGCTGCAAGTTTCTGGTTAAGTAATTGAACTTTATTGACTTAGGTATTTAATTTGTTTCTTACCCATGAAACATCATAAAACTTTCTTTACTATATCGCTCAGAGCAACCATAAGCACAGCAGGTGTAACCCATCTTTTTGACTGTTGTCATGTGATTTTATGTTGGAGCCAGAAATTTTGATGTCATGCGCAGTCTATCAGTATATATGGTTGAAGGGTGTGAAGCAAACTCTTTACAATGTATACAAAGTTGTTTTACATGTATACAAATATAAAATAAAAACTAGATGTATACAAATATACATCTAGTTTTTATTTACATATAATATAAAAACTAGATGTATACAAATATACATCTAGTTTTTATTGAAATACACTCCTAAAATTTTTCTAAAAAGTCCTAAAATTCCTACCTAAAATTTTCCAGAAGTATGCTATGATCCCTGAATTTTTAAAATTGTCAGTTATTAAGCTTTTGTTCAATTTCTGCAGGCAGTTGTTATAACATGGAACAATTAGGCTCAATGGCTCCTGCTTGAAGAAACACTTTACAAGAGAACCAACCAAATGATGGATCAAAGTCCTTTGTCTGCTGGTTCTCTTGAAACAATGTTTCTTTGAATAGAGCCATTCCATCATTAAGCTTAGCTGCATTGTGTTATAGAAAAACTGTTAAACTATTCAAATGACAGATTTTTTCTTACATATGACCTGTTTCTATGGGAATGTATTTACAAAATTCCGTGTGGGTAGTATTCACAAAAGTTCACAAAACTTTGGTATAGAAAATAATGTGCACAGTTAGTTGTTATTAATGAAAAGCAGGTAATTTTATAAAGACAAATTACGTAAAGAATTTACAAGTGTGGGCTTTGGTGAGAAAAATGAATGGAATGGAATGAAATGTAACAATTCTTTGCAACATGCCACTCTGGAAAACTTTAAAAACCACCTGGAGAACCTGGAAAAGTCAGGGAATTTTTTCATTACTTTTGAGTGGGAACCCTGATTAACTTTTGAGATATTGTATTCACCACGTTCCGTGGTTATTTATGCATGCAGTCTTCACGCAGGATTTCAATTAACGTTCTGTCTACAATTTTGATTCTGTATTCTCTATGTAACCGCCTGATGAAGCCGTCCGTTGACGGAGAAAGCTTGCGGAGTGAAATTCGTGTGATTTCTTACTTTGACACCAATAAATCGGATCATTATATTTATAAATGGTTTTAAGCTGTTTGTCTGGTTCTCCCTCTTAGCTGATACCACACTCAAATTTTTTGTTCTAGAACACACCTTCATGTAAAAGGATGTTTCTTCTTTTTGCTTTAATTTTGGAAGGTACTTACTAATTTTATTTTGTAATCCTGGAACCAGTCAGACTATAAACTTCTCATAGTGAGAAGAATTGGCAGGAAAACACATAGCACACGAAACATTAAAAGAATTCATGAAATTGTCATCATGCGCGTAAGTTACATTGAAAAATTATGAGCGGGATGTTTCGGTAGCGACTTCTACCTTCATCAGTCATGGAATCTTGGCTGATGAAGGTAGAAGTTGCTACCGAAACATCCCGCTCGTAATTTTTCAACGTAACTTATGCGTTTGATGACGATTTCATGAATTTTAATATAAACTTGTCACTTATCCTCAGAAGTTTTTCAAACAGTCCTTCATGGGAAATTTTCCAGTTAGTGAGACAAGGTTGTGTAATGTCACCATAGTTGTTTAATACACTGTGGAATCACATTATTGTGACCACCAGCTAATATCCAAAGTAACCAGTGTGGGCAGCAGCTAGTCAGGCTGGGAGTGACTCAGTAAGGTGCAGTCAGCATGGTTCCACAGGTATGTGGAACCATGGTGACTGCAGTGCATCTGGCAGCTGCTGGAGGGTGCATGGTGGAGTGAACAACGTGATCGAGGTGGTCCCGCAGATGCTCAATTGGGTTTAAGTCTGGGGAATTAGGAGCCAAGGAATTACCTTGAAGTCTTCATTGTGGCCTTCCAACCACTCTCAGACATTTCTAGCTGTGTGACACGGCGCATTGTCATTCTGGAAGATTCCATCCACCCCAGGAAAGACAGTCAGCATGTATGGGTGTACATGGTTTGCAAGGATGAATTCATAACGAATTCGGTCCATAGTGCCTTCCACAGTAGTGTTATCCCTAGAGCCTTTTACTGGGTGGCCCACCCACTTAATTTTCTCTGCCACCCAGCTATATTTCCTTTAATGAATGTTTTCACATTGGAAGAATGGAAAACTTATTCCTCATACACCATCAGTGTTGATGAGAACTGGCTGAAATCTGTGTCACCGCCCTGGTGGCACAGTAGTCTAAGCGCCGCCGTATGACCATTCGTCCGAGAAGTGTCCAGCTTCGAATCCCGGTGAGGCATGGATGTTGGGTTTGTCTTACGGCACTGGTTCTCACCCTTACCTGGAACTAATGGCCCTAAATTAGGGACAAGCGACTGCTTATATCCTATTAAGTTGCTTGCGGTGGTCGTTAAACCTTCAGTCTATAAAAAAAAAAGAAGAAATATGTTTCAAATATAATTTGTTAGTAAATACTCATTTTTTAAAACCATTTTTGTACAATTTTCTAACTGTTTATCATGTTATGTTACATTAATACCTACCACACTGCTTAAAATGTTTGATAAGTTTAATAACATTAAGGAAAACATTTTTTTTTTTTTTTTTTGATTGGAGAATGGGTTGTTAAAAGTACCACCCAGCTAAAATTCCTTGCCGTCAGGCTGTAAAAAAAATCTAGGGAGAACACTACTCGGATATAAGTAGGCCCAGAGAATGCCATAAAAATATCCCACCGACCATAATGCTGCACCTACTAGTTTGTGTTCGGCCAGCAATGGCTGAAGAGTGTTTGTTCTCCGATGTTTCTTGCCTTATATGCCAACCTCCATCTGAAGTAGAAAACGTGACTCATCGGAGAAGGCAATCCTTTGACAATCAGCGGAGGTCCAATTCCGATACTGCCGTGCAAAGGTAAGCCTTTTTCTGCCGATGCAGCTTCGTCAGCATAGGTGCAATGACCATCCATCTGCGTCGGAGCCCCGTACACAACCGGGTTCGCCGAACTGGCATTTTAGATACACTTCCGGTAGCCTCCTGGTTCATTTGGCCAGTGAGTCGCTCCACTGTAGCAGGTCGATCGGCCCGCACGCACCTTCGAAGCCGACATTCACCTCTCAGATCAATGACATGTGGTGCTCCACAGTTTCCACGTCGCATATTCGGAATGGCGCCATTTCTCCAATTGCAATACACTTTAACCACAGCAGCATGCAAACAGTTCACAAACTGGGCTGTTTCAGAAATACTGCCGCCCTTTGTCCCGAAAGCCAATAATCATCCCTTTTTGCAAATCTGATAAATCTCTCCCTTTTGTCCTTGACAGCAGCGAATGATATGTTTTAATAATGCCTACAGCACACATTATGTACCCTCTAAGCCACCTCACAACACGTGCCTCTTTCATTGGCTACGCACTGTTGACGTCAAAAGTAGGAGATGGTCACAATAATGTGACTCAACTGTGTATATTTATGGATGGATGCATGCATGATGCCAACGTGGACAATACTGGTCTTGGGAATTTACAAATGGGCAGATTGCTGTGTGCTGATGACACTGTCCTGTTGGCAGAAAGCAAAGCTGAGTTGCATAGTGCTTTGCCCCAGAGGTATGAAGTTTGTATGAAATTCAAACTGAGTGTAAATAAGGAAAAAACCAAAGTTATCATTTTTGAGCAAGCAACTGTTAACATTGAATGTAATATGCACTGAAGATTAATTGAATTAGAGACAGCTGGCATTATGCAAATGTGGCGCTGTGGGCGGCCCTGTAAACGGAAGCGACATGACGTATGCAGCGATCCGACAATTTAAGGAGTGGTGCGACGGGAATCAGTAAGAGTCGGATGCAGTATGGGTAAGACGAAGGATCTAAGCACATTTGATCAAATTGTTGGGGCCCGACGAATGGGTCACTCCATCTCGGAAGTCGTGCAGGCACTGGGATTTTCACGAGCCACTGTGTCACGGGTTCACCGTGAGTACATCGAATCAGGTAAAGCCATCCCTGCAAGGGCCAGCTGCTGTGGACAACAGCATGTGGATGAGCAGGGTCATCGTCGGCTAGCTCGCATTGTAACAGCGGATAGACGGGCCACAGTGCAAGAAATCACTCGGAAATTTAACGCTGGTGCACAAAAACGTGTAAGCAGCCACACCATCCAGAACCATTTCCTCGCCATGGGGTACAGAAGCCATCGTCCCACGAGGGTACCGCTGCTGACTGCACATCACAGTGTGCAAAGATTAGCATGGGCGCGGGAACATCGGCACTGGACCCTAGATATGTGGAAAAATGTTGCCTGGACTGATGAGTCGAGATTCACATTGGTACATGCAGATGGCAGGATACGAGTACGGTGAAAACCACATGAAGCGATGGATCCTTTTTGGCAGCAGGATACTCTTCAAGCTGGTGGGGGTGGCATTCTCGTCTGGGGACTGTTTACGTGGACTGAAATGGAACCCCTGGTACGTGTGACATCGTCCCTCACAGGTCAACGTTACCGGGATATCCTGGATGACCATTTGCTCCCGTTTGTGCGTCTTCAACATCCCACTGGGGACCTCATCCTGCAACAAGACAATGCACCGTGCCATCGCTCCCGAATTGTATCCAAATGGTTGGATGAACACTCCACCGGCGTGACCTCGCTTCCTTGGCCAGCTAGGTCACCTGACCTCAATCCCATCGAGCATATCTGGGATGCCATCGAGAGTGATGTTCAAGGCTCTGACCCCCTCCATCAAATCTTCGTGAACTGTGGGAGCTTGTTCAGGGGTCGTGGATCCGTATGGCTTCCCAACGCTTCCGGTGTCTTGTCGAGTCCATGCCGAGACGAATCGCCGCCGTCATCAGGGCGAAAGGTGGTGCTACACGTTACTAGACAGGTATCTCTAATTCAATTGCTCTTCAGTGTACATCAAATCTTTGTGAACTGTGGGAGCTTGTTCAGGGGTCGTGGAGCCGCACGGCTTCCCAACGCTTCCGGTGTCTTGTCGAGTCCATGCCGAGACAAATCGCCGCCGTCATCAGGGCGAAAGGTGGTGCTCCACGTTACTAGACAGGTATCTCTAATTCAATTGCTCTTCAGTGTACATCAAATCTTCGTGAACTGTGGGAGCTTGTTCAGGGGTCGTGGATCCGTATGGCTTCCCAACGCTTCCGGTGTCTTGTCGAGTCCATGCCGAGACGAATCGCCGCCGTCATCAGGGCGAAAGGTGGTGCTACACGTTACTAGACAGGTATCTCTAATTCAATTGCTCTTCAGTGTACATCAAATCTTCGTGAACTGTGGGAGCTTGTTCAGGGGTCGTGGATCCGTATGGCTTCCCAACGCTTCCGGTGTCTTGTCGAGTCCATGCCGAGACGAATCGCCGCCGTCATCAGGGCGAAAGGTGGTGCTCCACGTTACTAGACAGGTATCTCTAATTCAATTGCTCTTCAGTGTAAGTCTAAATGGCACAGACCAAGTGAATGAGTTTGTGCATTTAGGAAGCATGTTTGACAGAGAGAACAAATTAAATGGGGAAATTAATAGGCGAGTGAATTCTCCATTGGAAGTCATGGCTGCCTTAGGAGGATTTCACAGGAAAGATGAGTTCTACAGAGAGTCCCGGATGGCTGTTTATGAAAGTGTAATTGTTCATGGCAGTGAAACCTGTGTACTGTAGAAGAAATATAGGAGCTGTTTGTGTGCAGGAGAGATGTGTGGTTTGTGGCAAGACGATCTGATCATGTGAGGAATGCAGTTGTGTAATGTGAAGCAAAATATTGTTAGCAAGATGGAGGCTGATGTTCTTTGATGGCTTGGCCATGTTGAAAGAATGAGTGATGAGATGCCTACTAAGAAAATTTTATGGGCCCAAGTGGCAGCAAAGAAAGGTAGAGGAAGGCCAAGAAATTTATGGGAGGACCAAATTCAGGAGTGTCTGCATGAGAAAAAGATTATGAGTATGAAGTAAAGGTCTTGTGTACATGATGTGATGGATGTCAGTGAAGCCCAAGCTGTGTGCCAAGATCGTTGTAAATAGAGACATCTGATATGGAACAGTGGGGCCACTTACTGGCTGAATGTACTGGTTTTGCGGCGGCTAAAAGTATAATTTCATTCTTGGTGTTAAATCTATAAATAATGACCTGAGCCGTCCCTGTAGTCGGGTGGATGTGAGACACTGGTTTCTAACCATTTGTCCAAGAAGGGCCGGGTTCGAGTCCCGGAAGAGGTGTACGTTTATCAGATGGCTCTGCAACTGTTCCTTAGAGCTGCTCATGACAGTTGTTAAACCACGAAAATAAAAAAATAAATACACTGTTCATTATAGAACATGACACATCATGAAGGGATACGCGAAATAAGACGAATGATATTTGCATACGCACTGCGTCAAAGAATTTTTAAGACTGGCGCTAGATTTCAGCCTACGGTGGCGCCACCAGTGTAATCGCGAATGCGTTATAAACCGTGACCGTCTGCTTGCTTTCTGCCAAAAGTACTTCGCAGTTGTTAAAGTAACTCAAACGAAACGGCCGTTCATTAGAGAAGTCAAATTTTTTTCATGTTGAATTATTAAGATGGAACAAAGGGCTGTTATTAAATTTAACGCAAAACTTGTGCCTCGGAAACGTACCAAATGATGAAACAAGTTTACGGTGAGTTTTGTTTAAGTAGATCAAATGTTTTCCTGTGGCACAAACGTTTTTTGGACGGAGGAAGATACGCTAGAAGATGATAAGCATACCGGAAGACCAAGTTCATCTAGGACACCTGAGATTATTGAAAAAGGGCGTGATTTCCTGGCAAACAATCGATGTGCGTCACTAAGAATGACGGAAGAGTCTTTAAACATCAACAAAGAAACGATTCGAACCATCCTGCATGAAGATTTGGGCAAAACAAAAGTCTGTGCTAAATTTGTTCCACACACGTTAACCAATGAACAAAAATCAAGGAGAAGTGCACATTGCAGAGAGATCATTTCAGCCGCTGAAAATGATCCAAACTTCTTAAAATCGATTGTTACAGGTGATGAAACATGGTGTTTTCAATATGATCCTAGAACAAAGCGACAAAGTGCGGAATGGAAGTCAAAAAACTCGCCACAAGCCAAAACAACAAGAAAAGTTCCATCGAAAATCAAAACAATGCTCATTACATTCTTCGATAGTAAGGGTATTATCCACAAAGAATTTGTTCCAAGTGGACAAACAATTACTGGTAAGTTGTATTTAAATGTTTTCAGGCATTTGATGGGCAGAATGCGTCGCATTCGTCCATAATATCGGGATGAAAACAGTTAGTATTTGTTGCACCATAATGCACCCAGTCACACCTCACTTCTTGTTCGTAGATTTTTGGCGAAATATAGCGTCTGTGTGTTGAATCATTCATCGTATTCGCCTGATTTAGCACCCTGCGACTTGTTCCCAAAACTTAAAATGACGTTAAAAGGGTGTTATTTTGATGATATTTCGTCCATACAAACAGCTTCGACGCGTGCTTTGGAGGCAATTCCGCAAAGTGAACTGGAACAGGCATTCGAATCATTATTAAATCGCTGTAACAAGTGTATTGAAGCCGGAGGGACTTATTTTGAAAAACAAACCAAAACAAATTATAGTTTCTTGTTTCTATTTCATTTTACAGACCCAGTTTTAAAAATTCTTTGATGCACTGTGTACATAAGATTCTTCCGCGAATTCGCGGAATTCCGTTTTTTTGTTGTTGTTGTTGTTGTTTTTTTCCCATTGTTTGGGTCTTTCTCGAGATTGATGCAGAACTGAAGAGAAATTTTTTTACGGTAAGGAGAGGTCGTTTTTCATCTTGGGACGGGTATTTCGTCTTTCAAAACTTTCGGAAACTGAAGTTAACGGAGAGAAGGTTTTTCCCGGAATCGTAATTTCTTTTTTCTCACAGTGTTACCTGTTATAAATATCATTTTATTGCATAAATCTTTATATTTCCGCATGAAACTGTGGGCAATGATTTCAGAAAATGGAAGTTTTCCCCTGTAGTCTTCAGCCATGAGACTCTTCCGTGGGTTTTAAGAATTCCGCAATTTCCGTTATCATTTTGAGCATTTTCGAGATCAATGCACAACTGAACAAAAAATTGGAGGGGGGGGGGTTAATGGCTAGGGAAGGGTTTTTCCGTTTGAAGACGGAATTCCGTCCTTCAAAACTCACGAAAACGGAAGTTAGGCGGAGCGAAGATTTCTCCCGCAATCGTATTTTTTCTCTTGCGATGTTTCTTCTGCCCAGTATTTTTCTTAAATATCCTTTTGTTCCACAAATATTGCATTTCAGTTTAAAAATGGAGGAAAACGTTTCCGAAAACGGAAGTCGGTAGAAGCAAAGATTTCTCCCGTAATCATATTTTTTCTCTTGCGATGTTTCTTCTGCCCAGTATTTTTCTTAAATATCCTTTTGTTCCACAAATATTGCATTTCAGTTTAAAAATGGAGGAAAACGTTTCCGAAAACGGAAGTCGGTAGAAGCAAAGATTTCTCCCGTAATCGTATTTTTTCTCTTGCGATGTTTCTCCTGCCCAGTATTTTTCTTAAAATATCCTTTTGTTCCACAAATATTGCATTTCAGTTTAAAAATGGAGGAAAACGTTTCCGAAAACGGAAGTCGGTAGAAGCAAAGATTTCTCCCGTAATCGTATTTTTTCTCTTGCGATGTTTCTTCTGCCCAGTATTTTTCTTAAATATCCTTTTGTTCCACAAATATTGCATTTCAGTTTAAAAATGGAGGAAAACGTTTCCGAAAACGGAAGTCGGTAGAAGCAAAGATTTCTCCCGTAATCGTATTTTTCTCTTGCGATGTTTCTTCTGCCCAGTATTTTTCTTAAAATATCCTTTTGTTCCACAAATATTGCATTTCAGTTTAAAAATGGAGGAAAACGTTTCCGAAAACGGAAGTCGGTAGAAGCAAAGATTTCTCCCGTAATCGTATTTTTTCTCTTGCGATGTTTCTTCTGCCCAGTATTTTTCTTAAATATCCTTTTGTTCCACAAATATTGCATTTCAGTTTAAAAATGGAGGAAAACGTTTCCGAAAACGGAAGTCGGTAGAAGCAAAGATTTCTCCCGTAATCGTATTTTTTCTCTTGCGATGTTTCTTCTGCCCAGTATTTTTCTTAAATATCCTTTTGTTCCACAAATATTGCATTTCAGTTTAAAAATGGAGGAAAACGTTTCCGAAAACGGAAGTCGTTAGAAGCAAAGATTTCTTCCGTAATCGTATTTTTATCTTCCCGTGATGTTCTCTCTATCTTGTGTTGTTGTTGTTATTTCCCCCCTTAAATGTTTGCACTTATGCTTGATAAGGGAGGGATATTTTTCCGGAAACAGAAGTGACAAAGTTTAAAAATGTGTTGGAATTGATGTATGGTGTTCAAAAGTATTCATATTCAAGAAGTTACACTATTTATCTAAAGTAGCGAAAGCTTCATGGTCCATTATCATGCATTCATGGTCCTCAGGCTGAAAGTTCTTTCAGCATGATGCGTGAATTATCATCTGAGGGAATAAAGGGGGGGGAAGTGACAAAGAGAAATGGGAAAGGAATGATATCGGCAGAAAGAAAAACTAAGCAAAGGTTATTATATTTGCACTTTTAAGGTATTAACCTCTTGCAAAGTGCGCATAGTTTACGTGCAATTCATAAATGAAAAAACCATTAGAAAGAACCACTCACTCACCATAAAGATCATGGTAACCTCCAATGACAACACACTTCCAACACGTCATTCATCGTGATGTAACTGGGCTTCCAAGGTCTACAGACTTCTTGCTTACGCTTCTTATTTTCGGGTGTGAAACATCGTATTTTTTTTTTTCTTTTCCTTAGCCTTATGAGATGTTACTATAATGCTTGTCAATTCGATAAAAATTCACACTTACAACTCATTCATACAATTCAAGTAAAAACTATGTACATAACCTTACATTCACAGGTGATTAAACCTTGGTCAACTGTAATTATCAAACTCCTCCTTCTGTTTCACAACCTCTGCTACTCCCACTGCAAGTGTCACACCCATTCAGCCCCTCACATCCAATCCTCTAGTACTTTCAACAGGCCTCTGTCATCTTCAGGAGGCAGGTGTGTCTCACTCGCCCACCACAGCTCAAGTGAGCAGAGCCATCGAGGCCTGGGCCCCAGTCGCTATCTCTGAATCATTGTCTCTGGCGCCATCTATTGTCTCTGCTGCTCTTTTCCCCCTCTTTCTTTCCATGCTGCTGTTCAATTTTTATTAGGGCTTTCCATTGTTCGTTTAAGTTACTAGGCTCATTAATGTTGCATAATCTTGATCTGTTTTTTTCAATTAACACTGATTCTGCAATTCTTAACTGCTTTTCGTTTTTACAGCTCTTAATAATTTTAATATCTTCAAACCTTGGACATTTTTGATTTTCCATATAGTATTGGGTCAATGCTGTCTTAGCTTCTTTTTTATTCCAATTATTAATACGCTGGTTCAATCTATACTTTAATTTATTCTTGGTGCTGCCTATATATGACACAGGTGGTTGCTGGTTTATTGGGATTTCATAAATTCCTGCTCTATCTAATTGGCTAATTTTTTCATTTTTAATCACTAAATTTTTTACAGTAAGTACCTGATTTCCTACCTGTATGTCATACTTGCCACAAACTTTATTAATTTCTGCTGAAACATTTTCTATATATGGTATTGCTCCTACATATTTTACAAGTTTTTTATCAGTCTTAAAGTATAGATTGAACCAGCATATTAATAATTGGAATAAAAAGAAGCTAAAACAGCATTGACCCAATACTGTATGGAAAATCAAAATGTCCAAGGTTTGAAGATATTAAAATTATTAAGAGCTGTAAAAACGAAAAGCAGTTAAGAATTGCAGAATCAGTGTTAATTGAAAAAAAAAACAGATCAAGATTATGCAACATTAATGAGCCAAGTAACCTAAACGAACAATGGAAAGCCCTAATAAAAATTGAACAGCAGCGTAAAAAGAAAGAGGGAAAAAAGAGCAGCAGGGACAATAGATGGCGCCAGAGACACAACGATTCAGCGATAGCGACTGGGGCCCAGGCCTCGATGGCTCTGCTCACTTGAGCTGTGGTGGGCGGGTGAGACACACCTGCCTCCTGAAGATGACAGAGGCCTGTTGAAAGTACTAGAGGATTGGATGTGAGGGGCTGAATGGGTGTGACACTTGCAGTGGGAGTAGCTGAGGTTGTGAAACAGAAGGAGGAGTTTGATAATTACAGTTGACCAAGGTTTAATCACCTATGAATGTAAGGTTATGTACATAGTTTTTACTTGAATTGTATGAATGAGTTGTATGTGTGAATTTTTATCGAATTGACAAGCATTATAGTAACATCTCATAAGGCTAAGAAAAAAAAAATATGATGTTTCACACCCGGAGATAAGAAGCGTAAGCAAGGAGTCTATAAACCTTGGAGGCCCAGTTACATCACAATGAATGACGTGTTGGAAGTGTGTTGTCATTGGAGGTTACCATGATCTTTATGGTGAGTGAGTGGTTCTTTCTAATGGTTTTTTCATAAGCAAAGGTTGTTGTGCAGCTTTAGAGTCAACAGAAGACAAACATGGCTGTCAAACTTGCTGAAAAGGAAGCAACACAAGATGAAAATTGAGCTGAATGTTTAGCAATATCCTCCCACCAAAAAGCTGTGTTTGAAGCAATGTCTTTTAAAGCAATTTTCTTTTGCTTTGATTTCAGTAATTTTATATTGCGAGTAGAGTGGTGTGCTGTAAGTATCTACATAAATAACTTAGAGTGAACAATCTCATCTTGCTCGTACTGTGTGATATTCGCACTTTCTCGCCACATGTTCTAATTTTTCACCCAGTTAAAAAATTCAGCTTTTTTGTTCTTTGATCAGTCTCATGTTTTGTATATGCTGACCTCTACTGCCAACAATTGGACAGATCGTGAGAACAACTGACATCGAAGCAGCCGGCACTCTTCAATCGCAAGGGTGTGATTCCTTATTGTGGTAGCTCCAGACCTCCTGCTGCTTTATTCATTCCACAAAAATTACTGGACTTTGGCTGGCTGGGGGAAGTGTTACCTCACCCGGCGTATTCCCCTGACCTGGCACCTAAGGACTACCACCTTTTTCGATCGTTATAGAATGCCTTCGCTCTCCAAACCTTCAAGGATGTGGACGATGTGAAAACGGCATTGGATGACTTTTTTTTTATTCTAAAACACGGGAGTTTTTCTGACGTGGGATTCACCTACTCATAGACAGATGGCAAGAGGTCATACAGAATGATGGCAATTATGTGAAATCCTAGGCACGTTACTTGTTGTAGCCTACAAAAACGGGTACAACTTAATACACACACCCAATATACACTGATGTCAAAAATTGCCGCCCCGGTGGCGCAGTGGTCTAAGGCGCTGGCCTCTGATCATTCGTCCGTAAGGGGTCCGGGTTCAAATCCCGGTCAGGCATGGGTGTTGTGTTTGTCTTACGGCACTGGCTCTCTCCCTTCCCTGGAACCAGTGACCCTAAATTAGGGACGGGCGACTGCTTATAGCCCATTCAGTTGCTCACGGTGGTCGTTAAACCTCCAATCAATCAATGGATGTTGTGTTTGTCTTATGGCACTGGCTCTCTCCCTTCCCTGGAACCAGTGACCCTAAATTAGGGACGGGCGACTGCTTATAGTAGCCCATTGAGTTGCTCACGGTGGTCTTAAACCTCCAATCAAAAAAAAAAAAAAAAAAAAAAAAAAAGAGTCATGTATGGATTATAAAATTTTTGTTTAAATACGGCTCTATACGATTTTAAATATGCATATATTTGTTAACAAACAGAGCAACACCAATTCAATATGATTTAAAGCGCCGTTTTTACTAAGATTATGTGGTACACGTGGAAGATTTTTGCATTGCTTGTAAGAAGTCAGAGAATGAGCTCAGGGGATTACTTCTATTGGAGTCGATATCAACAGGGGCGGATTTGCGGCTAGGCGCACTAGGGCCTCGCTATTTCTGGGGAAAACATATAATTGGATTTTCAGTTTTGGTTTTCACGGACCGAAGCAAATCAATCCTTAAAGCGACTACTTTTTATTGTCAATTGATATTTTACTTTCTCATATTAATAATAACATTTTTTCTTGCTGTTGCTGATATTACGCATTTTCGAGTTCTTATAGATGTACTTATTTTGAAAGGAACAGTTAAAATAATTTTGAGTTCCTTGTAGTGGTCGGTAAAGAAGGTATTCACGCTTCCCACACTTTTCATTGTTTAAGGCAAATTCTTAACTTGCCTGCTGTGCTATAAATTGCTTTCATGGAACTTCCAGCCAAGGGAACACATCTGTGTTGGAACCTTCCCAACTTCTTCCCGAGTTGCGATGAGGAGTACTTGTAAAAAAATTCTTGATGATCGGGCGTGTTTGCTGTTAATAGTTTTTTTCCTTCGCGGTAGGATAAATAATCATTGAAGAGAGAAATATTCTTCACAGGATAACTGTTCTTAGGGCAATCAAGTTCTTTCTCGGCCCTAATCCCACTAAACCATCTTAAACGAAAAGAGTTATTAATATTTAGGCTGGAAAAATAAAGAAATTTGAGAATATCACACTATCTTATTTAATAGTGTTAAAAGTAATTTATATGGTATTGCAACAGCATTTTCTCATTACTCTCTGCTCCCTTGGTTTAATAGTGATAATTATCAAGTATTCTCACCTTTTCTATTCCTTAAATCGACTTAAAACTAGCTTTTGAAAAAGCAATAAAAAGTTTCAATGACACTCTTACTCAAAAACCTGCTGTTCCTAGTTTTCCATTTTCAAACCGGATCTTTTGCATTTAATTTGTATGCTTCTGTTTCTGATAACTGCAGTGCAGGTATAAATGGGATACTGGTATTTTGCCGCCCCGGTGGCGCAGTGGTCTAAGGCGCTGGCCTCTGATCATTAGTCCGTAAGGGGTCCGCGTTCGAATCCCGGTGAGGCATGGATGTTGTGTTTGTCTTACGGCACTGGCTCTCTCTCTTCCCTGGAGCCAGAGACCCCAAATTAGGGACGGGCGACTGCTTATAGCCCATTGAGTTGCTCACGGTGGTCGTTAAACTTCCAATCAATCAATGGATGTTGTGTTTGTCTTACGGCACTGGCTCTCTCCCTTCCCTGGAACCAGTGACCCTAAATTAGGGATGGGCGACTGCTTATAGCCCATTGAGTTGCTCACGGTGGTCGTTAAAGCTCCAATCAATGGATGTTGTGTTTGTCTTACGGCACTGGCTCTCTCCCTTCCCTGGAACCAGTGACCCTAAATTAGGGACGGGCGACTGCTTATAGCCCATTGAGTTGCTCACGGTGGTCGTTAAACCTCCAATCAAAAAAAAAAAAATTAGGAACATTGCAAGCAAGATACGGTTAACAAAAAATTATCACCAGCAATCACACTTAGTGAAGAAAAAAACTTGAAGGGATAGAAAGAGCATGGAAGAGGAGTGCTATGCTAAAACATAATTGTGGTTAGGCACTCCTGCCTGAATGGCAAAAGCTCCTCCAGCAACGTAGTCCTGACAAAGAACTAGGTTCTAGTTTGAAAATTTTACAATCAGATGTAAACTATAATTACCTCTATAAAACTTGTAAATTAAATTATTTCACTGTAAGGTAAGTATTATAATCCCGGAAGCAGAAACAGCTCGACACGGCGACGCTCCTCGCAGGGATTCTCGGAAAGATGTTTTTCTATTTTCTTAACATTAATGGTTTTTAAGATTTCTTAAATTTTAAAACAAAAGAAAGGAAATTTCGACGCGTTTTCGACGGCTCCCGTTCCAGATGTAAAGCTGTAATCGATGCATCACGCAGGCTACGATCTCCTCCCCCCCACACGCACATTTTATTTTAGTTTTTGTTCTTCCATATTTTTCAAACAGATAACATGATGAGATATTATATAATTGCTTTTTTTTTTTCAGTTTTGAATGTAGGAAGGGAGCAATATTTTTGTGGACGGCGCATCTTTTTTTTTTTTTTTCCCCTTCTTGCTTCCAGATAGCTTCGCTGCAGTTAGACTGATAAGGTGTCCCCCCCCCTACCTCCTTTTTTTTTTTTTTTTCCCAGGAACTTTTACACATTTTTATTGTCCGGCTGTCTTCCACGGTCACATTATGAGGCATTCCAGCAGCTGATGTTTGCAATTTTGCCTTTTTTGGCTTTCAGATAGCTTCGTTTCAGTTAGATTAATGCTGTTTTCTTCTTTCTTTTTTTTTTTTCTTTTTTTTACAAAATCCGTATTTTTTAAACGTTTGCAACATTCCCTTCCGTTTCCGTGTCCATGCAGCATTTCGGAAGTTGACGTCGCATTTTATTTTATTTTATTTTTAACTTCCAGATAGCTTTATCTCAGATTATTTTTTACTAAAGCCATATCTTTACCCCCTCCCCCACTTCGTTTCCAAGGTCGTATTACATGGTGTTCAGCAAGCGGACAGTCACAATTTTTTCTTAATTGTTATTTTCTTCCAGGTTGAAAGGTGAAAAGTTTTTTGCTTTACAAAGAACCATTGCCGTTTTTCTCACTTTAATTTTATAGGGTTTAATTACGTCAATGAAAATGCTGTCATCACATTTTCACAAATTTAGCCGGGCTTGATAACGAAATATATCCAGGAAAGTATTTTCGACGAATGGCAACAAGGAGTATCGGACTCCATTAGCGCGAAGTTAACCACGAACATCGGTGGTAAAGTCGCCACGCTCCTGAAGATGCCCAGAGTATGGGCGAAAATTTCGAGTATAATGAACGGTAAAAATTGATGTTTGAATCCTAAGGCAAAGATCCAATGAGTATACCCAGCGAAAAGTGTGAGAAGTAAAGCCAGTCATCGCATACAACGGACTTTAGGACAATAACATCAACAAAGACCGGAAAACACGTGCGTGAAATGTTCCCGTCGCTAGAAAGGAATGCCAAGGTAAGCATTATCTGCTAGAATTTTGTACAAGTTACTTTGAAATATCGCACGTAAAAGAGAATAGTAGAATAATTAGAGCTATATAATAGTCAGAATTAGAACTACTAAGTGGAATTTTTCTAAACTGTGGTCAGTTTACAAATTGGGTTTCAAACAAAACAAACAAAATGAAATCTTATGTGGACCCATGTTTTACAGATCAAGTTAAATGTGACAAAATTTCTTTTTCCAAAGTTGACATGATTTCTACCAACATAACACAACCATCTAAATAATCACCTGGTGAAGCCATTTATTAGTGTAGGAAATACTCGTAGTGAAAGCAGAATGTCGATAGGCAAAACATCCTTCGAAGGGAAGGAGTTCAAGTTTAATCAGTTAACTAAATGAAAAAAAAAAAAAAAAACTATGGATTTATAATTATTTCTTATTTCTTATACTTTCTGACCATTATTTTATAAAATTGAAAAGCGTTTAATGAATGATTAAGTTTTGAATGAAATAAAAGAATTCAAGTTTCTTCTGCATTTTTTATCAGGAAAAGCTAGTTTGATTATTGCAACTTAATACGAATTTACACTATTATCAAAGTCTCAAATGGACTCATTTTTAAAACTTTGCTTTGTCGCAGTGCAGATCAATAAATTTTATGGCAAATTAATATTTAGGCATTCCTTTTCCTTGCAGACAGTTTCCAGGTTTTCCTTTCTGCATTGCAGACTTCCAAAAAAGATTCTGTTCCTGGAATTATAATTAGTGGGGCCATGATGTCATTAATTACTGAAATATATTCTTTGGTTATTGTGTGATCATAGTATATACTTATTGAAATTTTATGATTTTTGTTGGTCTAATTATTTTTTTAATTGAAAATTTCAGAAATCTGTATGATTATTTTATTGAAGACCTAGTAGTAGCTCCTGGCAGTAAAACTATTGGTGGCACTCGCATAGACGTCACATTAGAAGATCATGTAAGTATGAACTATTTGTAATTTCATGTGAAGAGAACTGCAAGTGATGGATATGATTGATTTGTGATAGAAAAATACTAATTTTGATCAGAGTGACAGAATGTAGACATACGCTGTACGCTGATAGTTTCCAAATTATTAGAAAGTTTTGCAGCCATTTTTTGCTTATAAATTTCAAAACAAATGTTATTTACAGCAATTAAAACTCTTACTCAAGGCTTTACTCAGATTAATATACTTTATTCTATTTTAACTTTAAGAACTTATAATTATTTTTCTCATCTTCTGAATTCTTTTGTTTTTACAGACATTTCTGTCCTCTAGATTTTATCAAGGCCTGTTCTTAATGTATAGGAATTGTATCAAAAGTTTCATTTACACAGAAAGAAATTAAATTTGATTGCCAGGTTTCTTTTGCAGTTGCCAGTTATTAAATCAAATTAATTTCCTTATGTACTTTGTAAGTCCAGTATTTTTGAATTAATTTGTTGAAAATGGTATTTATAATTTTTGAAGGTTCATTGATGAAACTGTTTTTCTGGGTATAAAAAATTTCTTTAATTAGTCTCTTGTTTTTATGAGGTTCATAGTCCAACATTTTAATATTTTGCCATAAAAGTCCATTCCACATACATTGCTGCACATTCGATTGTAATGTATTTGTTTTGTCCTCATTGGAATCTGTAATGTTCTAATAAATATTTATTGTTTTATTAATTTTTCTATAAATTATCTTATTCTATTGTTATCATGGCTTGCGCTTTGCGATTTTGCAGCAGGTTTTCTGTTTCAGTGGTTGTGTATACATATACATTTTATTTTTGTACAACTCTGGTTTTGATAAATTACCCAGTTACCATCTCATTGGAATTTCCAAACGTGCAAGGTGTGTTGAGAAAGTATCGGGACTGCACGTAAATTGTAGAAGCAATAGCTGTCAGAGACACGATTTACAAAAAACTTTAGCCAAAATTAAATTTCAGAGCTAAAAAGATTTTATTTACAATTTAAAATCAACTAAAAGACACAGGTAAGATCTTTCACAGTTGTGATGGCGGCATCATCGGGCCCAATCGGCAATACTGGTGTGCAGGCACAGTATTATATAGATAACCCGTGATTCCCACAATGCATAGCGAGATAGATTCAAGATGCCAGATGACAGTATGATTAATTTGAGAGTATTACAAAGGTAGTACATCATCATTATGAGTTTTTAACCGTGCCAATAGTGCTTTCTATGTAGAGTTTACAAAGAATAGCACTTCCTAATTGCAACACACTTCAAAGAAATCTGAAATGTATCATGCCTCCACAAAAAGTAATGTCTGTATTTTCCTAGCAGATGTGAGAATCCTAACCCTGTAGCAGTCTGGGTAAAAATGATGTGATCAGGACTGCAGCCATAGTTATTACTCTGGAGTTCTGTTTATAGATATACCAAAGAGCCAAAATATTACTCTGGAGTTCTGTTTATAGATATACCAAAGAGCCAAAATATTACTCTGGAGTTCTGTTTATAGATATACCAAAGAGCCAAAATATTGCTCTGGAGTTCTGTTTATAGATATACCAAAGAGCCAAAATATTGCTCTGGCGTTCTGTTTATAGATATACCAAAGAGCCAAAATATTACTCTGGCGTTCTGTTTATAGATATACCAAAGAGCCAAAATATTACTCTGGAGTTCTGTTTATAGATATACCAAAGAGCCAAAATATTGCTCTGGCGTTCTGTTTATAGATATACCAAAGAGCCAAAATATTACTCTGGCGTTCTGTTTATAGATATACCAAAGGGCCAAAATATTACTCTGGCGTTCTGTTTATAGATATACCAAAGAGCCAAAATATTACTCTGGAGTTCTGTTTATAGATATACCAAAGAGGCAAAATATTACTCTGGAGTTCTGTTTATAGATATACCAAAGAGCCAAAATATTACTCTGGAGTTCTGTTTATAGATATACCGAAGAGCCAAAATATTACTCTGGAGTTCTGTTTATAGATATACCGAAGAGCCAAAATATTACTCTGGAGTTCTGTTTATAGATATACCGAAGAGCCAAAATATTACTCTGGAGTTCTGTTTATAGATATACCAAAGAGCCAAAATATTACTCTGGAGTTCTGTTTATAGATATACCAAAGAGCCAAAATATTGCTCTGGAGTTCTGTTTATAGATATACCAAAGAGCCAAAATATTACTCTGGAGTTCTGTTTATAGATATACCAAAGAACCAAAATATTACTCTGGAGTTCTGTTTATAGATATACCAAAGAGCCAAAATATTACTCTGGAGTTCTGTTTATAGATATACCAAAGAGCCAAAATATTACTCTGGAGTTCTGTTTATAGATATACCAAAGAGCCAAAATATTACTCTGGAGTTCTGTTTATAGATATACCAAAGAGCCAAAATATTACTCTGGAGTTCTGTTTATAGATATACCAAAGAGCCAAAATATTACTCTGGAGTTCTGTTTATAGATATACCAAAGAACCAAAATATTACTCTGGAGTTCTGTTTATAGATATACCAAAGAGCCAAAATATTACTCTGGAGTTCTGTTTATAGATATACCAAAGAGCCAAAATATTACTCTGGAGTTCTGTTTATAGATATACCAAAGAACCAAAATATTACTCTGGAGTTCTGTTTATAGATATACCAAAGAGCCAAAATATTACTCTGGAGTTCTGTTTATAGATATACCAAAGAGCCAAAATATTGCTCTGGAGTTCTGTTTATAGATATACCAAAGAGCCAAAATATTACTCTGGAGTTCTGTTTATAGATATACCAAAGAACCAAAATATTACTCTGGAGTTCTGTTTATAGATATACCAAAGAGCCAAAATATTACTCTGGAGTTCTGTTTATAGATATACCAAAGAGCCAAAATATTACTCTGGAGTTCTGTTTATAGATATACCAAAGAGCCAAAATATTACTCTGGAGTTCTGTTTATAGATATACCAAAGAGCCAAAATATTACTCTGGAGTTCTGTTTATAGATATACCAAAGAGCCAAAATATTACTCTGGAGTTCTGTTTATAGATATACCAAAGAACCAAAATATTACTCTGGAGTTCTGTTTATAGATATACCAAAGAGCCAAAATATTACTCTGGAGTTCTGTTTATAGATATACCAAAGAGCCAAAATATTACTCTGGAGTTCTGTTTATACATATACCAAAGAGCCAAAATATTATAAATGAGTGGTAGGTGGCAATGCCCGTAACTACCAAACAAATTAAGAAGAAGGTATTGTAGAACACGCTAAGTTACGTATAAAAGTTTAATGCAAATATATTTCAGCCATTACTACGGCCTTCATCAGTGCGACTGCGATTGGTTTATGTTGCCAGATTGGAAAGGTAAGTTTTGTAATGGTAACTCCGAGTGACGTGATGCAATGAGGAATTTCCAGATGTAAGGAACGAAAATGGGGAGCTCAGAGTTGCAATTTTTGGAAAATAAAATTTCCAGACTTTCTCTAAACCTTAGAGCATATCAGCCGAAGTGATGGTACGAAGAGATAAGGCAGATGGAGGTTTTCCAAATTTCACATCAGATTTGTGTTCCTGAAGTATTAATAGAATTTTCCAGAATGAACTTCCTATGTACGCTGTTAATCCAACGTTAGTCGTGATCGGAACTTTATACACTCCAGGCGAAGAAAGCGGAGATCTTGGGTCTCTGTCATTACAGAGTATAACAGAAATGGAAGGGGAAGAACGAATGGCAAGTCTATATCCTTCTCTTTTGAAGATACTGATGAGTTTGTAGGCAGAAAGTTCGTGGAAAAGGATTGAGCCAGCAAACGTTAGTTCCGTTTTGGGTGAAACAGGTTGAAGAGCAACAACTGGTTTTTTCTTAGCATTTTGAATTAATTTAGAAACCAGGAGAGGGGGAAAGCCATGTTGAGTAGCAATCAAGCGGATGTTTGCTAATTCATTTGTTAGATTAACTTCAGTGTTACAAACCAAATGTGCTCGATGAATGAGAGACTTGAGGGCTGACTGTTTATATTGGTGGTAGGTATGCGAATTGAAAGGAATAATGCTATTGGTAGAAACTGGTTTTCGGTAGACAGAAGTGGAAAGAAGATTATTACATTTTGAGATGCTGACATCCAAGAAATGTATCTTGCCATCAATTTCTTCATTAATAGTGAATCTAATGGACAGGAATTTTTCAGTGATTAAATTTGTGAGTTGCAATAGATCTTTTTTAGGATGAAGCCAGATGTCAAAAATATTGTCGACACGACAGAGCCATAAGGTAGGTTGTTGGTCATGTTGCATCACTATTGATTGCTCAATATTTTGGAGGTATATTTCAGCCAAAAGTGGGGAAAAAGATAAGATGATCGGTACACCTTGGTTTTGTTGATAGCATTGATTATTAAAAACGAAGAAACTGTGTTGACGAAGAGAATACAGGCAATCGTACAAATCCTTCGTTAAAGTGCCGTCCATGGGGAATTGTTCTTTGAATTTATGAATGAGTAGCATGTGTGCTTCAGATTGAGGCACAGAAGGAAAAAGTGATTCAACATCCAGGGTAAACATACTTGCATGACCAGCAATGGAGTTTGGAACTCTAGAGATGAATTCAGCAGTGGAGGAGATATTGAAGGGGTGGTTATTAGTGATAATCTTGAATTTTTTGGCAAGACATTTTTCCAGGTTACAAGCAGGAGAGTGAGTATTTTCTACAAGAGGTCTAATTGGAGCATTAGCTTTGTGTAATTTAATTTGGGCAAATAATCTAGGAGAATTGTAGAAAGAAGGAGCGGAAAAATCTCCCAAGAAAACCTTCAACGACTGTAACTTTCACTTAGTAGTTCTAATTCTGACTATTATATAGCTCTAAATATTGTACTATTCTCTTTTACGTGCGAAATTTCAAAGTAACTTGTTCTCAAACATCAATTTTTACCGTTCTTTATACTCGAAATTTTCGCCCATACTACAAAAATAAAGCAAGGGTATGTAACCAGAACGACCCTAGCACATTATCGGGCCTGTGGAAAGAACTAATAAGACAAGAAAAACAACAACAAAAGAAAAACAGGCAAAAAAAGACAAGAAAACCAGGATAGGAAAAGAAAATTAAAAAAAAAAAAAAAAATACGGGAAAAAAAAAAAGTGTTCTTAACGAAACATAGATGGCGCCAGCCGGGCTTGATAACGAAATATATCCAGGAAAGTTTTTCCGACGAATGGCAACAAGGAGTATCAGACTCCATTAGCGCGAAGTTAACCACGAACATCGGTGGTAAAGTCGCCACGCTCCTGAAGATGCCCAGAGTATGGGCGAAATTTTCGAGTATAAAGAACGGTAAAAATTGATGTTTGAATCCTAAGGCAAAGATCCAATGAGTATACCCAGCGAAAAGTGTGAGAAGTAAAGCCAGTCATCGCATACAACGGACTTTAGGACAATAACCTCAACAAAGACCGGAAAACACGTGCGTGAAATGTCCCCGTCGCTAGAAAGGAATGCCAAGGTAAGCATTATCCGCTAGTTTTCTGTACGACTGTAACTTATTGAGTCAATCCACAGATGATTCCAAGGTTTCCACAGGATTTTTAGGAAGAAGTTTGCAATTGGTGGAAAGGAGGAAATCATTGACTTTTTGATTAAGGGTATCCTTTTGGATAATGACTGGAAGGCCGACTTTATCAGCCATACATACAGTTAAATTATTAGCTTTTAGGAACTGTTTAATTTTCAAGAGCTTTGAGGCAAACTTAGTATTCATGACAGTACTTGAGTGTGCTTGCTTGATAAAGATGGCAGCAGTCTGAGTACGTATTTTATGCTGAGCATCGGAAGTGGTGTTATGAATAGCAGATTCAAGCAAGGGGGATGGTTTCCATGAGATTCTCAGTTGAAGGAGGAGCACATTTTTGGGCTTTGGTTAAGACAGTCGTCGAAGACGGAAGGCAGAACAAACGTATACAAGTTGACGAATTTAGCGGCATCCGAGGCGGGAGAGTCCACGGTTGACTCCCATTTAGCGGCATCCGAGGCGGGAGAGTCCACGGTTGACTCCCATTTAGCGGCATCCGAGGCGGGAGAGTCCACGGTTGACTCCCGTTGAGAGCTGTTGACAAAATCTGACTGTGAGCGTAAGAAACGCAATTTCTTAGCATGTTTTTTTTGTCTTCGCAGAATTTGACGGAAGAGATGGATTGATGAATCATAATCATGAACTTATCCACTAGTAACAAGTATTAATTGAAAAAAAAAACAGATCAAGATTGTGTAACATTAATGAGCCTAGCAACTTAAACGGACAATGGAAGGCATTAATAAAGATTGAACAACAGTTAAGAGGGAAAAGGAGAAAAGAGAGCAGCACTGATAATAGATGGCGCCAGAGACACAACGAAGCAGAGATTGCGACTGAAGCCCGAACCTCGATAACTTTGCTCACTTGAGCTGTGGCGGGCAGAGAGACACATTGGCCTCCTGATGACGACAGTGGCCATGTTGAAAGCGTTAGAGGATTGTGTATTACAGGCTGAATGAGGTTGGCACTTGCGGTACGGTAAGTACGGTGTTTGAATTGGATGGAGCACTTTTTTAGTCACAGTTGAGAAAGGTTTTAACTGCCTGGGAGTGTAAATAGTTTAATTATGTACATAGTGGTTTTAACTGAATGTATGAACGAGTTGTATGGTGTGTATATTTGAGTGGTTTTTATGGAGACGACGAGCTATGCTTACGTCTCAGACGGCATAATGAAACCTCCGTTTTTTGTCCAGTGAATAAAATATAAAAAAAAAAATACAAAAAAATATGATGTTTCATGCCCAGAAGAACAAATCTCATAAGCAAGGAGTCTTTCAACCTTTGAAGGCCAACTATGAGGATAATTGACGTGCTTGAAGTGTAAAGGAAAAAAAAAAAATGACCAAGAACCTTCGGGTAAGTGATTGGCCGTTTTAATGATATGGCATTATAAATCGGTGTTTGCATAATTCTCTTCCAGGTGAAGGCACAATGCATGACCTGTCGGAGTTCCAAAGCACGCAAATTGTAGGAGCCCGTCTGGTTGGTATGTCGGTAACCACAGTGGCGCAGGTATTAGGGGTTTCGAAGGTCATGACAGCATACAGTGTTCATGGCACAGCATCATCTGATATGTTGTCGTGCCTTGAACATCATCATGAAACACAACTATGAAAGGAAAACCAAACTCACTGCGAGAGACAGGAGGACATTAAAGAGGAATGTGGGCCGTAAGGAGGAAGACCACATCGACAAAAGTGACTACTGAGCTTAATGCACAACTCAAACCCAGTGTCTACCCATACCGTGCGAAGAGAATTGCATAAGCACAATATTTACGGCAGAGCTGCGATTGCAAAACCCCTGGTGTCGCAGGTGAATATGAAACAGAGACTACAGTGGTGCCAGGAACATAAAACGTGGACTGCGGATCAATGGAAACGTGTCTTGTTTTCCGATTAATCAAGTTTCTCACTATTCCCCACCACAGGACGGGTTTACGTGTGGAGAACCACCGCAGAAGCCTACAACCCAGACTGTCTCCTTCCTACAGTGATGCACGAGGGCGATTGCAAAACCCCTGGAGTCACAGCTGAATATGAAACGGAGACTACAGTGGTGCCAGGAACATAAAACGTGGACTGCGGATCAGTGGAAACGTGTTGTTTTCTGATGAATCAAGTTTCTCACTATTCCCCACCACAGGACGGGTTTACGTGTGCAGAAGCCTACAACCCAGACTGTCTCCTTCCTACAGTGAAGCATGAGGGCGATTGCAAAACCCCTGGAGTCACAGCTGAATATGAAACGCAGACTACAGTGGTGACAGGAACATAAAACGTGGACTGCGGATCAGTGGAAACGTGTTGTTTTCCGATAAATCAAGTTTCTCACTATTCCCCACCACAGGACGGGTTTACGTGTGGAGAACCCCGCAGAAGCCTACAACCCAGACTGTCTCCTTCCTACAGTGATGCATGAGGGCGATTGCAAAACCCCTGGAGTCACAGCTGAATATGAAACGGAGACTACAGTGGTGCCAGGAACATAAAACGTGGACTGCGGATCAATGGAAACATGTGTTGTTTTCCGATGAATCAAGTTTCTCACTATTCCCCACAACAGGACGGGTTTACGCGTGGAGAACCCAGACTGTCTCCTTCCTACAGTGATGCATGAGGGCGATTGCAAAACCCCTAGAGTCACAGCTGAATATGAAACGGAGACTACAGTGGTGCCAGGAACATAAAACATGTCTTGTTTTCCGATGAATCAAGTTTCTCACTATTCCCCACCACAGGACGGGTTTACGTGTGGAGAACCCCGCAGAAGCTTACAACCCAGACTGTCTCCTTCCTACAGTGATGCATGAGGGCAATTGCAAAACCCCTGGAGTCTCAGGTGAATATGAAACGGAGACTACAGTGGTGCCAGGAACATAAAACGTGGACTGCGGATCAATGGAAACGTGTTGTTTTCAGATGAATCGAGTTTCTCACTATTCCCCACCACAGGACGGGTTTACGTGTGGAGAACCCCCGCAGAAGCCTGCAACCCAGACTGTCTCCTTCCTACAGTGAAGCATGGGGGTAGTTCTGTAATGGTTCATGCCACGATCTCGTGGTTTGCAGCAGGTCCCATTATCACCTTACAAGGACGGACCACTAGCGGTGACCGTGTCACCCTTTTGGCCGACCATTTGTATTCAATGGCGCAGACGTTGTTTCCGTCACGGGATTGCACCTCTCAAGATCATCATACCCCGATTCACAGAAGTCGAACTGGTTTGAGGAACATGAGGATGAAGTTGCACACCTTCCGTGGCCTGCACAATTACCGCATTTAAACATCGTTGAGCTCCTGTGGTTTGTGTTGGAAAACAGAGTGCGATCCCGTTATCCTCCTCCGGCGTCTCTTAAGGAATTGGAGCAGTTTCTTCAGGAAGAATGGTACAACATTCCACCATCCAGGACTTGTATGCGTCCATTCCAAGGAGGATGCCAAGGGTGCTCCCACACCATATTATTTGCGTAACACCAATTGCTTCAAGGTGTTTCTATTATTTTGGACAACCCCTTTATGTACTCAGCTGTCCACATGATACAATAGGAAACGAGATTCATCATACCAAATGACCTTCCAGTCAATTTGAAAATCTCTCTGTTTCTGATACCTCCCTTCTGCTATAAGAAACTTTTTGGGTGCCATTTCTTAATTTTCACAACATACTTTTCAGCCGTTGGTGGAAGTAAGTAGCTGTTTCTATTTCTGCATGTTTTATCCATTGTAGATATAGTGTTGAATTTTTTTTTAACTGGTTCCATTGAATTCCTATTATTTTGCCGACCCGGTGGCGCAGTGGTCTAAGCGATGGCCTCTGATCCTTCGTCCGAAAGGGGTCCGGGTTCGAATCCCGGTGAGGCATGGATGTTGTGTTTGTCTTACGGCACTGGATCTCTCCCTTCCCTGGAACCAGTGACCCTAAATTAGGGACGGGCGACTGCTTATAGCCCATTGAGTTGCTCACGGTGGTCGTTAAACCTCCAATCAATCAATGGATGTTGTGTTTGTCTTACGGCACTGGCTCTCTCCCTTCCCTGGAACCAGTGACCCTAAATTAGGGACGGGCGACTGCTTATAGCCCATTGAGTTGCTCACGGTGGTCGTTAAACCTCCAATCAATCAATGGATGTTGTGTTTGTCTTACGGCTCTGGCTCTCTCCCTTCCCTGGAACCAGTGACCCTAAATTAGGGACGGGTGACTGCTTATAGCCCATTGAGTTGCTCACGGTGGTCGTTAAACTTCCAATCAATCAATGGATGTTGTGTTTGTCTTACGGCACTGGCTCTCTCCCTTCTCTGGAACCAGTGACCCTAAATTAGGGACGGGCGACTGCTTATAGCCCATTGAGTTGCTCACGGTGGTCGTCAAACCTCCAATCAATCAATGGATGTTGTGTTTGTCTTACGGCACTGGCTCTCTCCCTTCCCTGGAACCAGTGACCCTAAATTAGGGACGGGCGACTGCTTATAGCCCATTGAGTTGCTCACGGTGGTCGTTAAACCTCCAATCAATCAATGGATGTTGTGTTTGTCTTACGGCACTGGCTCTCTCCCTTCCCTGGAACCAGTGACCCTAAATTAGGGACGGGCGACTGCTTATAGCCCATTGAGTGGCTCACGGTGGTCGTTAAACCTCCAACCAAAAAAAAAAAAAAAAAAAGAAAAGAATTCCTATAAGTAGTTCTAATTCTGCCTATTAGATAGCTCTAATCATTCTACTATTCTCTTTTACGTGCAATATTTCAAAGTAACTTGTACAATATTCTAGAGGATAATGCTTACCTTGGCATTCCTTTCTAGCGATGGGAACATTTCACGCACGTGTTTTCCGGTCTTTGTTGATGTTATTGTCCTAAAAGTCCATTGTATGAGATGAATAGCTTTACTTCTCACACTTTTCGCTGGGTATACTCATTGGATCTTTGCCTTAGGATTCAAACACATCAATTTTTACCATTCTTTATACTCGATTTCGAGTATATACCCCCAAGATTGTACATTGGAAGTACGTAGTACGTAGTAGTCCCCCAAGATCGTACATTGGAAGTACGAAAAACAGATTAAAAAAAGACTTAAACAACACATATCTATCTGGCAAAAAAAAAAAAAAAAAAAAAAAGAAGCCAAAACTGCTTTAGTGCAATTCTGCATTGAAAACCGGACTTTCCCAAAATTCGATGAAATTTTTTAAAATGCTAAAAAAGAATAAAAAATCTGAAAGGCAAATGAGGAGGGAAGAAGCAATCTTAATCTATAAAAATAAAGCAAGGGTATGTAACCAGAACGAACCTAGCACATTATCTAGCCTGTGGAAAGAACTAATAAGACAAGAAAAAGAACAACAAAAGAAAAACGACAAGAAAACCAGGATGGGGGGGAAATGTTGTTTTAATGAAACATAGATGGCGCTAGCCGGGCTTGATAACGAAATATATCCAGGAAAGTATATCCGACGAATGGCAACAAGAAGTATCGGGACTCCATTAGCGCGAAGTTAACCACGAACATTGGTGGAAAAGTCGCCACGCCTTGAAGATGCCCAGAGACTGGGCGAAAATTTCGAGTATAAAGAACGGTAAAATGGTGTGTTTGAATCCTAAAGTGAAGATCCAATGAGTATACCCAGCAAAAAGTGTGTGAAGTAAAGCGATTCATCTCATACAATGGACTTTAGGACAATAACATCAACAAAGACCGGAAAACACGTGTGAAATGTTCTCATCGCTAGCAAGGAATGCCAAGGTAAGCATTATCCTCTAGAATATTGTACTGGTTCCATTGATTTTGGATAACTTTGATAAATTTTATTTGCATTGGATTGGAAAGGATTCAAAAGACGTGCTCATTACAACTGAAAAATTGGTGTGATGTTTCTTGTTTTTCTTTTCTGTGTGTATGAGAGTAATGAATAACTAATGGCTTCATCAAGTACCTGATGTAGCATTCGAAATACCCGGTGATCTCTGGCCATTGGCCAGTAAAGATTCCATTGGGCCAATGAAATATTGATGTCACTGGCCCAAGTGGCCAGTAATTTTTTTTCATTTGTTTTGGAATTTACAGGTTTTTCACTTGTTTTGGAATTTAAAGAACTGAGCCAAATTTCAAAAATAACCAGGTATGACTATGGCAGTTTTAGAGATTTTTGAAATTCTGATATTTACTACTCAAAAATTGAATATTGAATTAGGTCAGACTATACTTCAGTTTTATGAAAACTTTTTAGACTGTAGCAAACCAAAGTCCTAATTAAAATATTCATAATATTTGTACCACAAATTTGTATTTGGAATTAAGTATATACACAGCCGGACAATTGCTAAGGACGGAAGACAATAGCAACGATAGCCACCATAAAATGGAAGGCAGGAAAATGTGGAAATTAGCATAAGTGCGGGATACAGTAAGACGTGTTGTTTTGGATTGCCGAACTTGTTCGTGACGTCATAGCGCTGATAAGAGATATAAAGGATTTGACGCGTATTGACCGTTGTTGTTCAAACACAAAGTTGAAAGGGAAAGAATCAATTGACGAACTTGCAATTTTCAGTATGTCTTCCCGACATCACCTAGATGATTTTACGCGTGGCCGTATTATTGGCAAGATTGAAGAAGGGCCAAAAATAACAGATGTTGCCAGGGAGTTCGACGTCAGCCACAATGTTGTTTCAAGGCTTTGCAAATCATTTCAAACAAATGGAGAGTGTAGCAAACGTCACGGGGAGGTCGTGTTCGCAGTACGACACCTGCAGAAGATCGGTACATAGTGCTATCAACAAAAGACACCGGCGCAGCACAGCTAGTGAGGTAGCAAATCAGTTTATGGCTGCTACTGGCAAGCGGATCTCCCGAAAAACTGTCGCCAGACGTTTGCATGAAGGAGGACTACACGCCCGCCGTCCCATTGTCCAGACGTCACCGTACCGCCCGTTTGCAATGGTGCCATCAACATCGCAATTGGACTTTAACGACTGGTCTGCTGTCCTCTTCTCAGATGAGAGTAGATACAGTCTATCGTCTGATTGTCGACGACAACTGATCTGGCGTGATAGTGGTACTGCATATTGTCCAGCAAACATACAGGATATCCGACATGTAGTGTCATGGTATGGGCTGGCATCATGATCAATGGCCGTACGTCCCTCTATGTGCTTCCAACTGGGACTATGACTGGCCAACGATACATTAATGATGTTCTGCTACCTCATGTTCGCATGTTCCGTGGTGCTGTCGGTGATAGATTCATTTTCATGGACGACAACGCAACATGTCATCGAACAGTCGCTGTCCAGGAGTGTCTTGAGAGCGAAGATATTCAACGCCTCGTATGGCCAGCACGTTCTCCAGATCTGAATCCCATTGAAAATGTGTGGGATGCTTTGGGGAGGAGTCTTGCTGGTCGCCAATGCCCTCCAATAAACAAGGACACCTCATCCGTGCACTGACAGAGGAATGGGATAAATTACCCCAACAGCTGCTTGATAATGTTGTGCAAAGCATGACACGACGTGTGGAATCTTGCATCGCCCTCCATGGTGGCCATATCCCGTATTGACATCTTACGCCGGAACGCCTGCGGACAGTAATTGCATTTTTTTCACGTTTATGTATTCTGCACAAAATGGCCTGTTTGTCCCTTGAACACGTTCCAAAGTTTTCTGGATTTCAGAGCACAATAAATTGTCTTTCTTGTAATGTCCTGGCATTCTGACATTATTTTATTTCACTTGGCATCCAACCACACTTACTTTTTTATGCGCTATAAAGCCGTTTATGATCCGTCCTTAGCAATTGTCCAGCAGTGTATTACTCTTCAGTGTACTGTTCTTGATACAAATACCATATGCATATTAAATGTATTAATGTTTGTGCCATTTCAGAACCAGGAAAATGAGTGGACCACCACATTTTAGGATAAACTGGCTCTGCTGAAACTTTTTTTTTGCTGCTGCTGTTGTTTCCTAATTTCTACAACTGCTTACTGTGCTTTGTTTTATTTGTGTATTATATGAATGCATGCATGTACACATTATGTAGCTCTAAATTTGTGATATATAGCTCCAATGAAATTATACATTATTTTTTACATATTCTCATAGATGCCAACTAGTACGGATTTTCCGTAATTTTACGGATTTTTGGTTGCTGTTACGGAAGTACGGAAACACCGCTGAAATTACGGAAAATCGTCATTTGAGTTAATTTTCTGAGATAGAAAGCAAATTTTCATCAACTTAAAAATTTTTTGGTTGGTTCAAGTTTTTCTTGGGGGGGGGGGATTTAAATGCTACATTCAGGGCTGCCAGACCTGCGCCAATTGCCCCAGCCCGCGCCAAAACGTTGTTCTTGCAACATTCTGCTAAAAAAATCGCCATTGCGACGAAATTGCGCCAATTTTGCGCCAAAAGTTAAAATTTACCGGTCATCGATATTTTAGCGTTATCTTACGACATTCTAAATCGATTCAGCGGCTACTTTATAAGTGAGATTCTGTCGCGGATTTGCGGAGTCCCCTCCGTTTTTTTTTTGTCATTTTCGAGATTACTGCAAAAGTGAAGAAATTTTCGGGATATTAGTTGGGGGGGGGGGGTGGCGTCGTATTCTGGGGACGTTGTTTTGTCTTTTTTAAACGTTCGGAAACGGAAGTTAAACGAAGTGCAGATTTTTCCCGTAATCGTATTTTTTTTCTCTCGCGATGTTGCTTCTGTTCAGTATTGTTAAATATAATTTCATTGCATAATTTCAGCTTGAAATTGTAGGCAACGATTTCCGAAAACATAAGTTAGGCCGCCCGAAAATTTCCCCGTAATCTTCGGCGACGAGATTCTCACGCTGATTCGAGGAATTCCGTTTTTTTTTTTTTTTTTGTCATTTTCTAGATTAATGCAAAAGTGAAGAAATGTTCGGGATATTAGTTGGGGGTGGGGGTGGGGGGTCGTATTCCGTCTGGGGACGTTGTTTTTGTCTTTTTAAACGTTCGGAAACGGAAGTTAAACGAAGTGCAGATTTTTCCCGTAATCGTATTTTTTTCTCGCGCGACGTTGCTTCTGTTCAGTACTGTTAAATATAATTTCATTGCATAATTTCAGCTTGAAATTGTAGGCAACAATTTCCGAAAACTGAAGCTAGGCCGCCCAAAAATTTCCCCGTAATCTTCGGCGACGAGATTCTCACGCTGATTCGAGGAATTCCGTTTTTTTTTTTTTTTGTCATTTTCTAGATTAATGCAAAAGTGAAGAAATGTTCGGGATATTAGTTGGGGGGGGGTGGCGTCGTATTCTGGGGACGTTGTTTTGTCTTTTTAAACGTTCGGAAACGGAAGTTAAACGAAGTGCAGATTTTTCCCGTAATCGTATTTTTTTTCTCGCGCGACGTTGCTTCTGTTCAGTATTGTTTTATATAATTTCATTGCATAATTTCAGCTTGAAATTGTAGGCAACGATTTCCGAAAACATAAGTTAGGCCGCCCGAAAATTTCCCCGTAATCTTCGGCGACGAGATTCTCACGCTGATTCGAGGAATTCCGTTTTTTTTTTTTGTCATTTTCTAGATTAATGCAAAAGTGAAGAAATGTTCGGGATATTAGTTGGGGGGTGGGGTGGGGGGGTCGTATTCCGTCTGGGGACGTTGTTTTGTCTTTTTAAACGTTCGGAAACGGAAGTTAAACGAAGTGCAGATTTTTCCCGTAATCGTATTTTTTTTTCTCTCGCGATGTTGCTTCTGTTCAGTATTGTTAAATATAATTTCATTGCATAATTTCAGCTTGAAATTGTAGGCAACGATTTCCGAAAACATAAGTTAGGCCGCCCGAAAATTTCCCCGTAATCTTCGGCGACGAGATTCTCACGCTGATTCGAGGAATTCCGTTTTTTTTTTTGTCATTTTCTAGATTAATGCAAAAAGTGAAGAAATGTTCGGGATATTAGTTGGGGGGTGGGGTGGGGGGGGTCGTATTCCGTCTGGGGACGTTGTTTTGTCTTTTTAAACGTTCGGAAACGGAAGTTAAACGAAGTGCAGATTTTTCCCGTAATCGTATTTTTTTTTCTCTCGCGATGTTGCTTCTGTTCAGTATTGTTAAATATAATTTCATTGCATAATTTCAGCTTGAAATTGTAGGCAACGATTTCCGAAAACATAAGTTAGGCCGCCCGAAAATTTCCCCGTAATCTTCGGCGACGAGATTCTCACGCTGATTCGAGGAATTCCGTTTTTTTTTTTTTTTGTCATTTTCTAGATTAATGCAAAAGTGAAGAAATGTTCGGGATATTAGTTGGGGGTGGGGGTGGGGGGTGGGGGTGGGGGGGTCGTATTCCGTCTGGGGACGTTGTTTTGTCTTTTTAAACGTTCGGAAACGGAAGTTAAACGAAGTGCAGATTTTTCCCGTAATCGTATTTTTTTTTCTCTCGCGATGTTGCTTCTGTTCAGTATTGTTAAATATAATTTCATTGCATAATTTCAGCTTGAAATTGTAGGCAACGATTTCCGAAAACATAAGTTAGGCCGCCCGAAAATTTCCCCGTAATCTTCGGCGACGAGATTCTCACGCTGATTCGAGGAATTCCGTTTTTTTTTTTTTTGTCATTTTCTAGATTAATGCAAAAGTGAAGAAATGTTCGGGATATTAGTTGGGGGTGGGTGGGTGGGGGGTCGTATTCCGTCTGGGGACGTTGTTTTGTCTTTTTAAACGTTCGGAAACGGAAGTTAAACGAAGTGCAGATTTTTCCCGTAATCGTATTTTTTTTTCTCTCGCGATGTTGCTTCTGTTCAGTATTGTTAAATATAATTTCATTGCATAATTTCAGCTTGAAATTGTAGGCAACGATTTCCGAAAACATAAGTTAGGCCGCCCGAAAATTTCCCGTAATCTTCGGCGACGAGATTCTCACGCTGATTCGAGGAATTCCGTTTTTTTTTTTTTTTTTTTTTTTGTCATTTTCTAGATTAATGCAAAAGTGAAGAAATGTTCGGGATATTAGTTGGGGGTGGGGGGTGGGGGGGTCGTATTCCGTCTGGGGACGTTGTTTTGTCTTTTTTAAACGTTCGGAAACGGAAGTTAAACGAAGTGCAGATTTTTCCCGTAATCGTATTTTTTTTCTCTCGCGATGTTGCTTCTGTTCAGTATTGTTAAATATAATTTCATTGCATAATTTCAGCTTGAAATTGTAGGCAACGATTTCCGAAAACATAAGTTAGGCCGCCCGAAAATTTCCCCGTAATCTTCGGCGACGAGATTCTCACGCTGATTCGAGGAATTCCGTTTTTTTTTTTTTTGTCATTTTCTAGATTAATGCAAAAGTGAAGAAATGTTCGGGATATTAGTTGGGGGTGGGTGGGGGGGGTCGTATTCCGTCTGGGGACGTTGTTTTGTCTTTTTAAACGTTCGGAAACGGAAGTTAAACGAAGTGCAGATTTTTCCCGTAATCGTATTTTTTTTCTCGCGCGACGTTGCTTCTGTTCAGTATTGTTTTATATAATTTCATTGCATAATTTCAGCTTGAAATTGTAGGCAACGATTTCCGAAAACATAAGTTAGGCCGCCCGAAAATTTCCCCGTAATCTTCGGCGACGAGATTCTCACGCTGATTCGAGGAATTCCGTTTTTTTTTTTTTTTGTCATTTTCTAGATTAATGCAAAAGTGAAGAAATGTTCGGGATATTAGTTGGGGGGTGGGGTGGGGGGGGGTCGTATTCCGTCTGGGGACGTTGTTTTGTCTTTTTAAACGTTCGGAAACGGAAGTTAAGCGAAGTGCAGATTTTTCCCGTAATCGTATTTTTTTTTCTCTCGCGATGTTGCTTCTGTTCAGTATTGTTAAATATAATTTCATTGCATAATTTCAGCTTGAAATTGTAGGCAACGATTTCCGAAAACATAAGTTAGGCCGCCCGAAAATTTCCCCGTAATCTTCGGCGACGAGATTCTCACGCTGATTCGAGGAATTCCGTTTTTTTTTTTTTTTTTGTCATTTTCTAGATTAATGCAAAAGTGAAGAAATGTTCGGGACATTAGTTGGGGGTGGGGGTGGGGGGGGGTCGTATTCCGTCTGGGGACGTTGTTTTGTCTTTTTAAACGTTCGGAAACGGAAGTTAAACGAAGTGCAGATTTTTCCCGTAATCGTATTTTTTTTCTCTCGCGATGTTGCTTCTGTTCAGTATTGTTAAATATAATTTCATTGCATAATTTCAGCTTGAAATTGTAGGCAACGATTTCCGAAAACATAAGTTAGGCCGCCCGAAAATTTCCCCGTAATCTTCGGCGACGAGATTCTCACGCTGATTCGAGGAATTCCGTTTTTTTTTTTTTTTTTTTTGTCATTTTCTAGATTAATGCAAAAGTGAAGAAATGTTCGGGATATTAGTTGGGGGTGGGGGTGGGGGTCGTATTCCGTCTGGGGACGTTGTTTTGTCTTTTTAAACGTTCGGAAACGGAAGTTAAACGAAGTGCAGATTTTTCCCGTAATCGTATTTTTTTTCTCGCGCGACGTTGCTTCTGTTCAGTATTGTTTTATATAATTTCATTGCATAATTTCAGCTTGAAATTGTAGGCAACGATTTCCGAAAACATAAGTTAGGCCGCCCGAAAATTTCCCCGTAATCTTCGGCGACGAGATTCTCACGCTGATTCGAGGAATTCCGTTTTTTTTTTGTCATTTTCTAGATTAATGCAAAAGTGAAGAAATTTTCGGGATATTAGTTGGGGGGGGGTGGCGTCGTATTCTGGGGACGTTGTTTTGTCTTTTTAAACGTTCGGAAACGGAAGTTAAACGAAGTGCAGATTTTTCCCGTAATCGTATTTTTTCTCGCGCGACGTTGCTTCTGTTCAGTATTGTTTTATATAATTTCATTTCATAATTTCAGCTTGAAATTGTAGGCAACAATTTCCGAAAACATAAGTTAGGCCGCCCGAAAATTTCCCCGTAATCTTCGGCGACGAGATTCTCACGCTGATTCGAGGAATTCCGTCTTTTTTTTTTTTTGTTATCATTTGGACCATGTACGAAATCGATGCATAACTGAACTTAAATTTTGGGAGGATTGGTGGCGGCGGGTGGTGGTGGTGGGGGGTCGTTTTCTCCGTCGGAGGACGGAATTTCATCCTTCGAAAACGGAAAGTAGACGGAGGTAAGATTTATCTGGTAATCGTAATTTTTTTTTCTCGCGATGTTTCCTCTACCCAGTATTGTTAGATATCATTTTATTCCATAAATATTTGTATTTCAGCTTGGATAAATTTCCGAAAACTGAAGGCTCGAAAAACCATTATTTTAAGCCATATTTCCCGATTCAGCGATTGCAAAAAAATATTTGTGTGGAGGCTACTGCACTAATTCAGCACATGGCCAGTGTTTCTGCAAGTAACATCGTATCTAAAGTTATAAAAAAAGTCCTTTCCCCCCCCCCTTACCCCCACACACCTTGAGCTTATTTTAGTGGCATGTGAGATCTTTTCTATGTAAGAAATTCTAAAATGGGAAAACAAATAAAATAAATAATAAGAACATTTATTTTCTTCATTCATTTTATTTCCTAGTAGTTTATTCTTTCACATTAATTTTGATTATACTTTGATTATTAAATCTTGTATTTCTATAGTATTTCGCCTGTGCATGCCCCAGACCCAAGCATAATTATTTTACATATCTGTTCAATTTTTTAAGACAGTTATTTCCCAGTAGTTATCATGGTTCCGTGGACTTAAACTTCCAAAATCTGCAGTGAGCTATGTTGAGATAAACTGTAAATAAATTTTTAAAGAATTTACGAAAAATGCAATTCATGAGACTACCCTTATAGGTTGTCTTGTCTTATGTTATAAATGTGATTTTAATTAAACTATACATAATATCTAAGGTATTTTACCTGATATTGTCAAAGTATTTCTCACGTTGTTTGCTCTGTGAGGCACGTGCTCCCGGCCCCCGAGAGGTCTCTTACGTTACGGACTTTTGGTTAGTCTCATCTCACGAGTAAAAGCCGTCTTTGTGCGGATAATTGAAAGTAAAATAAAACTCGGCTTAGCTTAAATCAAATTAACTCATATTATGAGACATCAATTTAATAAAACCTTATGTTATCTTAAAAACAGATTAAAAGACATGAGTACTTTCGGGCCATCGCATGGCCCATCTTCAGATGGAACAGCCAAATTGACAAGATCCGCATAATATACACACACACATGAACGCGTCAGTCGGTTTTTGTACATATATGCAAAGAAGGAAGGTATTCCTCCCGGCACATTATCCCACGGTTATAGGTAATTCAAAGCCCCTAGAATTAGAGTTAATTAATACCTTATAGGCATTGGGGAGCTCATACGGCATATAGTCATTACAAAAAATATTTTGTGAGTGAAAAATGAACATGCTCTCAGTAAGAAACAGCGTGCTACGATTTTTAGGGGTAACCACAATTTTAAAATTTTCCCAGTCCGGATATAAAATCCCTTTTGTAACTTCCCTAGCAAGTGCAGTGTTGGTACCTCCTGTCTGGATATTATATTTATGTTCCTTGACCCTGCAAGACAAATTCCGTCCGGTCGATCCTATATAGACAGATTGAGTAGTTCCGAAAACATCTTTCAATGGAACACAATAGACACCCCATCTTTGTAAAATATCCGTCGGGGTCCTGTCCTTTCTAACAAGTGGTAGTATATTAAGGGAGCGAGTGCCGAAATCCAATCCAAATTTCCGGCAAATGTTACGAAGAGGTTGAGTAATTGAAGGGATGTAATCGATGGAAGCAATGAAACGAAATGGTGTGGGCAGAAACGGTTGTAACGTAGTAGCAAGTTTACTTTTAACTCGGGAATGGATCCAGTTAAAAACGTATTCAGGATATCCAAATTGGGAGGCGAACGACGAGACCCATTGTAGTTCTGTAACGCGTGCAGTACGAGTTGAGGAGTTATAAAAAGTACGAGTTGGTTAGTTATAAAAAATTATAAAAAGTACGAGTTGGTTAGTTATAAAAAATTTTGCAGAAATAAAACAGTCAGGTTATATATTTTCAGTTCCACATTCATTCACTTGCCCAGTCAAACGTTTAAAATTTACTATTAATTAAAAGATTTTAGTAGAAAGAGTTATACTCACCGGGTCAGGAGAAGTCTCACACGTGGTTCCTTGTTGTGGCGAGCGCTTTCTGCGGTGCGTTTACCGCCATCTTCGGGCCATTATTTCTACACCAGGGTTCCTCGTGTGTGTGTGGTTTTGGAGTGTCGGGAATCGATGGGAAAGTTTGCTGCCTGTGTATGTGTTAGGTGATTTGTTTCCAATGTGTCGCCATCTATTGGATGAGTTGGTAGGTATCGGTCGTAAGTATAGTGTGTGTCTCTATGTGTTAGATTATTTGTTTCTAATGTGTCGCCACCTATTGGATGAGTTGGTAGGTATCGGTCGTAAGTATAGACACACACTATACTTACGACTGATACCTACCAACTCATCCAGTAGATGGCGACACATTGGAAACCAATCACCTAACACATACAGGCAGCAAACCTTCCCGTCGATTCCCGACATGCAACTCCAAAACCACACACACGCCTGGAACCCTCGTGTAGAAATAATAACCCAAAGATGGCGGTAAATGTACCGCAGAAAGCGCTCTCCATAACAACGAACCACGTGTGAGACGTCTCCTGACCCGATGAGTATAACTCTTTCTACTAAAATCTTTTAATTAATAGTAAATTTTAAACGTTTGACTGGGCAAGTGAATGAATGTGGAACTGAAAATATATAACCTAACTGTTTTATTTCTGCAAAATTTTTTATAACTAACCAAGGTCCGTAACGTAAGAGACCTCTCGGGGCCGGGAGAACGTGCTTCACAGAGCAAACAATGTGAGAAATACTTTGACAATATCAGGTAAAATACCTTAGATATTATGTATAGTTTTAAAGAATTGTTCAAAATGTAGAAGTAATTACATTGGACTTCTTTGTAACATAAGTTATCATGTTAACTACATTGCTTCTTTTTCTGAAAGTTAAGTTGTAGAATTCAAAACTTCTCTGAAATAATCATTCAAAATAAACACATACATTTTTGCTCTTTGTCACATGGCCTGCTAGTCCCATTTCATTTTGTCACATGGCCTGCTAGTCCCATTTCATTTTGTCAATTGGCCAGCTAGTCCCATTTCATTTTGTCAGTTGGCGAGCCAGTCCTTATTTCATTTTGTCATGTGGCCTGCCAGTCCTATTTCGTTTTGTCACATGGTCAGCCAGTCCCATTTCATTTTGTCACATTACCTGCCACTCCCATTTCATTTTTTCAATTGACCAGCCAGTACCATTTTATTTATTAATTGGCCTGCCAGTCCGATTTCATTTAGTCATGTGGTATGCCCGTCCTGTTCCATTTTTGGTGAGACATACCAGTCCTATTCCAGTTTGTCATGTGGCCAGCCAGTCTCATTTCATTTTGTCATGTGGCGAGTGAGTCCCATTTCATTTTTTTTGTGGTATGCCAGTTCTATTTCATTTTGTCATGTGAACTGCTAGACCCATTTCATTTTGTCAATTGGCATACTAGTCCCATTTCATTTTGTCACATGGCCAGCCAGTCCCATTTCATTATCTCAATTGGCATACCAGTCTATATTTCATTTTGTCACATGACCAGCCAGTCCCATTTCATTTTGTCATGTGGCATGACAGTCCTGTTCCATTTTTGTTGTGACATGCCAGTCTCATTTCATTTTCCTTGTGATATACCAGTCCTATTTCATTTTGTCATGTGAACTGCTAGTCCCATTTCATTTTGTCAATTGGCATACCAGTCCCATTTCATTTTGTCATATGGCCAGCCGGTCCGTTTCATTTTCTCAATTGGCATACCAGTCTATATTTTATTTTGTCACATGACCAGCCAGTCCCATTTCATTTTGTCATGCGGCCAGCCAGTCTCATTTCATTTTGTCATGTGGCTAGCGAGAATCAATTCATTTTGTGGTGGCATGCCAGTCCCATTTCATGTGGAATGCCAGTCCCATATCATTTTCCTTGTGGTATGCCAGTCCTATTCCATTTTGTCATGTGAACTGCCAGTCCTATTCCATTCTGTCTTGTGGCCTCCCCAGTCCCATTTCATTTCTCATGTGGCCTGCAATTCAGAGAAGGTTGAATATGTCAGTCCATGCCATGATGTGTTGCTTCTGCTTCGAGGCAGTGAAAAGTAGGACCACATATTGTTAAGTTAGTTTGCATGATAACTTGTCCATTGAGTGCAGATAAATATTTTGATTCTGAACAAATTTAAGCAAATCCTGTAAAAACTATAATTCATACCACAGTGGAGATCCTTTTTCAGCACTGTAAACTCATATTTCTGATGTACTCTGCAGAATCTGGCATTAATTGAAGTTTAGATAAAGCCATACTCTAAGTGATCATCTGTTTATATAAGTAAATTGTAACTAATGTTTGTATTTGTATGCAAATAAATCATTTTTATGTACATTTTAGCCATTAAATCCTAATCCTGATGGCAAGTGGATGAACTACTTTAAAGACAACGAAGTTCTCTTACAAATTAATAAGGATGTAAGGTATGGTATTTAAAATATTTGTGCTTGTTCATTTATTCCACTGTGTTGAGTATTTTTTTGTTTATAGAAAATGTGTGTTTTAATCATAAATGAGATTTTTCTGTGGATTTGCGGAATTTCACTTTTTTGTCATCATTTGGGTTATTCTTGAGATCGATGCAAAAGTGAAGAGAATTTGGTGAGAAGTGAAAAAACCATGAGGAATAACCACTCACTCACCATAAAGATCATGGTAACCTCCAATGACCACACACTTCCAACACGTCATTCATCGTGATGTAACTGGGCTTCCACAGGTTTACAGACTTCTTGCTTACGCTTCTTATTTTCGGGTGTGAAACATCGTTTTTTTTTTTCTCCTTTGCCTTATAAGATGTTACTATAATGCTTGTCAATTCGATAAAAATCACACATACAACTCATTCATACAATTCAAGTAAAAACTATGTACATAAACCTTACATTCACAGGTGATTAAACCTTGGTCAACTCTAATTATGGAACTCCTCCTTCTGTTTCACAACCTCTGCTACTCCCACTGCAAGTGTCACACCCATTCAGCCCCGCACATCCAATCCTCTAGTACTTTCGACAGGCCCCTGTCATCTTCAGGAGGCCGGTGTGTCTCACCCGCCCACCACAGCTCAAGTGAGCAGAGCCATCGAGGCCTGGGCTCCAGTCGCTATCTCTGAATCGTTGTGTCTCTGGCGCCATCTATTGTCCCTGCTGCTCTTTTTCCCTCTTTCTTTTATGCTGCTGTTCAATTTTTATTAGGGTTTTCCATTGTTCGTTTAGGTTACTTGGCTCATTAATGTTGCATAATCTTGATCTGTTTTTTTCAATTAACACTGATTCTGCAATTCTTAACTGCTTTTCGTTTTTACAGCTCTTAATAATTTTAATATCTTCAAAACCTTGGACATTTTTGATTTTCCATACAGTATTGGGTCAATGCTGTCTTAGCCTCTTTTTATTCCAATTATTAATATGCTGGTTCAATCTATACTTTAATTTATTCTTGGTGCTGCCTATATATGACACAGGTGGTTGCTGGTTTATTGGGATTTCATAAATTCCTGCTCTATCTAATTGGCTAATTTTTTCATTTTTAATCACTAAATTTTTTACAGTAAGTACCTGATTTCCTACCTGTATGCCATACTTGCCACAAACTTTATTAATTTCTGCTGAAACATTTTCTATATATGGTATTGCTCCCACATATTTTACAAGTTTTTTATCAGTCTTGACCTTATTGTAACCTTGAGTTACTTCATAAATCCATTTTTTAATACCTGTTTAGGGTATCCAAAGCATATGCAATTTTTTCAATATATTCAATTTCTTCCTTTCTATACTGTTCAATTGATGAATGTGTTAAACTTCTTTTAATTAGTGTTTTAACACTATTTCTTTTATGTGTTAATGGATGTGATGACTGAAATGGTATAAGTACTGGGATATATGAAGATTTTCTATGCACTCTGAATTGTATATTCTCCTCTGTTTTAACAATCAAACGTCCAAAAATGCCAAAGTATTGTCATGTTCTTGTTCTACTGTCAGTTCAATAGATGGATAAATTTCACTATACTTTTTTGTCAAGTCCTCAAGTTCATCATTTTTTAGCCTGGATAACAGAAAAATGTCATCAACATATCTGCAGTATATCAGTGGTGGATCCTCGAGTTTACTTATTATTTTTTCCTCAATGTCACTCATTATAATTTCAGCAAATAAAGTTGACAGTGGTGACCCCATAGGTCCACCATGATTTTGTTTGTACATCTTGTTGTTAAACTTAAAAATGTTATTTTCATATATGTACAATAAAATTTCTCTTAACTCCTCTATTTGTATTGCATTCATTGTCTGTAGCACATACAATTTTTCAATAATTATTTCTATTGCCTGAGGTACTGGTGTGCTAGGAAAAGTACCTCAGGCAATAGAAATAATTATTGAAAAATTGTATGTGCTACAGACAATGAATGCAATACAAATAGAGGAGTTAAGAGAAATTTTATTGTACATATATGAAAATAACATTTTTAAGTTTAACAACAAGATGTACAAACAAAATCATGGTGGACCTATGGGGTCACCACTGTCAACTTTATTTGCTGAAATTATAATGAGTGACATTGAGGAAAAAATAATAAGTAAACTCGAGGATCCACCACTGATATACTGCAGATATGTTGATGACATTTTTCTGTTATCCAGGCTAAAAAATGATGAACTTGAGGACTTGACAAAAAAGTATAGTGAAATTTATCCATCTATTGAACTGACAGTAGAACAAGAACATGACAATACTTTGGCATTTTTGGACGTTATGATTGTTAAAACAGAGGAGAATATACAATTCAGAGTGCATAGAAAATCTTCATATATCCCAGTACTTATACCATTTCAGTCATCACATCCATTAACACATAAAAGAAATAGTGTTAAAACACTAATTAAAAGAAGTTTAACACATTCATCAATTGAACAGTATAGAAAGGAAGAAATTGAATATATTGAAAAAATTGCATATGCTTTTGGATACCCTAAACAGGTATTAAAAAAATGGATTTATGAAGTAACTCAAGGTTACAATAAATAAGGTCAAGACTGATAAAAAACTTGTAAAATATGTGGGAGCAATACCATATATAGAAAATGTTTCAGCAGAAATTAATAAAGTTTGTGGCAAGTATGGCATACAGGTAGGAAATCAGGTACTTACTGTAAAAAATTTAGTGATTAAAAATGAAAAATTAGCCAATTAGATAGAGCAGGAATTTATGAAATCCCAATAAACCAGCAACCACCTGTGTCATATATAGGCAGCACCAAGAATAAATTAAAGTATAGATTGAACCAGCATATTAATAATTGGAATAAAAAAGAGGCTAAGACAGCATTGACCCAATACTGTATGGAAAATCAAAAGTGTCCAAGGTTTTGAAGATATTAAAATTATTAAGAGCTGTAAAAACGAAAGCAGTTAAGAATTGCAGAATCAGTGTTAATTGAAAAACAGATCAAGATTATGCAACATTAATGAGCCAAGTAACCTAAACGAACAATGGAAAGCCCTAATAAAAATTGAACAGCAGCGTAAAAAGAAAGAGGGAAAAAAGAGCAGCAGGGACAATAGATGGCGCCAGAGACACAACGATTCAGAGATAGCGACTGAGCCCAGGCCTCGATGGCTCTGCTCACTTGAGCTGTGGTGGGCGGGTGAGACACACCTGCCTCCTGAAGATGACAGGGGCCTGTCGAAAGTACTAGAGGATTGGATGTGCGGGGCTGAATGGGTGTGACACTTGCAGTGGGAGTAGCAGAGGTTGTGAAACAGAAGGAGGAGTTCCATAATTAGAGTTGACCAAGGTTTAATCACCTGTGAATGTGAGGTTTATGTACATAGTTTTTACTTGAATTGTATGAATGAGTTGTATGTGTGATTTTTATCGAATTGACAAGCATTATAGTAACATCTTATAAGGCAAAGGAGAAAAAAAAAAAAAAACGATGTTTCACACCCGAAAATAAGAAGCGTAAGCAAAGAAGTCTGTAAACCTGTGGAAGCCCAGTTACATCACGATGAATGACGTGTTGGAAGTGTGTGGTCATTGGAGGTTACCATGATCTTTATGGTGAGTGAGTGGTTATTCCTCATGTTTTTTTCATTTATGAATTGCACGTAAACTATGCGCACTTTGCAAGAGGTTAATACCTTAAAAGTGCAAATATAATAATTGGTGAGAAGTGTCTTATATCTGGAAATGATATTATTTCTTCTTTCAAAAACCGAAGTTAAATGGAGTGAAGATTTTTCCCATAATCATAATTTTTTCTCGTGGTGCCTCCGACCAGTGTTGTTAAATATAATTTTATTGCAAGAATGTTTGTTTTCGAGATTGAAACTGTGGGCAGCAATTTCCGAAAACAGAAGTTACATAGTGCAGAAATTATTGTGCAATCTGTAGGCATCAGATTCTTCTGTGAGTTCGAGCAATTCTGCCTTTTCTGTTATCATTTAGGTTATTCTTGGGCTCAGTGCACAACTAAACAGAAATTTTAGGGTGATTGGTGGTTGTGGGAGCTAGGCAAGGGAGTTGTTTTCCATCTAAACACAGAATGTCAACTTTCAGAAATGGAAAGTAGATGGAGTGAAGATTTCTCCTGTAATCGTTTTCTTTCTTCCTTTTTACTCACAATGTCCTTTCTACTGTAATACACTGCCGGACAATTGCTAAGGACAGATGACAATGGCAACGATAGCAACCATAAAATGGAAGGCAGGAAAATGTGGAAATTAGCATAAGTGCGGGATACAGTAAGACGTGTTGTTTTGGATTGCCGAACTTGTTCGTGACGTCATAGCGCTGATAAGAGATATAAAGGATTTGACGCATATTGACCGTTGTTGTTCAAACGCAAAGTTGAAAGGGAGAGAATCGATTGACGAACTTGCAATTTTCAGTATGTCTTCCCGACATCACCTTGATGATTTTACGTGTGGCCGTATTATTGGCAAGATTGAAGAAGGGCGAAAAATAACAGATGTTGCCAGGGAGTTCGACGTCAGCCACAGTGTTGTTTCAAGGCTTTGGAAATCATTTCAAACAAATGGAGAGTGTAGCAAACGTCACGGGGAGGTCGTGTTCGCAGTACGACACCTGCAGAAGATCGGTACATAGTGCTATCAACAAAAAGACACCGGCGCAGCACAGCTAGTGAGGTAGCAAATCAGTTTATGGCTGCTGCTGGCCTGATAACAACTGGTCTGCTGTCCTCTTCTCAGATGAGAGTAGATACAGTCTATCGTCTGATTGTCGACGACAACTGATCTGGCGTGATAGTGGTACTGCATATTGTACAGCAAACATACAGGAAAGGGACCGATATCCGACATGTAGTGTCATGGTATGGGCTGGCATCATGATCAGTGGCTGTACGTCCCTCCATGTGCTTCTGACTGGGACTATGACTGGCCAACGATACATTAATGATGTTTTGCTACCTCATGTTCGCATGTTCCGTGGTGCTGTCGGTGATAGATTCATTTTCATGGACGACAACGCAACATGTCATCGAACAGTCGCTGTCCAGGAGTGTCTTGAGAGCGAGGATATTCAACGCCTCGTATGGCTAGCACGTTCTCCAGATCTGAATCCCATTGAAAATGTGTGGGATGCTTTGGGGAGGAGTCTTGCTGGTCGCCAATGCCCTCCAATAAACAAGGACACCCTCATCCGTGCACTGACAGAGGAATGGGATAAATTACCCCAACAGCTGCTTGATAATGTTGTGCAAAGCATGACACGACGTGTGGAATCTTGCATCGCCCTCCATGGCGGCCATATCCCGTATTGACATCTTACGCCGGAACGCCTGTGGACGGTAATTGCATTTTTTCACGTTTACGTATTCTGCACAAAATGGCCTGTTTGTCCCTTGAACACGTTCCAAAGCCTTCTGGATTTCAGAGCACAATAAATTGTCTTTCTTGTAATGTCCTGGCATTCAGACATTATTTTATTTCACTTGGCATCCAACCACACTTACTTTTTTATGCGCTCTATAGCCGTTTATGATCCGTCCTTAGCAATTGTCCAGCAGTGTATAAATATTTGTCTATCAGTTTGAAAATGGGGGGGGGGGGGGGGGTGTTCCGAAAACAAAAGTTGGATGGAACAAAGATTTCTGCTGTACGAGGGGATGCTGATAAGTTCTCGGCCTCACCAAGAAGGAAATGGGCTAGAGCCATGAAACTTTATACACTCTCCACATATTCACTCCAAAGTTCAGCACACTTGGCACAGCATTTCTGGAGTTTCTTTAACCCTTCCCCAAAAAAATCTGAAGTCTGATCACTGAGATACTTCTCTGCTGCTGATATCACCTCCGAATCATTCGAAAAATGCTTCCTTTTCAAACTTTTTTTAGGTTTGGGAACAGGAAATAGTACGATGGAGCAAGGTCTGGTGAGTAGGGTGGATGATCTATGCACTTAAATCCCGGATCTCTCAAAACATCCTTGACTTGTGAGCGGCACATTGTCCTGCAAAAAGAGAACACCTTTCCGCAGTTTTCCTCGCCTTTTTTTCCTTCAGCGCCTCCTTTAATCGGCACAGCAAGTTGGAATAGTATTCAGCATTTATTGTTTGGCCCTCCGGGAGATAGTCAGTCAGTAAAACGCCTTCCGAATTCCAAAAAAAAAAAAAACGTTGCCATGACCTTCGTTGCAGACTTTTGAGTCATGAACATGGCTGCCATTCTTCCGTCGGGACGGATTTCCGTCTTTTGAAGATTTTGGACACCCGTTATGATTGTTAGAATATTTTAAAATTCTGTTTTCGTTTTTTCTCCGAAAGTTGTGTATTTCTGTGATCATTGAAATTGTGGAGTTGCACCAAATGTTTTAAAAGTGATCAAAATGTTTTAAAAAGTTCATCGCGATTGCACACCTGCCAAAGTTTCCGTATTTTGGCAGATCTCTTCCGGTTGGAAAGTACAAGGAGTGTTCAAATGAAAAGGTACGAAACTACACTGTGGGTATAAATGAAGACTTTATTCAAAGTATACACCATAGGCCGTAGCACAACGATCCCATTGATTAACGAGCCGAAGGATTCCTTGTTCCCAGAATTCCTGTGGCCGTGACGAGACCCAGTCCTGCACAGCGTCCTTGAGTTCGTCGTCCGAGTGGAAGCGCTTCCCTTTCAGATGTTTTTTCAGGGGACCAAACACATGGAAATCGCAGGGCGACATGTCCGGGCTGTAGGGCGGATGGTCAAACTGCTCCCACTGGAACTTGGCCAGTTCCGCGTGTGTGACCCTGGAGACGTGAGAACGCGCGTTATCATGGAGCAGAACCACACCCTTCGCGATGAATAGCGGCCGGTGTAACACCTTCCGCTGTCAGAAATCGGATAACGCCTCGCTGCTCCTCAATCGTCGAATTTTGCAATATGAACGCCATCCTGTCCTCACACGCACTGCTGCGTCAGTTGGACGGCGCTCTTTATAAGAGCCTCTGCTCTCTGCTGCGCATGCGGGCGCCCGCGCATGCTACGATCCGCGCCAGCGACTCCAATCGCATCCCTAGATGTGTCGCTACGTTCTCCCATAGCGGCATAGGCAAATCTGTTAACGGTTGCGTTCTTATGACGTTTCGTACCTTTTCATTTGAACACCCCTAGTACGTTTTTCGGGGTTCATCACATTTTCTGGAAGTTCGTCGTAAATGCGCAGTCTAGGGGACGTGAGAATGCTCCGTGATTTTCCGCGTTTTGAATTTTTCTGAAGGAGTCTTTTTATTACTGTTTCTCTTCCTGGATGTATTCCTCATTTTTTATTGTTTCCAGTGATGTTCATTTATTTTTCCGTAACCGTGCAAAATAACGACTTCGCATTTTTAAAGAATTTTTCTAAGCGGAATGCTTGCTTTCCTACTTCGTAGTCTCTGCTTCAAAATAAATCAGTTGGGCTTGCATTTTTACACTCCAATTTTTGTAAGCGAAATATTTCAAACTCGGTTCATGATGTGTCCGTGAAAGAATCGGTTTTATCTCCGTGACCCGTAAAATCGTATTCAAGGCAGAGGGACTACCTCAGTACCGATTTTTTAAATTAATTTAACTTAAAATGCATGTTTTGCCATTCCTTAGTCATCTCTTGCTGCATCAAATCATCGAGCAGACATTTTGCCATTTTCTTAATGAAGTTAAAGTTCAAAAACGCCACTACTTACTCATTGTGCAGATAATACTGTTGCGTATCACTATGTACGGCTACGGGCAGTTTAAGTTCCGATTTTGAACTTTAATTTTTTATTAAACAAAAGGAAAAACGCTTGGACCTTTTATTTCTTGATATAGCAAACAGTGATTAAGGAAATGCTGCGAAAAGAGCTGCACGGATCACCAAAATGGCAGTGTAGGGGTGGAAGCTCATTATGTTAATTAATGGCTCATTGGCCCAACAACACCGACTTCCCTGCACTGATGAAAATTCCCCACAGCTGGAAGGAAAACTATTTATAAGGTTCTTTTTGTCTGGAGTCTGTCTATCAACGAAAAGTTGAAGACAGCCCGGCGTTCTTTCTCTCCCAGCTTTATGTTAATTAATGGCTCATCGACCCAACAACACCGACTTCTCTGCACTGATGAAAATTCCCCACAGCAGGAAGGAAAACTATTTATAAGGTTCTTTTTGTCTGGAGTCTGTCTATCAACGAAAAGTTGAAGACAGCCCGGCGTTCTTTCTCTCCCAGCTTTATGTTAATTAATGGCTCATCAGCCCAACAACACCGACTTCCCTGCACTGATGAAAATTCCCCACAGTAGGAAGGAAAACTATTTATAAGGTTCTTTTTGTCTGGAGACTGTCTATCAACGAAAAGTTGAAGACAGCCCGGTGTTCTTTCTCTCCCAGCTTTACTATAAATCTGCTATTCAGGAGAGGGGAAGTAAAAATAATGGCAAGACAATTCCAAGCATGAATTCTCTCTCAGGCTTGTTGAAAACTTAACAAAACATATAATCAAAAGTAATCGTTCTGGCAGCTATTGTTCCTGGACCTGAGTTCCTACAAATGCAGTTCCATGAAAAATGATCAGAGTTTCATTAAAGAATACTCATTCCTGCTAACACTCTTTGCCCATTCTTTTCCTATCACAGGCGTGAAAGGTTTTAATTGTCGTAGCCTTCCGTTCGCCTCCCTTCCTTTGTTCCGGAAGCTATGCCTCGTGTTCTGTCCCGAACACGTGTCCTCTAAAATCACTTTCTCCATACATCTTTCCAGACCCACGTGCCTGCTTCCAACTACGATCGTTTTTCCCCGTGCTCTAGCTGGCACGTTCTCTCACCAACTTTCTTTTTCCCAGCGCTGACATCCAGCACTGTCTAACCGTTCCCCGGTTTCGCTGTCCGTGCTGTCTCCCAGCACCCTTCGACCGTTTCACAGCCCACGCTGTCCATCGACCATTCTCCGCGCTCGCTCCCCCATCAACTGTCTTCTTTTCTTCGCTCCTATCCTGAAGTTTTTTTTTCCCCCGATCCTTTTCCTCGCCTATGATTGGCTCCTGCCACCCTTGCCTGAGGCACTCCTCTTCTTCCTAATCTGAGAACGCAAAGAGCGGGCGACCCCCCACTTCTTGGTGCCCCCTTCCCCTTCTCCCTGACATGTGCCTTTGGCCGCTGACCTTGGGCTATTCTCCCGTTGACCTCTAGCTCCCGTGTGCCCTGCAGCTTGCATTCCCCCTGGCCAGGAACAATGGCGGTGCTTCCGTGAATACAATTGTCATGACAAATAGGCACATTGGAATGTCGCCTGGTCTGGTACATTTCCACGTTTTACATCCGTTTCTAAATAATGCACATTGAAATAGTTGTTCTGAAATGTTCATATCTTGCAAGATCGATGGGATTTAATGTCCATCACACAATTTACATAGGGGCGTAATTTCTCGCCCCTACAGGCAGTATTCAGTTTTTTGTCTTGTCAACTTATAATGTTGAGGGAGGTAGTTAAATATATATTCCTTTTTTTATTTTTTTTTCCCCTTGTTACATTAATTGATATAGCCCAACTCCTTACACTGTGTCTCGATTTTCAGTCTTGGCGTAAGCACTTTAGTGGCACCCATGGTCTTGAATTTCTTTGGCCATGGAGAGCCCGAATGCCGCCACTGCAGGGGCTGTTTTTCGTCTGTGGATCGTCGTGATGTAACCACGTTTCATCAACATTGACAAGTCACTGCAAACATTATTACCAGATCGATCAAAATGCTGCAAAAAGCCGCCCCGTTGGCGCAGTGGTCTTAAGGCGCTCGCCCCTGATCAATCGTCCGTAAAGGGTCTGGGTTCGAATTCCGGTGAGGCATGGATGTTGTGTTTGTCTTACGGCACTGGCTCTCTCCCTTCCCTGGAACCAGTGACCCTAAATAAGGGACGGGCGACTGCTTATAGCCCATTGAGTTGCTCACGGTGGTCGTTAAACCTCCAATCAATCAATGGATGTTGTGTTTGTCTTACGGCATTGGCTCTCTCCCTTCCCTGGAACCAGTGACCCTAAATTAGGGACAGGCGACTGCTTATAGCCCATTGAGTTGCTCACGGTGGTCGTTAAACCTCCAATCAATCAATGGATGTTGTGTTTGTCTTACGACACTGGCTCTTTCCCTTCCCTGGAACCAGTGACCCTAAATTAGGGACGGGCGACTGCTTATAGCCCATTGAGTTGCTCACGGTGGTCGTTAAACCTACAATAAAAAAAAAATGCTGCAAAACTGATTTGGAAGTGTCCACTCATTTTCCTTTCTCATAAGTGTTCAAACATGTGGGCACCCACTTTGCTGACATCTTCTGCATATCCAAGTGCTCATAAATTATGAACCGAGCACATTTCCTTGTTATCTCCAGTGTCTTGGCTATTGTTTTAGCCAAGATTCGCCAATCTGACAAAAGCAAGTCGTGAACACGATCAACAATTTCAGGTGTCACTGTTGAAGGCCTCCCAGATCTTGCAGCAGCTTCAGTCTCAAAGTCTCCATGCTGAAAGTTGGCACACCATTTCTTCACAGGTTGAATATGAAGGGCACTTGTCACTTAATGTTTGCATCAGACACTCATAGATTTCCTTTGCAGTTTTCTTCTGCAGGAACAGAAATTTTATGACAGCCTGGACTCACTTATAAACGTGGAAAGAGCGAAGATCTTTGTTTGATGTTCCTGGTCCACGTTAAAAGTCTGTATTAATTATTCATTCGCCTTCTAATTATTTATTCAGTTGCTGCTTACCATCTTTGGTGAATCCCCAGCATTGTGCGGGGCTCCAAGAAGCAACCTGCCAAATTCGCTTAGCAGTTAGCGTGTGTGAGTCTGGAGGAACTCGAGGCTGTTGTGGTGTAGTGGAAGCATATCCGGCGTAACTGGAAGACCCTGGGTTCGACTCCCGGTGGCAGTCAATGAGAATTTTTCCGTGACTCACTTATAAACGTGGAAAAAGCGAAGATCTTTGTTTGATGTTCCTGGTCCACGTTAAAAGTCTGTATTAATTATTCATTCGCCTTCTAATTATTTATTCAGTTGCTGCTTACCATCTTTGGTGAATCCCCAGCATTGTGCGGGGCTCCAAGAAGCAACCTGCCAAATTCGCTTAGCAGTTAGCGTGTGTGAGTCTGGAGGAACTCGAGGCTGTTGTGGTGTAGTGGAAGCATATCCGGCGTAACTGGAAGACCCTGGGTTCGACTCCCGGTGGCAGTCAATGAGAATTTTTCCGTGACTCACTTATAAACGTGGAAAGAGCGAAGATCTTTGTTTGACGTTCCAAGTCCATGTTAAATGTCTGTATTAATTATTCATTCGTCTCCTAGATATTTGTTCTGTTGCTGCTTATCGTCTTTGGTGAATCCCCAGCATTGTGCGGGGCTCCAAGAAGCAACCTGCCATGTGGATTGGCAGTTAGTCGTAACCGAGTCTGGAGAATTCGAGGCTGCTATGGTGTAGCGGAAGCATATCCGGCGCATAACTGGAAGACCCTGGGTTTGACTCCCGGTGACGGCCAATGAGAATTTTTCTGTGACTCACTTATAAACGTGGAAAGAGCGAAGATCTTTGTTTGATGTTCCTGGTCCATGTTAAATGTCTGTATTAATTATTCATTCGCCTTCTAATTATTTGTTCAGTTGCTGCTTACCATCTTTGGTGAATCCCCAGCATTGTGCGGGGCTCCAAGAAGCAACCTGCCAAATTGGCTTGGCAGTTAGCGTGTGTGAGTCTGGAGGAATTCAAGGCCGCTGTGGTGTAGTGGAAGCATATCCGGCGCATAACTGGAAGACCCTGGGTTTGACTCCCGGTGACGGCCAATGAGAATTTTTCTGTGACTCACTTATAAACGTGGAAAGAGCGAAGATCTTTGTTTGATGTTCCTGGTCCACGTTAAATGTCTGTATTAATTATTCATTCGCCTTCTAATTATTTGTTCAGTTGCTACTTACCATCTTTGGTGAATCCCCAGCATTGTGCGGGGCTCCAAGAAGCAACCTGCCAACTTGGCTTGGCAGTTAGTGTGTGTGAGTCTGGAGGAATTTGAGGCCGCTGTGGTGTAGCGGAAGCATATCCGGCACATAACTGGAAGACCCTGGGTTTGACTCCCGGTGGCGGCCAATGAGAATTTTTCTGTGACTCACTTATAAACGTGGAAAGAGCGAAGATCTTTGTTTGATGTTCCTGGTCCACGTTAAATATCTGTATTAATTATTCATTCTCCTTCTAATTTATTCTTCAGTTGCTGCTTACCATCTTTGGTGAATCCCCAGCATTGTGCGGGGCTCCAAGGAGCAACCTGCCAAATTGGCTTGGCAGTTAGTGTGTGTGAGTCTGGAGGAATTTGAGGCCGCTGTGGTGTAGCGGAAGCATATCCGGCACGTAACTGGAAATCCATGGGTTCGACTCCTGGTGGCGGCCAATGAGAATTTTTCTGTGACTCACTTATAAACGTGGAAAGAGCGAAGATCTTTGTTTGATATTAGTGTGAAAATTGGCACTTAATATAAAAGAACACTCTTTCGAGCTGCATTGACAAAACAATGCTTCAATTGCAGGAAGTAGGTTAGGCCGCAAACTTTTCAGCATCCCCTTGTAATCAATCGTAATACCCTCTCCTCCATGATGTTTCCACACTCCTGTGTTGTTAAATGTTACTCTCCCCCCCCCATAAATGCTTGCATTTAAGCTTGATCAGAGAATTGGAGATTTTCGAAAACAAAAGTGATGAGAACTACAAGGTTGCTTACCTATTTTCAAATTTCACTTCACGTTTCATTCTTTCTACCGTCATGCGTGATTCAAGCCTCCGGTGCGGTGTTCTGGGTTCCCACTCAACCTGGAAAACTCAGGGAAAATTGTCCTTTTTTGTAAAAGTCAGGGAAAACTCATGGTAAATTACCCTCTTTTTTTTTTTTTTTTGTAAAAATCAATGAATACTTTATTTTGTCAAAAATACTTATTTTTTTAAGATTTCAAACTTTTTGCCTGCCATTACTGCCTGCCTAGAATTTGGTAGATCTTACTTTCAGTTATGTTAAGTATTTCCTTTATTCTCTAAAAAAAGATGCAAAATTGAATTTTTAAAATTGTCAGTTATTTAGCTTTTGTTCAATTTCTGCAGGCAGTTGTTATAACATGGAACAATTAGGCTCAATGGCTCCTGCTTGAAGAAACACTTCACAAGAGAACCAACCAAATGATGGATCAAAGTCCTTTGTCTGTTGGTTCTCTTGAAACATGTTTCTTTGAACAGAGCCATTCCATCATTAAGCTTAGCTGCATTGTGTGTTATAGAAAAACTGAAACTATTCAACTGACAGATTTTTTCTTACATTTGACCTGTTTCTATGGGAATGTATTTACAAAATTGAATTTTTAAAATTGCCAGTTATTAAGCTTTTGTTCAATTTCTGTAGGCAGTTGTTATAAAATGGAACAATTAGGCTCAATGGCTCCTGCTTGAAGAAACACTTCACAAGAGAACCAACCAAATGATGGATCAAATTCCTTTGTCTGTTGGTTCTCTTGAAACATGCTTCTTGAAACAGAGCCATTCCATCATTAAGCTTAGCTGCATTGTGTGTTATAGAAAAACTGAAACTATTCAACTGACAGATTTTTTCTTACATATGACCTGTTTCTATGGGAATGTATTTACAAATTCCGTGTGGGTATTATTCACAGTTATAACATGGAACAATTAGGCACAATGGCTCCTGCTTGAAGAAACACTTCACAAGAGAACCAATCAAATGATGGATCAAAGTCCTTTGTCTGTTGGTTCTCTTGAAACATGTTTCTTTGAACAGAGCCATTCCATCATTAAGCTTAGCTGCATTGTGTTATAGAAAAACTGAAACTATTCAACTGACAGATTTTTTCTACATATGACCTGTTTCTATGGGAATGTATTTACAAATTCCGTGTGGGTAGTATTCACAAAAGTTCACGGAACTTTGGTACGGAAAATAATGTGCACAGTTAGTTGTTATTAATGAAAAGCAGGTAATTTTATAAAGACAAATTACATAAAGAATTTACAAGTGTGTGCTTTGGTGAGAAAAATGAATGGAATGAAACAATTCTTTGCAACATGCCACTCTGGAAAACTTTAGAAAGAACCTGGAAAAGTCAGGGAATTTTTTTATTACTTTTGAGTGGGAACCCTGGGTGTTCTATTTTTTGTCTTCAGGTTCTTTCAAATGTTCTACGAACACTCAAGTCCATGAAGTGCCTTGTTGTCGAGGCTGCAAAATTGTATCCTCCCCTCCCACCCTTCCCACCAGCTTGTAAAACCTAACCTTCGTTGCTAAAAACCCAATTCTTGAACACAAAAAACTTTTGATATTATCAACGAACATAAGCAGCCTATTTACAAACATGCAAAATACCGAACGGAAATGTTAAAAACGTATATACAACTATTTACATACGAATCTTCTTCTCAACACCCCACGAACAACCAACCACACCTTAAGCCATTCCAACGCCGACTGCCTCGAGTACTTTCTACCCTCTGCCGGGTTATCTTTAGGAGGTGTTCTAGATGTTTTCTCTTCTGCCACTGCAGCAAGAGCGAGCGACACGCCCGGCTTCTTCGCCCCGCCCCGCCTCATCGTCATCCACGAAAAGCTTCCACCGTGGCTGGGGGAAGGATACAATTTTGCAACCTGGACAGCAAGGCACTTCATGGACTTGAGTGTTCGTAAAACATTTGAAAGAACCTGAAGACCAAAAATAGAACACCGCACCGAAGGCCTGAACCACGCACGACGGCAGAAAGAATGAAATGTGCAGCGAAATGTGAAAATAGGTAAGCAACCTCATAATTCTTATAATTGTGTGCACGTAAATGTAAGAACAACTATGGTTCTGCTATAGATGTTTTAACCTGAATTTTAGAAGTGATGAAGTTGGGAATTTTTCAAGAATTGATGCATGGTGCTCATATTCCCAAAGTTATCCCATTGATCCAAAATAGTGGAAGTTTTGATATACATTCATAGTCCTAAGGCTGAAAGTTCTTTCAGCATGATGCATGAAATGATTGTCATCTGAAGGCATAAAAAACAAAAAAAGTGATAATGAAGAAATGGGAAGGGGAAGATATCAGCAGACAGAAACATTAAGCAACGGAGGCTGTGCATTTGCAGAGTCAGCAAAAGACAAATATGGCAGTGGAACTTGCTGAGAAGAAAACAAGGTTTGCTTCACCGAGCAAACTTCAGCCGATGTTTTAGCATGTACAGGGTGTAACCACTTGCTATCGAACTCGGCATTTCTTTAACAATATTAACACCAATGAAGATATTGCAACGAAATTTGAATTAGACTTACCTCATTTTGTGCGAAATGCACTGCCATCACAACATGTGTTGGAAGTGGCCACCATTTGTGTCCAGACAGCATTGAACCCGGCACTGTCTGCCAGCCAGCCGGAGTGCTCCTTAGTGGCAGACACATTCCTAAGTGTGGCGCCACTGAGGAGCAGTCCAGCAGCCAGCCGGAGTATTCTTTAGTGGCAAACACATTGCTAAGTGTGGCGCCACTGAGGAGCAGTCTGCCAGCCAGCTGGAGTGCTCATTAGTGGCAGACACATTCCTAAGTGTGGCACCACTGAGAAGCAGTCTGCCAGCCAGCTCGAGTGCTCCTTAGTGGCAGACACATTCCAAAGTGTGGCACCACTGAGCAGTCCACCAGCCAGCCGGATTGCTCCTCAGTGGCAAACACATTGCTAAGTGTGGCACCACTGAGAAGCAGTCTGCCAGCCAGCTCGAGTGCTCCTTAGTGGCAGACACATTCCTAAGTGTGGCACCATTGAGGAGCAGTCCGCCAGCCAGCCGGGTGCTCCTTAGTGGCAGTCCTAAGTGTGGTGCCACTGAGGAGCAGTTTGCCAGCCAGCCAGAATTGCTTCTTAGTGGCAGACCCATTCCTAAGTGTGGCGCCACTGAGGAGCAGTCTGCCAGCCAGCCGGAGTGCTCCTTAGTGGCAGACCCATTCCTAAGTGTGGCGCCACTGAGGAGCAGTCAGCCGAAGTGATCCTTAGTGGCAGACACATTCCTAAGTGTGGTGCCACTGAGGAGCAGTCTGCCAGCCAGCTGGATGCGCCTCTCTGCTGCTTTGTTATGCCGTTTCTCTGAGCCTGTCTACACAATACGGTTGTTGATAGTGAGTGCTTGTGGCTGTTCATGTACATATGAAAATGTATTGGTATACTCTGGAGGTGCGAGTGTTTGTTGTTCGCACTTATTAGAAAACATAATCAATAAAGTCTTGTCAACAGCAATTCCTGGAGAGGTTTGTAGGCAGACATCCGCCGAGGAAGCCCACCATTTGGGTATTGTCGAAGAAATTGGAAACCAAGGGGACTTTGTTGGAAGACCATGTGGGAGATCGTCCACAAATGTCCAAGGAAACGATCCAGAATGTAAAGGGTTCGACTACTTGGGTCTCCCAGGAAGTCTTTTCACCGACTGTCACAGGAAACAGGGTTGTCGAAAAGCACTTGACAACATGCTGTTAAAAAATGTGAAGCTTCATGAGTACCGTATCTCTGTGGTCCACAAACTGAAAGAGCCTGAGTATGTGAAACGAGTGACATACTGTCGATGGTTTTAGACATTTCTTCAGGAAAATCCGGGCGTGGTTCTCAGACGAGGCGTGGTTTCATCTGTCCGGATACGTCAATTCTCAAAGTTCCCGTATTTGGGCCAGTGAAAATCCCAATGCAATACATAAAGAAACCCTTCATTCACAGAAAATTGGTGTGGGATGACCCGACGCTGCACAGTTGGTTCCATCTTCTTCGATACAACCATCACAACAGCTGTATACATGGAAATCTTCAACGCCTTTGTAAATCAATTGGACGACGAAGAACTCTCCATTGGATATTACCAGCATGACGGAGCGACATCACACACAAGTATGGCCGAAATTCAGTCCTTTTTCGGCGACCGCGTCACTTTGGAGGGTCTACGGCCACCGCTATCGCTCGATCTGATGCCTCCTGATTCCTTTTTATGGGGATACCTAAAAGGGAGAGTTTATCAAAAGAAACCGCAAACCACAGATGCCTTGAAAGCAAACATCACAGGAGAAATTCAGGCAGTGACCGCGGACGTACTGGTAAGGACTTTCCACAATATGATGTGCCGGGTTCAATGCTGTCTTTGTGCAAATGGTGGCCACTTCCAGTACATGTGACATCACATTTTGCACGAAATGAGGTAAGTCCACTTCAAATTTTGTCGCAATATCTTCAACGGTGTTAATATTATTAAAGAAATGCCTGGTTCGGTAGCGAGTGGGACACCTTGTATAGCAAAACAAGAAATAAAGGTAACTTGATCACGCTAGTTACGTTAACTGAAACTTTTATAAAAAGTTCGTAAGTTGAAGCTTTCGACCTTATCTTAGGTCTTCATCACGCCAATGGAGGACTAAGATTGTTGCCAGATTCTACATTTGAATTTTTCTTATTTTTGTTGCCAAAACTTAGAATTGATCTCCAGATCAACGGAATGTAGAGAGGAGATTCGGAGTTGCAAGTCATTGAGTTGAACATAATTTCTATGCTTTCACGGTAACGGAGGGCAAAACGATTGTCAAAAGAAGCAATTCGTTTTGCTTCGTTCCAGTGGGGAACTGCAGATGTGTCTTCCATTGTCAAAATAGACGAGGCAGTATTGGGATTGGCTTTCGAAACATCTTTTCTATTGTGGAATAGCTTTTTAAGGGTCTTATAGAGGTTATTTTTCATCAAAGTTGGTTGTCAAATTTTCGAACTAAAGCCTAGTTCGTCATCAGGACTATGTCACTGGAGTAGTTGCTGCCACTCAATTGGAAGAGTCCATCCGCAATTATCATTAATTGTGGTACTTCTTCTTCTTGCTATTTCGATCCCTTCTTCTAGTTTCCTCTTTACTAAGTTTGACTGGTGGGCGATTATTTTCACTGAATCCCAATTTATGGAGTGTCCACTTGCTTGTATATGTCTGTCTAGCCCTGTTTTGTTCCCAATGTTCCTAATAGCTGCTTAGTGTTCTTTCATTCGGACCTTAATACTTCTCCCTGTTTCTCCTATATAGCTGAGTCCGCAGTTACAGTCGATGCAGTAAATTACTCCTTCCTGCAATTGGATGTCCAATTCTTTCTGCTTTAAAGCTGGCATGAATTTCTTTATTTTGTTATTAAGATCTGGAGCTAGCCTGATATTATATTTTGCTCCGATCCTTTTCAGGTTCTCGAAAAGTCCCTTGTGGTACGTAATTTTGCTGGTGAATTTGAAGTTGGTTTTCTCCTGCTTCTTTTTTGGCACTTGTTTAAATATTTTCTCAACATATGGGGAGGGGTAATTGTTTTCTGCCAATATTTCCTTTAATTCTTCTTTATGAAGATCTTTCTGAGTAGCTGAAGAGACCAGGATTTCAATCTTTTCCAAAAATTGTCTCGCCGTATTCGATTTAATATAATCAGGGTGGAATGAGCAGAAGTCTAACATCTTCCCTGTGTTGGTGGGTTTTCTAAAAAGCTGAGTGAATATTTTCCCCTCTCTTGAGGTCAAGGTTAAATCTAGGTAATTGATGCTATGGTCTCTTTCCTCAGAAAGAATTGGACATCCAATTGCAGGAAGGAGTAATTTGCTGCATCGACTGTAACTGCGGACTCAGCTATATAGGAGAAACAGGGAGAAGTATTAAGGTCCGAATGAAAGAACACCAAGCAGCTATTAGGAACATTGGGAACAAAACAGGGCTAGACAGACATATACAAGCAAAGTGGACACTCCATAAATTGGGACTCAGTGAAAATAATCGCCCACCAGTCAAACTTAGTAAAGAGGAAACTAGAAGAAGGGATCGAAATAGCAAGAAGAAGAAGTACCACAATTAACGATAATTGCGGATGGACTCTTCCAATTGAGTGGCAGCAACTACTCCAGTGACATAGTCCTGATGACGAACTAGGCTTTAGTTCAAAAATTTGACAACCAACTTTGATGAAAAATAACCTCTATAAGACCCGTAAAAAAGCTATTCCACAATCACTATGAATAGAGGTGCCATAAATGCATTTACAACTAGGATCTTTTTCTATGTTCTAAAATTCTATGGCTAATGCTCCTGTATGTGCTTCCAATGTATAAGTTATCCCCAGTAGAAGAAGAGATAGGAATGCAGTAAACTCCTGGGAGGTTGAGGCTTTCAACTTTGTCCCTATCCCTTTGTAAAAGTTTCAAGATGTTTGGGGTAGATTTAATGGCAAGATGGTAACCAAAACTTCTAAAAAGAATCTGTAACTTATAAGCATAGGAAGGATGGTAAGGAACAGAACCACAGAATTTCAGGTCTTCTTTCTTGTGAGGAAGGAGGCATTCGATTTTCGAATGGTTTTCATAAGGTCGAAAGCTTCCAACTTACGAACTTTTTATAAAAGTTTCAGTTAACGTAACTAGCGTGATCAAGTTACCTTTATTTGTTAATATTGTTACGTGTTTTGCCCATCATCGTCATGTTTCAAAGCTACGCAAAACAAGAAAAAAAAAAAAAAAAACTGAAGCAATGTCTCTTAAAGCCATTTTATGTTGTTTTAAATTCAGTAATTTAATAATATGAATGCACTGATGTGCCCCGTTTAATATTTATATAAATCAGTTAGAATGAAAAATTCCATCTCGCTCATGCTGTGTTATATTCACACTTTCTCAATTCTTGCTCAGCCTTTTCCAGCTAAAAAGCTGTTTTTAGCATGTCTTTTGTAACAAAGATCATGGTTATGTTACCAATTCATCCGTCTGTTTGTCCATCTATGTACACCATATCTCTGCAACTATTAGTCTGATTTGAAAAATTCTTTTTGCATTGGGAAGCTTGAAACGTCTGCAAATGATGATCTTTTTTTTTTTTCCGATGCACGATTATGCTGCCAGAGCGCGTAAATGCAGATGATGTGGAATTCAAAATACATTTTATTCTATTTGTTTCCTTCTAAATATCTGAAAAATTTCTTTTACCTTTAGATTCCATTTATGTTGGACTGTTTTAGGTGTAGTCACTTTTTTAAGTTACACTTAGATTTTCCGCTAGAGGGCGTAAAGATAAACTGCATTTCCCCTGATATCTCTGCTTCTAAAACTCTGATTTGAAAATCTTTCTGCAGCTGATACATCTCTTGATGGGAAATCTTTTGCATATATATATTCTAATTTTTGGTAAAAATGGTTTGGCGTAAGTGTTCATTTCTGCTTCTGATGCATTTGCAGCAGGATCTCGGCTTCTAAAATCTCGATTGAAAAAAGTCGTTGTGGAAGAATACCACTCACATCGATAAACCTTTTTGGAATATTTTGTTCTTAAAATAATGCATGATTTCTTCACCAGAGGGCGTAGATATATATCTTAATTTTGTAAATATCTCTGTTTCTAATGGCCCGGTTTGAAAAATTCCCTTTTTGTTGGAGAGAGTTTTCGGTGCAACATATTTTTCATATAGTTTCAAAACTTACAAGTAATTTATAGACTTGACGCTAGTGGGCGTAAAGGTAAATTGTGTTTTCCACGATATCTCTGCTTCTAAAACTCCAATTTGGAAAATTCTTTCTGCATCGGATACAGCTTTGGATAGGAAATGCTCTGCATATAATTTCTGATATTTGGTAAAGAACTGTGCTCACCAGGGGGCGTAAGTGTTAAGTTCTGCTTCTGATGTATTTGCAGCAAAATCTGAGCTTCTAATATCTTGATTGAAAAATTCATTGGACCAATACCATTTACGTCGATAAACTTTTCGGAATATTTTATTCTTAAAATAATGCATGATTTCTCCACAAACGGACGTTGATGCATATCTTATTTTTGTCAATATCTCTGCTTGTAAGAGTCCGATTTGAAAAATTCCTTCTTTGTTGTATATCATTTCCAGTGCTGATTATTATTATTTTTTACATGATTTCTAAATTTTCAAATAATTCATAGACTTTCTACTGGGAGGCATTAAGATAAATTGCATTTTCCTCGATATCTCTGCTTCTAAAACTCCAATTTGAAAAATTCTTTCTGCATCGATTGCACCCAACAAGCCCCATCCCCATCTCTTAGTACTGATATTTCCCTTTTGTATATCCCTTTTTGTATATGTAAGTATCAGTTATTCAGTTACCGTCATCACCATCAACTGTTATCAATCCACTGCTGGATGAAGGTCTCCCCAAGTTTCCTGCACAACTGTCTATCTTGAGTCACTATCCTCCATGTTAGTCCGTCATGTTTTCGAACTTCATCCATCTATCTCCCGTGAGGTTTTCTTCTGGGTCTTTCTTTGCCCCTTGGTATGTAGTCTAAAATTTTGGTTATCCATCGGTGATCCATTCTTCTGTCAATATGTCCAACCCATTGCCATTTCAGGGATTTTACTCTGATCGTGATGTCTTCCACTCTTGTCATTTTCCTTATTCACGAGTTCCTCTTCTTATCTTTCCTGGTTACACCAAGCATGAATATCTCCATGCTTCTTTCAGTTGTTTTCAGCCTTTGCATACCTTTTTTAGTTAAGGTCCATGTATCTTCTCTATAAGTAAGAACTATTCAGTTATACAAGACAATTAAGTGAAAAATTGAAGTCTTGAACATGCAGTTTTGACTGTGGTTATGCAATTTAAATCATGAAATGATTATGTGCAAAATTCAAATTCTGAACTCATAGCTTTAACTTGGAGGTCCCCAGCTCGGCATGGCCCATTTCAAATGTCAGACATTCGGCCTGGCCTGGGCCTGTCAATTCAGCTCTTGTTTAGGTCTGGTCTAGCCCATGATGTGCCATTTGGTTATTATTTTGTCTTTGTATTGTATTTTATTAAAATGCGAAAATTAAATAATGAAATCAAGATATTATTGAAAATATTTAGTTGAAAGTAAGCCTAAAAATATTATCTAAACTTTGACAATTACTGAAGAGTACAACCTTTAAAAAAAGAGAAAAAGGAAGACTAAGCACATTCAGAATCTCCCTTTCTCTGAACTAGTAAGCTGTAACATTACAAATGTCAATCCCTATAAACATTAGGGATAGGAGAAAAAATCAATGTCGTCCCACTCTCTTGAACAAACACACATGCTCAGGGTGGAATCTTTTTGCTGTCAACAAGCCCCGAAATGGGTTTACCATCTTAATACCTATAGATTAGTAAAAACACTGTGAGTGCCTCTCCTTGCTTTTCTGATTACGCCCTGGGCTACGTCATGAAAGTAAGTAAAGTCGGTGAGGCAGTTAAACACATCAGGAAATCGGGGAACACGAATTTTTTCTTTCTTTACCATTTCAGGAAAAAGATTGGGTCAACTTGGCCCAATCCGGCTCGGCTCATTCGCAAGTGTCTGGGATAAAGCCCGGCCCTGCATGTTGCTTTGTTCTCTGAATTAAAAAAAGTCCTGACCTGGCCCATGCAGACCTCTAGCTTTAACTACTGTTTTACATTTTACACACACTTGATTGCATGTGTGATTATTCCCTCAGATAGAAAAACTGATTTGATTGGCAGAATTACATAAATTCTAATTTATTACATCTGCAAACTTAAATTACATAGGTGAATCAAAAAGTAATTTACACTTAGTGCCATCTACAGTGGGGTAGCAGTCAGATCGTGTGTGCTTGGAAGCAAAGTAGACAGTACATCAGAGCTGCCCACGGGAAGTGTTTTAGTTCAGTAAAGGCGACGCGTAATTACGCATTTTGGCGAACTCTCGTCACACCAAACACTGAATTTTGCAAGATGTGATGAGTGTAATTCACATGGTGTATCTGTAGCCCAGTTGTGGGAGTTTTGGGAATTGACATACCCGTCCAAATGAAATCCAAAATGTTCAGAATTGCGAGTAAAACTATCGGGAACCAGTGACTTATAATAAGACACATGGATTTCAAGATCCGGTTCTTGCACAGCTGTCACAGGGTACAGATGAAGCAACACTTTCTTTGTGGCTCTTTGGCAGGTGGAAACAGAATCCCCAGTTTCTTGTGATAAACATCTTTGTGACCACTTTGATTTTTTGTTCTGCAAAAGGAGGATGTCTGCCACTATATTGGTTCAAAACACTGCTCGTATTTTCAAATTTCTCCACTAACGTGGTGATGTAACATTTGTGAGGCTTTTCTTTCCCCAACCTTCTCTAGTAATTCACGCTGTGTTGCCTTTATAGATTTTGGTATCCAATAACTCTTCACAATAAACACCCGCTCCACAACGGTATACACAGCCTTCCTGAACAACGTTGAGCGACACAGTAAGACACGCAGATTGCCTCCAGACAGAATTAGCTTGCTCTGGTAGGGTGACGTCACAACGAGTCATCACTTTATCAGGAAAATCACTCCCGTGCATTTCTCAAGGATCAACATACGTACATACAGACATATCACAGAGTTGTTCTCTGGGAATCGGAGAACAGCTTAACAAGCTGTTCACAAAGAAAGCTTGCTAAGCTGTGCTCCACAAAGCTCGCTGGGCTCCACAAAGAAAAAAAAAACTACCAGATAATTTTTAACTGATTATTTACTTACTGTTGCCACATCAAACTTCTCCATTTACAGTGATCTGGACATGCAACTCGGGCTTCACTGACATCCATCACACGACGCACACAAGATCTTCTGTACTTACTACTCAGGATCTTTTTCTCATGCAGATATTCCTGAATCTGATCCTCCCATGACCTCCTTGGCCTTTCACTGCCTTTCTTTCCAGCATCTTGGGCTGAAAATTTTTTCTTAGTAAGCATCTCATCACTCATTCTTTCAACATGGCCAAACCTCCGAAGCATATTAGTCACCATCTTGCTAACAACATTTTCCTTCACATTACACAACTGCAACACATCTTAATTCCTCACACAATCAGAATGTGTCTTGTCACAATCCCCTCCCCCTCGCAAGTAACGCATTTCTCCAGCACACAAGCAATTCCTATGTTTCTTCTGTAGTACCCAGGTTTCACTGCCATGCATCAGAGTAGGAACAATTACACTCTCATACACAGCCATGCAGGACTCTCTAGAGAACCCATCATTCCTGTGCAGGGTGTCCACATTCTGGGAAGTCAGGGGAAATCAGGGAAAGTCAGGGAAATGAAAATTGGTCAGGGAAATGCCTGAAATGTTTTTGTAAAAGTCAGGGAAATGAAAATTGGTCAGGGAAATGCCTGAAATGTTGGTAAAAGTCAGGGAAATGAAAATTGGTCAGGGAAATGCCTGAAATGTTTTTGTAAAAGTCAGGGAAATGAAAATTGGTCAGGGAAATGCCTGAAATGTTGGTAAAAGTCAGGGAAATGAAAATTGGTCAGGGAAATGCCTGAAATGTTGGTAAAAGTCAGGGAAATGAAAATTGGTCAGGGAAATGCCTGAAATGTTGGTAAAAGTCAGGGAAATGAAAATTGGTCAGGGAAATGCCTGAAATGTTGGTAAAAGTCAGGGAAAATCAGTGATATTTAAAAAAAAAAAACTCAGGGAAATTTCAATCACAGTTAGACTACAACTAGTTTTAACCCATCGTCGGGGAGTGACGCCCTCATCGCTCAACACACTTGCACTTGGTGTTGCAGACAGTCACTAACTTCCCCTTCCTGCTAATGTAACCTTGTATTTCCTACCTATTATTGTAAGTTGTGTTACATTACTTCTTAACATTTCTTTTTTTTTTTTTTTTTTGTTTTAGGTCAAAGGAGTAGAGGAAAATTTGTGATATAAGTTATACCTTGTTAAAAGGCAATTAGCCGCCCCGGTGGCGCAGTGGTCTAAGGCGCTGGCCTCTGATCATTCGTCTGAACGAGGTCCGGGTTCGAATCCCGGTGAGGCATGGATGTTGTGTTTGTCTTATGGCACTGGCTCTCTCCCTTCCCTGGAACCAGCGACCCTAAATTAGGGACGGGCGACTGCTTATAGCCCATTGAGTTGCTCACGGTGGTCGTTAAACCTCCAATCAAAAAAAAAAAAAAAAAAGGCAATTAAGACTGCAGCAATGTCAAAGCATTGTGTGTTTAATGAACAATGGTTGGACAAACAATTTAAATCCTGAGATTTCTGGTTGGATAGCTGCTATGAACGGCGACAATAAATCAGCATTTTGTGAAGTGTGCTCTAAAACTTTCAAGCTCAGCAACATGGGGTGTCGGGCAGTCTCCAGCCACGGAAATGGCCCTAATCATTTGAAAAACATCCGTGCTGAAATGTCTCAGCCCAGTCTTGCTTCTTTCACTTCCTCTGTGAAAAAGAACTCTCTTTGTAATAACGAACTCTTGCCATCAACAAGCTCAGGAAATGTGGAATCAGTACTTCTAGAAAATATTAAGTCTAATGACTCAAATACTTATGTTGTGAAAGATGATGTGAAGCCCAATGACCTTAATGCTTATGTAGTGAAAGGTGATGTAACAAAGTCGGAAATAATATGGGCCATGGAAGTGTTGTCCAAGCGAATGTCTATGAACTCTTGTACACAGATTAACAAAACATTTCAGTTAATGTTTCCTGACAGTGCGATAGCTTCAAAATTTACTTTTTTTTTTTTTTTTTTTTGATTGGAGGTTTAACGACCACTGTGAGCAACTCAATGGGCTATAAGCAGTCGCCCGTCCCTAATTTAGGGTCACTGGTTCCAGGGAAGGGAGAGAGAGCCAGTGCCGTAAGACAAACACAACATCCATTGATTGATTGGAGGTTTGACGACCACCGTGAGCAACTCAATGGGCTATAAGCAGTCGCCCGTCCCTAATTTAGGGTCACTGGTTCCAGGGAAGGGAGAGAGCCAGTGCCGTAAGACAAACACAACATCCATTGATTGATTGGAGGTTTAACGACCACCGTGAGCAACTCGATGGGCTATAAGCAGTCGCCCGTCCCTAATTTAGGGTCACTGGTTCCAGGGAAGGGAGAGAGCCAGTGCCGTAAGACAAACACAACATCCATGCCTCACCGGGATTCGAACCCGGACCCCGTTCGGACGAATGATCAGAGGCCATCGCTTAGACCACTGCGCCACTGGGGCGGCAAAATTTACTTTAGGCAAAAGAAAAGCATCTTATGTGATAAACCATGGATTGGCACCACATTTCAAAGAGTGTTTAATGGACGATCTGAAGCAGTGCACTGACTTTGTAATTTGTTTTGATGAATCACTAAACAAAATTGCTCAGCGTGGGCAAATGGATCAGTTTGTTCGTTATGATGATTCCATTGGATTAGACAAATTCTACAGTGCTCTACTTGACAACCAAAAACAATTCGGCGAACTTTGGTATGTAATAAAAATTTGTCTCATTGTGTCTCATGAAAATGCTTCAGTGGAAGGTGGATTTTCTGTCAATAAGTCTCTTCTTGTGGAAAATCTGGAAGAATCCCTGATTTGTCAGAGAACAGTTTTTGATGCCATTAAAAATGTGGGAGGAGTAGAACACGTTCCCATCAATAGAAGGCTTCTTCTTTCTGTAAGAGCTTCAAGACGAAGATATCAGGATTATCTTGAGAAAAAAGTGTTCTTCAAAACGAAGAAGAAAGAAAAGTGAAGGAAAAAAGAAAAAATTGATCATGAAATAAAGGAATTGAAGGAAAAAAGACAAAGAGCACGGAAGGAACTAGAGTTGGAAGAAGCAGCATTGCAGGCGAAGATTTCAAATTAGGAAAACAAGAAAAGTGGTGTGTAATAAAAAAAAAAAAAAAAAAAAACGGTGACTGTGTTCCTACTGTAATATTTTTTATAGTTACTGTTCTGAATATTGTGTATGGATTTGTTTGAGTGTTTCTTCAATAAATGCAAAACCATGATAAAAAGAGTAAACTTAAAATTAAAAAGGTGTGAGTTGGACGGTTATGGGGAAGGTGGAGGCCGATTAAAAAAAAAAAAAGTTAAATGAATCAGTTATTTGGGAAACTTTATACGTCAAACGGAAACACTTTTAAATAATATAAGTTTCTCAATTATCCAATTCAATTTTATTTATTATCATGGCACATATATTGAAAAATTCAAATAAACCTATTTGTGTAAGGTCAGGGATTTCTTATATATTTGGTCAGGGAAATCAGGTTGGATAATTCTGTGGACACCCTGCTGTGAAAACTTTGTAAGGCAGCTATGACTTGGGAGGTTTTCACAGGAATAATGGGTTCTCAAGGGAGTCCCACACGGCTGTGTTTGAAAGTGTAGTTATTCCTACTGTGTATGATATTTCTCAAGGATCAAAGGTACTCGTAAACCAAACGTCGTATTTCTATGTACTTGGGGTGGGGTGGGGGTATTCCCTAGTGAAACACCTTGTACTTGCATCCTTATACTGTTGTTACTTTTTCTGTTGTGATTTAAAATGTTTGACTTTTTGCTGTTTTAATTTAAACAGGAGCTCAGGTTTTCAATCTGTCTTTTATTTTGTTTTTTCACAGGAGGCTGTGCCCTGACATTTCTTTCTTTCAACAACCCACGGAATATCCCTGCACTGCAATTGTTGCAAAGCAAGATGTGGAGTCCTTAAGGCACCGAGTTGAACAGACTGTCCTAAGGTCTGCCAATGTCACAAGGAATAGGCTGGGAATAACAAATGTATGTTTTGAAATCCCGTTCGTATGATTGAATACTTTTGCATGTGTAGATGTTTTGCTGTTTGTCTCTTACTGCATGCTGTTGTTGAGCCCCACTGTTGAGGAATGTATTGCGCTGGCAGACCTGCCAACTGTTATGATTTAATCGTATTTACTACGATAAATCATGCTGCAGTACGCTAATGCGATTTTGCAGCCAAAAATACGATTTTTTTTTTAAATAGTCACATTTTCCTTATTTTTTTCCCTTTTCAAGCAAAAGCCTTGTAGCAGAAACGCGGCGATGGCCGACGTACGTCGCAGATTTATTTTGGTCCTGCAGACCAAAACGACATCCCCAGAACCCCATTAAACCATCTTGCAGACTCCCTATCATAGATGCAAGTTTTCTGCCGTTCAAAATTTCCGAAAACGGAAGTTAGGAGTAGTGAGAATTTCTTCTGTAATCGTAATTTATTTTCTTGCGAAGGACGATTTACATCGCAGAATTATTTTGTACTCATCCCCGTAGAAGAATTGCGGTGACATACATTGTAGGCTTATTTTGTATTCATCCCCATAGAAGAATCGCGGCAACGTACATCGCAGATTTATTTTGTACTCATCCCCGTAGAAGAAACTCGGCAATATACATGGAAGGTTCATTTTGTACTCGTCCCCGTAGAAGAATCGCGGTGACGTACATCGCAGGTTTATTTTGTACTCATCTTTGTAGAAGAATCTCGGTGACGTACATCGCAGATTTATTTTGTACTCATCCCTGTAGAAGAAACTCAGCGATGTACATGGAAGGTTTATTTTGTACTCGTCTCCGTAGAACAATCGCGGCGACGTACATCGCAGGTTTATTTTGTACTCATCCCCGTAGAAGAAACTCGGCAATGTACATGGAAGGTTCATTTTGTACTTATCTCCGTAGAACAATCGCGGCGTCGTACATCGCAGGTTTATTTTGTACTCATCCTCGTAGAAGAATCTAGGCGACGTACATGGAAGGTTTATTTTGTACTCATCTCCGTAGAACAATCGCGGTGACGTACATCGCAGGTTTATTTTGTACTCATCCCCGTAGAAGAAACTCGGCAATGTACATGGAAGGTTCATTTTGTACTTATCTCCGTAGAACAATCGCGGCGTCGTACATCGCAGGTTTATTTTGTACTCATCCTCGTAGAAAAATCTAGGCGACTTACATGGAAGGTTTATTTTGTACTCATCTCCGTAGAACAATCGCGGTGACGTACATCGCAGGTTTATTTTGTACTCATCCCCATAGAAGAATAGCGGTGACGAACATTGCAGGTTTATTTTGTATTCATCCCCATAGAAGAATTGCGGCGATGTACATCGCAGATTTATTTTGTACTCATCCCCATTGAACAATCGTGGTGACGTACATCGCAGGTTTATTTTGTACTCATCCCCATAGCAGAATAGCGGCGAAGCCCGACGTACATCGCAGATTTATTTTGTACTCATCCCCATAGAAGAATCGCATAGATATACATCGCAGGTTTATTCTGTACTCATCCCCATAGAAGAATCGCGGTGACGTACATCGCAGGTTTATTTTGTACTCATCCCCATAGAAGAATTGCGTAGATACACATCGCAGGTTTATTCTGTACTCATCCCCATAGAAGAATCGCGGCGACGTACATCGCAGATTTATTTTGTACTCATCCCCATAGAAGAATCGCGGCGACGTACATCGCAGATTTATTTTGTACTCATCCCCATAGAAGAATCGCCGCAATGTACATCGTAGGTTTATTTTGTACTCATCCCCATAGAAGAATCGCGGCAATGTACATCGCAGGTTTATTTTGTGCGCATCCCCATAAAAGAATCGCGGCAATGGGCATCGCAGGTTTATTTTTTACTCATCCCCATAGAAGAATCACGGGAATGTACATCGCAGGTTTATTTTGTACTCATCCCCACAGAAGAATCGTGGCAATGTACATCGCAGGTTTATTTTGTACTCATCCCCATAGAAGAATCGCGGCAATGTACATCACAGTTTTATTTTATTCTTTTCTATCTGAGTGTTACGTTTTTTGGTTCTGAGAGGTTGGCAGGTCTGCAATGTCATTGTTTAATCAGTTTTATTTTGTTCTTTTCTATCTGAGTGTTACGTTTTAGGTTCTGAGAGGTTGGCAGGTCTGCAATGTCATTGTTTAAGCAGTTTTGTTTTGTTCTTTTCTATCTGAGTGTTACGTTTTTGGTTCTGAGAGGTTGGCAGGTCTGCAATGTCATTGTTTAAGCAGTTTTATTTTGTTCTTTTCTATCTGAGTGTTACGTTTTTTGGTTCTGAGAGGTTGGCAGGTCTGCAATGTCATTGTTTAAGCAGTTTTGTTTTGTTCTTTTCTATCTGAGTGTTACGTTTTTTGGTTCTGAGAGGTTGGCAGGTCTGCAATGTCATTGTTTAAGCAGTTTTATTGTATTTTTTTCTATCTGAGTGTTACGTTTTTTGGTTCTGAGAGGTTGGCAGGTCTGCAATGTCATTGTTTAAGCAGTTTTATTGTATTTTTTTCTATCTGAGTGTTACGTTTTTTGGTTCTGAGAGGTTGGCAGGTCTGCAATGTCATTGTTTAATCAGTTTTATTTTGTTCTTTTCTATCTGAGTGTTACGTTTTTTGGTTCTGAGAGGTTGGCAGGTCTGCAATGTCATTGCTTAAGCAGTTTTTCTTTATTCTTTTCTATCTGAGTGTTACGTTTTTTGGTTGTGAGAGGTTGGCAGGTCTGCAATGTCATTGTTTAAGCAGTTTTATTGTATTTTTTTCTATCTGAGTGTTACATTTTTTGGTTCTGAGAGGTTGGCAGGTCTGCAATGTCATTGTTTAATCAGTTTTATTTTGTTCTTTTCTATCTGAGTGTTACGTTTTTTGGTTCTGAGAGGTTGGCAGGTCTGCAATGTCATTGTTTAAGCAGTTTTGTTTTGTTCTTTTCTATCTGAGTGTTACGTTTTTTGGTTCTGAGAGGTTGGCAGGTCTGCAATGTCATTGTTTAAGCAGTTTTATTTTGTTCTTTTCTATTTGAGTGTTACGTTTTTTGGTTCTGAGAGGTTGGCAGGTCTGCAATGTCATTGTTTAAGCAGTTTTGTTTTGTTCTTTTCTATCTGAGTGTTACGTTTTTTGGTTCTGAGAGGTTGGCAGGTCTGCAATGTCATTGTTTAAGCAGTTTTATTGTATTTTTTTCTATCTGAGTGTTACGTTTTTTGGTTCTGAGAGGTTGGCAGGTCTGCAATGTCATTGTTTAAGCAGTTTTATTGTATTTTTTTCTATCTGAGTGTTACGTTTTTGGTTCTGAGAGGTTGGCAGGTCTGCAATGTCATTGTTTAATCAGTTTTATTTTGTTCTTTTCTATCTGAGTGTTACGTTTTTTGGTTCTGAGAGGTTGGCAGGTCTGCAATGCCATTGTTTAAGCAGTTTTATTTTATTCTTTTCTATCTGAGTGTTACGTTTTTTGGTTCTGAGAGGTTGGCAGGTCTGCAATGTCATTGTTTAAGCAGTTTTATTGTATTTTTTTCTATCTGAGTGTTACGTTTTTTGGTTGTGAGAGGTTGGCAGGTCTGCAATGTCATTGTTTAAGCAGTTTTATTTTGTTCTTTTCTATCTGAGTGTTACGTTTTTTGGTTGTGAGAGGTTGGCAGGTCTGCAATGTCATTGTTTAAGCAGTTTTATTTTGTTCTTTTCTATCTGAGTGTTACGTTTTTTGGTTCTGAGAGGTTGGCAGGTCTGCAATGTCATTGTTTAAGCAGTTTTATTTTATTCTTTTCTATCTGAGTGTTTGCGTTTTTTGGTTCTGAGAGGTTGGCAGGTCTGCAATGTCATTGTTTAAGCAGTTTTATTGTATTTTTTTCTATCTGAGTGTTACGTTTTTTGGTTCTGAGAGGTTGGCAGGTCTGCAATGTCATTGTTTAATCAGTTTTATTTTATTCTTTTCTATCTGAGTGTTACGTTTTTTGGTTCTGAGAGGTTGGCAGGTCTGCAATGTCATTGTTTAAGCAGTTTTATTTTGTTCTTTTCTATCTGAGTGTTACGTTTTTTGTTCAGTTTTTCTGTAGGATGGCTCTAGCAGCGCTTAGTTGTCTTTAACTTCATTCGAAACAATTTTGTTATTAGGTTGTGCAAAACGAAATGTCCGATTTTTGATCTCTTGTGTTTTGGCAATGTGTTGTGTCAATGCAGTGAATATGTATGCAAGTGTAATATATCATTGGAAAGTTGAAATCTGCAGATTGTAACCTTTTGGTTCACTTTATTAACAAATAATATTCCCTTCTCTATATTTCTGTTTCAGTGAATGATGAATAATCGTGATTTTGGGGCAATTTTCCTCTACGAGCTCAAACTGGCCGCAGCGCAGCACAATTGGTGCGAAACACTGTTCATACCTTTGGGGAGGATGTGGCTAACGAGCGTACGGTGCGAAAAACGGTTCACAAAATTCAAAGCTGGCAACACGAACCTCGACAATGAAGCGCGTGGAAGATCAGAGTACCGTCATCGATGATGACGCGTTGAAGGCACTTGTTGAAGCAGATCCACACACAACTGTTTGTGAGCTTGCGGGAGAACTAGGAGTAAGCCAATCAGCTGTTTCTGTGCGCCTCAACCAAATTCGAAAGTCCGAGATGCTCGACAAGTGGGTGCCACATGAATTGAACGAAAATCAACAAAATCGTCGTTTGGAGGTTTCGTCGGGGCTGTTTTTGTGCAACAAAACCGATCCTTTTCTTGATCACATTTTGACATGCGACAAAAAGTGAATCCTGTATGACAATCGTAGGTGTTCCGCATCTTTTTTGGATCACAACGAAGCTCCTCAACACTTCTCCAAACCGAAACTTCATCAACAGAAGGTTATGGTGACTGCTTGGTGGTCTTCAACCGGTTTAATCCACTTCAGCTTCATAAATGCGGGTGAATACCACGGCGAAGCATTGTCAGGAAACCAACGAAATTCACAGCACCGCATTCACCCATCATTAGTCAACAGAAAGGGACCAATGCTTCTGCACGACAACGTGAGATCACGTCACGCTTATCACCCTGCAAAAGTTGAACGAAATGGGCTATGAGACTCTACCTCATCCACTATATTCACCAGACCTTTTGCCAACCGACTACCATTTTTTTTTTTTTTCAAGCATCTCAACCGATTTTTACAGGGGAAAATTTTCCACAACCAAGCTGATGCTCAAAACACCTTTCAAGGTTTACATAGCTTCCAGAACTCCTGATTTTTATGGTAATGGAATATATAACCTTGTTTCTCGTTGGCAAACATGTGTTGGCCGCCCCGGTGGCGCAGTGGTCTAAGCGATGGCCTCTGATCATTCGTCCGTAAGGGGTCCGGGTTCGAATCCCGGTGAGGCATGGATGTTGTGTTTGTCTTACGGCACTGGCTCTCTCCCTTACCTGGAACCAGTGACCCTAAATTAGGGACGGGCGACTGCTTATAGCCCATTGAGTTGCTCACGGCGGTCGTTAAACCTCCAATCAATCAATGGATGTTGTGTTTGTCTTACGGCACTGGCTCTCTCCCTTCCCTGGAACCAGTGACCCTAAATTACGGACGGGCGATCAGTGCTTATAGCCCATTGAGTTGCTCACGGTGGTCGTTAAACCTCCAATCAATCAATGGATGTTGTGTTTGTCTTACGGCACTGGCTCTCTCTCCCTTCCCTGGAACCAGTGACCCTAAATTAGGGACGGGCGACTGCTTATAGCCCATTGAGTTGCTCACGGTGGTCGTTAAACCTCCAAACAATCAATGGATGTTGTGTTTGTCTTACGGCACTGGTTCTCTCCCTTCCCTGGAACCAGTGACCCTAAATTAGGGACGGGCGACTGCTTATAGCCCATTGAGTTGTTCACGGTGGTCGTTAAACCTCCAATCAATCAATGGATGTTGTGTTTGTCTTACGGCACTGGCTCTCTCACTTCCCTGGAACCAGTGACCCTAAATTAGGGACGGGCGACTGTTTATAGCCCATTGAGTTGCTCAAGGGGTTCGTTAAACCTCCAATCAATCAATGGATGTTGTGTTTGTCTTACGGCACTGGCTCTTTCCCTTCCCTGGAACCAGTGACCCTAAATTAGGGACCGGCAACTGCTTATAGCCCATTGAGTTGCTCACGGTGGTCGTTAAACCTCCAATCAATCAATGGATGTGTTTGTCTTACGGCACTGGCTCTCTCCCTCCACTGGAACCAGTGACCCTAAATTAGGGACGGGCGACTGCTTATAGCCTATTGAGTTGCTCACGGTGGTCGTTAAACCTCCAATCGATCAATGGATGTGTTTGTCTTACGGCACTGGCTCTCTCCCTTCCCTGGAACCAGTGACCCTAAATTAGGGACGGGCGACTGCTTATAGCCCATTCAGTTGCTCACGGTGGTCGTTAAACCTCCAATCAATCAACGGATGTTGTGTTTGTCTTACGGCACTGGCTCTCTCCCTTCCCTGGAACCAGTGACCCTAAATTAGGGACGGGCGACTGCTTATAGCCCATTGAGTTGCTCACGGTGGTCGTTAAACCTCCAATCAATCAACGGATGTTGTGTTTGTCTTACGGCACTAGCTCTCTCCCTTCCCTGGAACCAGTGACCCTAAATTAGGGACGGGCGACTGCTTATAGCCCATTGAGTTGCTCACGGTGGTCGTTAAACCTCCAATCAATCAACGGATGTTGTGTTTGTCTTACGGCACTGGCTCTCTCCCTTCCCTGGAATCAGTGACCCTAAATTAGGGACGGGCGACTGCTTATAGCCCATTGAGTTGCTCACGGTGGTCGTTAAACCTCCAATCAATCAATGGATGTTGTGTTTGTCTTACGGCACTGGCTCTCTCCCTTCCCTGGAACCAGTGACCCTAAATTAGGGACCGGCGACTGCTTATAGCCCATTGAGTTGTTCATGGTGGTCGTTAAACCTCCAATCAATCAATGGATGTGTTTGTCTTACGGCACTGGCTCTCTCCCTCCACTGGAACCAGTGACCCTAAATTAGGGACGGGCGACTGCTTATAGCCTATTGAGTTGCTCACGGTGGTCGTTAAACCTCCAATCAATCAATGGATGTGTTTGTCTTACGGCACTGGCTCTCTCCCTTCCCTGGAACCAGTGACCCTAAATTAGGGACCGGCGACTGCTTATAGCCCATTGAGTTGCTCACGGTGGTTGTTAAACCTCCAATCAAAAAAAAAAAAAGTGTTGAATGGAGTGGTTCTTATTTCGATTAATCATCTTAAAGAGATATAAGACATTACATCAGTCTTTCAAGGATCGTCGACGAGGACTTGGTGCCCACCTACACCTTAATGTTTCGACCGAGGAAGGCAAAATTGTTGCCGAAATATGTTTGGAAGTGTGTTGCGGTGGTGATTAGAGTTTGGGTCCATCTTTTATTCCTTTGTGTCTTTTTATTGATTTGGGTTTTTTAACTTTCATGTTTTTAGTCATCATTCCTTGTATGCAAAGGTATAGAATTTTAACTCGAAATAGTGTTTTTGAATCCGTGAATCTCCTGTTTCGACAAAACTTGAATCTCATGTAACTAAGCAAATGTCCGTTCTATCGAGCAGAAGCTTTGCCACAGTGACTGAAAAAAGCCGAAATTATTACGAGTAAGTAAAAAATGTTTACCATTAATGTTCGTTTTCTATTTTCATATCATTTTATGGACCTAACTACTCCACCCTGCATACTTAAACTAAATATGCGTGACAAACAGTATTGTCACTGCTTTCAATAGCAGTTCTACATTGTAATCATCTTTATTCTGAGCTGAGATATGTGGGATTGACAAACAGTGTACAAATCGGACATTTCATTATGGATAACCTAATAGATTGTATTGTGACAGCTGTCATATCAGCGTGCATTTTGAAAAAAAAAACTTATCAAAACTGGTGAATTTTTGTGTAGCCAGTTTGATATTGAAGATGGGAGAAAATAAGCAACATTTTTGACATATCGTTCTTTATTATTTCAAGAAAGGTAGCTGAGTAGATTAAGTGACTGAGAGATGTGATGAAGCCCTGAATGGATGCCATTTGCCCAGCTGACTGGAGGCCTTATGTCTTCCAACAGGACTCTGGCCCAGCCTACAAGGTCAAAGCGACTAAGAAATGGTTTGAAGAGAACATGGTGGCGGAGTCTGTGGGACCAACAGGTGGAGAATAAACTGCACCGTATAAAACCTAACCTTGGAGTCTGGAAATCATCGTGTCGCCGCGGAACCGTTGGGAAGAAGTTGTTCTTGCGCGTCTCCGCATTGGGCATTGTCGCTTCACGCATAGCTATTTGCTGTGTGGCGACGCTGCCCCGGTGTGTGAGGCGTGCGACTGTTTACTCACCGTCTCTCATGTTTTGTGCAGTTGTGTTCGTTTTCGTTATCATCGGTTTCACTATTTTCAGTCTCATCTGCTGGACGAAGGCGCAGTTACGCTTCAAAAGCTTTTGGGCGACCACTGCGACACTATCGCAGTATTTTCCTTTTTTAAACAGATTAACGTTTTAAAACTTATTTTTAAAAAAGTTATAATTATAATAGTAAATTAATAAATTTAAATATAAACCTAATTAACTAACTAGTCTTCACAACTTTCATCATTCTCCTTTCTAACTTTTACCAAGCCTGTCTGCTCTTAATCATTTCACCCCGCTTTTAAAAATCTTTTGCTGATAGTTCTATGTCTGGCGCTCTTTGGCCAAGCCTGGCCCTTGCGCCACTAAAATCAATTAACTAACTAACTAACCACGGAAAAAATCATTGAAAAACATGTACCCCGTAATGTTTGTCATATAATCCACAGATAAACGCTGATTTAAAAAAAAAGATTGTAATAATTATAATAGTAAATTAATAAATTTATATATCATCATCATCATTGTCATCCATTATCAATCCACTGCTGGACGAAGGTCTCCCCAAGTTTCCTCCACAACGGTCTGTCTTGTGCCAGTCTCCTCCATGTCACCCCTGCATACTTTCGAATTTCATCCACCCATCTCCCATGTGGTCTTCTTCTAGGTCTTTTCCTGTCCCTTGGAATCCAATCTAAAATTTCAGCTGTCCATCGATGATCTGTCCTTCTGGCAGTATGTCCAGCCCATTGCCATTTCAGGGATTTAACTCTGATCTTGATGTCTTCCACTCTTGTCATTTTTCGGATCCACGAGTTCCTCTTCTTATCTCTCCTGGTTACACCAAGTATGCACCTCTCCATGCTGCTTTGAGTTGTCTGCAGCCTTTGTATGTCTCTTTTAGTTAAGGTCCACGTCTCTGCACCATACGTAAGCACTGGAAGGATGCATTGATCAAACACTTTTCTTTTAAGACATAATGGCATATTGCTCTTGAAAATTATGCTGTTTCTTCCAAAAGCTCTCCAGGCAAGTTTTGTACGCCGATTAATTTCTTCATCAATGTGACCCTCACTTGATATCTGCTGTCCAAGATAAACGTACGTGTCTGTTATCTCCATCAATCGATAAATCTTCATTTCTTGTAAAAGCATTGAACATCACTTTTGTCTTCTGAAAGTTCATTTTTAATCCCACTTCTTTACTCTTGTCAGCAAGTTCCTGGATCATACTCTGCAGCTCTGATGGGGTAGTTGCAAAAATGACTACGTCATCAGCAAAACGAAGGTGGGTTAGATAATCTCCATTAATCTTTATCCCCTTGTTTTCCCAGCTCAGCGACTGAAAAACACCCTCCAATGTGGCATTAAAGAGCTTCGGAGATATGGTGTCACCTTGTCTCACTCCCTTTCCAATTTTTACGTGTGTTGTATTTTCAAACAGCCTAATCTTTGCACTTGCATTTTCATAGATGTTATTAATAATATTAATGTATGCATCTTCAATACTGCAGGTTTTCAGAGCCATTGTAACTGCTGATGGTTTCACCGAATCAAAGGCTTTTTCATAATCGATAAAAGCCATGCACAATGGAAGTTCATGTTCCCTCGCTCTTTCAATTAGTTCTCTCAGCACGTGGATATGATCTATTGTGCTGTAGCCACTCCTGAATCCAGCTTGTTCTCTCGGTTGAGCCATGTCCAGTGTTACCTTCAAGCGGTGTGAAAGAACTTTAGTGAAGATTTTATAAACTACTGATAGGAGGCTGATAGGTCTGTAGTTTCCGAGATCCTCAATGTCACCTTTCTTATGTAGCAGGATCATTGTAGCGGTGTTCCAATCCTCAGGAATCTTTCCTTCATTAAGGCATCGAGTGAAAATTTGGGCGAGTACTGTTTCGATTTCTCCACTTGCTTCTTGTATGATGTCTACAGTAATTCCATCTTCTCCTGGAGCTTTTCCCCGCTTCATGTTCTTGATTGCATGTGCAACTTCTGCTGGAAGGACTGGAGGAACTCTGGTACTGGTATCTTTCATGATGTCTGGAGTGCATGTATCATCCCTTTCATATAATTTGGAGTAGAAATCTTTCACTCTTGTCAAAATTTCGCCTCTATTTCTTGTTACAGAACCATCTTCTTTTCTCAGTGCCATAATCTGTTTACTTCCCTTACTGAGATGTCCCTTTGCTATCTTTAGGCTTTGGTTGTTTTCAACTGCTTTCCTCACTAGTTCACAGTTGAATTTTCTTACGTCTTCAGTGATACTTTTTTCTTACTGTCTTGCATAGCTCTATATATTCCACTTTGGAAGTCACATCTTCTTTGGTTGTCCTCATCTCTCTTCTTTTTTGCATCAACATTTTCGTTTTTCCTGATAATTTATTTACATGCAACTTGTTCTTAGACCCAGCTAATTTTGTTGCTGTTTCCATAAGAGCTTTGGTTACTTTTCTGTTAACTTCAGAGAAGTCCATTTCTTCTGATGTTAGGCCTTCTAAAGCAGAGAACCTGTTCTTCAGTTCCAACTTGAAGGTATTATGGTGTTTTTTAAGGTTGGTTATGTCAATAGATTTTGTTTGTCTTATGAGCTTGCCACGTTCAAGTTTAGTGTTGAGGTGCATCTTACATCTCGCCAATCTATGGTCACTACCTGTGTTGAACTTGTTTAGCACACTGCAGTCTTCTATGACGAATTTTTTGTTACACATAATAAAATCAATTTCACTTGTCGTCCCATTTGGATGTCTCCAAGTCCATTTCCTGTGTGGCTTTTTCTTGAAGAAGGAGTTCAAGATGAAAAATCCTTCTGCCTCTGCAAACTCAACGAAAGTATTTCCATGCTGGTTTCTGTTGCCGAGACCGAATTTACCTACTGAAGTTTCATTCTGTTGCCGTTGCCCTATTTTTGCATTGAAATCTCCCATAATTATTTTCAAGTGCTGCTTACCTTTATTATTTAGATGACAAATTTCCTCATAAAATTCTTCAATTTCTTCTTCAGGATGACTTGTGGTGGGTGCATAAGTTTGAATAATCTGAGCCTGGTATCTTTTCGAGAGTTGGATAACAAGTCGTGCAGCTCTGTCAGTGGAACTTTCAACTTCTACAACTTTATCCTTCAGTTTCTTGTTTATTATAAATCCAACACCACTAGTTCTGCCAGTATCTGTCCCACGGTAGTAGAAGAGATGTCCACTTTTCAGTTCGATGAGATCTTCTCCTTTTCTCCTTACCTCACTTAGCCCCACGATGTCCCACTTGATCCTTTGTAGTTCCTCTTCCAATTCAAGAAGCCTTGAATCAGAAGATATGGAGCGTCCATTGTACGTAGCCAAGGTCAGCATCAGATGGCAGCCTAGTCCGGCCCTCCGGGGATTCTTAGCACCCTCTGCCTTCATGTCGCACTGGCCGCTGCCTTGGCCAGGTACATTCCAGCTGCCGGAGACTGAGGGCCAAGATTTAAGTTGTGGAATCATTTTGGAGGGGTTTGGCCATAACTCACCACGCTGGCCAAGCGGGTTGGTGAGTGTGGGATAGAATTTCCTCTAATCCCGATGGCATAGGTATACCGCTATTGGCGGTCGTCAGAGCCCCTTTAGTGGGAACAGGATGCACCACGAGAAGGCGGGGTTGACATTTGTCAAGGAGAGGCTGTGATGTTACGCATCACCTGACCTTACATCCCTTATGTATATATATATATATATATATATCATCATCATCATCATTGTCAACCATTATCAATCCACTGCTGGACGAAGGTCTCCCCAAGTTTCCTCCACAACGGTCTGTCTTGTGCCAGTCTCCTCCATGTCACCCCTGCATACTTTCGAATTTCATCCACCCATCTCCCATGTGGTCTTCTTCTGGGTCTTTTCTTGTCCCTTGGAATCCAATCTAAAATTTCGGCTGTCCATCGATGATCTGTCCTTCTGGCAGTATGTCCAGCCCATTGCCATTTCCGGGATTTAACTCTGATCATGATGTCTTCCACTCTTGTCATTTTTCGGATCCACGAGTTCCTCTTCTTATCTCTCCTGGTTACCCCAAGCATGCACCTCTCCATGCTACTTTGAGTTGTCTGGAGCCTTTGTATATCTCTTTTAGTTAAGGTCCACGTCTCTGCACCATACGTAAGCACTGGAAGGATGCATTGATCAAACACTTTTCTTTTAAGACATAATGGCATATTGCTCTTGAAAATTATGCTGTTTCTTCCAAAAGCTCTCCAGGCAAGTTTTGTACGCCGATTAATTTCTTCATCAATGTGACCCTCACTTGATATCTGCTGTCCAAGATAAACGAACGTGTCTGTTATCTCCAGCTTTTTTCCATCAATCGATAAATCTTCATTTCTTGTAAAAGCATTGAACATCACTTTTGTCTTCTGAAAGTTCATTTTTAATCCCACTTCTTTACTCTTGTCCGCAAGTTCCTGGATCATACTCTGCAGCTCTGATGGGGTAGTTGCAAAAATGACTACGTCATCAGCAAAACGAAGGTGGGTTAGATAATCTCCATTAATCTTTATCCCCTTGTTTTCCCAGCTCAGCGACTGAAAAACACCCTCCAATGTGGCATTGAATAGCTTCGGAGATATGGTGTCACCTTGTCTCACTCCCTTTCCAATTTTTACGTGTGTTGTATTTTCAAACAGCCTAATCTTTGCACTTGCATTTTCATAGATGTTATTAATAATATTAATGTATGCATCTTCAATACTGCAGGTTTTCAGAGCCATTGTAACTGCTGATGGTTTCACCGAATCAAAGGCTTTTTCATAATCGATAAAAGCCATGCACAATGGAAGTTCATATTCCCTCGCTCTTTCAATTAGTTCTCTCAGCACGTGGATATGATCTATTGTGCTGTAGCCACTCCTGAATCCAGCTTGTTCTCTCGGTTGAGCCATGTCCAGTGTTACCTTCAAGCGGTGTGAAAGAACTTTAGTGAAAATTTTATAAACTACTGATAGGAGGCTGATAGGTCTGTAGTTTCCGAGATCCTCAATGTCACCTTTCTTATGTAGCAGGATCATTGTAGCGGTGTTCCAATCCTCAGGAATCTTTCCTTCATTAAGGCATCGAGTGAAAATTTGGGCGAGTACTGTTTCGATTTCTCCACTTGCTTCTTGTATGATGTCTACAGTAATTCCATCTTCTCCTGGAGCTTTTCCTCTCTTCATGTTCTTGATTGCATGTGCAACTTCTGCTGGAAGGACTGGAGGAACTCTGGTACTGGTATCTTTCATGATGTCTGGAGTGCATATATCATCCCTTTCATATAATTTGGAGTAGAAATCTTTCACTCTTGTCAAAATTTCTCCTCTATTTCTTGTTACAGAACCATCTTCTTTTCTCAGTGCCATAATCTGTTTTCTTCCCTTACTGAGATGTCCCTTTGCTATCTTTAGGCTTTGGTTGTTTTCAATTGCTTTCCTCACTAGTTCACAGTTGAATTTCCTTACGTCTTCAGTAATACTTTTTCTTACTGTCTTGCATAGCTCTATATATTCCACTTTGGAAGTCACATCTTTAGTTGTCCTCATCTCTCTTTTTTTTTTGCATCAACATTTTGGTTTTTCCTGATAATTTGTTCACATGCAACTTGTTCTTAGACCCAGCTAATTTTGTTGCTGTTTCCATAAGAGCTTTGGTTACTTTTCTGTTAACTTCAGAGATGTCCACTTCTTCCGATGTTAGGCCTTCTAAAGCAGAGAACCTGTTCTTCAGTTCTAACTTGAAGGTATTATGGTGTTTTTTAAGGTTGGTTATGTCAATAGATTTTGTTTGTCTTATGAGCTTGCCACGTTCAAGTTTAGTGTTGAGGTGCATCTTACATCTCACCAATCTATGGTCACTACCTGTGTTGAACTTGTTTAGCACACTGCAGTCTTCTATGACGAATTTTTTGTTACACATAATAAAATCAATTTCACTTGTCGTCCCATTTGGATGTCTCCATGTCCATTTCCTGTGTGGCTTTTTCTTGAAGAAGGAGTTCAAGATGAAAACCCTTCTGCCTCTGCAAACTCAACGAGAGTATTTCCACGCTGGTTTCTGTTGCCATGACCGAATTTACCTACTGAAGTTTCATTCTGTTGCTGTTGCCCTATTTTTGCATTGAAATCTCCCATAATTATTTTCAAGTGCTGCTTACCTTTATTATTTAGATGACAAATTTCCTCATAAAATTCTTCAATTTCTTCTTCAGGATGACTTGTGGTGGGTGCATAAGTTTGAATAATCTGAGCCTGGTATCTTTTCGAGAGTTGGATAACAAGTCGTGCAGCTCTGTCAGAGGAACTTTCAACTTCTACAACTTTATCCTTCAGTTTCTTGTTTATTATAAATCCAACACCACTAGTTCTGCCAGTATCTGTCCCACGATAGTAGAAGAGATGTCCACTTTTCAGTTCGATGAGATCTTCTCCTTTTCTCCTTACCTCACTTAGCCCCACGATGTCCCACTTGATCCTTTGTAGTTCCTCTTCCAATTCAAGAAGCCTTGAATCAGAAGATAGGGAGCGTCCATTGTAAGTAGCCAAGGTCAGCATCAGATGGCAGCCTAGTCCGGTTCTCCGGGGATTCTTAGCACCCTCTGCCTTCATGTCGCACTGGCCGCTGCCTTGGCCAGGTACATTCCAGCTGCCGGAGACTGAGAGCCAAGATTTAAGTTGTGGAATCATTTTGGAGGGGTTTGGCCATAACTCACCACGCTGGCCAAGCGGGTTGGTGAGTGTGGGATAGAATTTCCTCTAATCCCGATGGTATAGTTATACCGCTATGGGCGGTCGTCAGAGCCCCTTTAGTGGGAACAGGATGCACCACGAGAAGGCGGGGTTGACATTTGTCAAGGAGAGGCTATGATGTTACGCATCACCTGACCTTACATCCCATATATATATATATATATATATATATATATAACTTAAGAGCAAAACTGAAGACTAAGGAAAAAATTTTAGAATTTAACACGAAGGGTGCAAAACGGGCTGAATAAATTTTCTATTTTTTTGCTTAGGTATCTTCTTTATAGAATATATATATATATATATATATATATATATATATATATATATATATATATATATATATATATATATATATATATATATATTTTAACAAAAAAAAGAAGCAGAACGTTCAAATGCATTCAGTAGTAGTGAAATATTTTTTAATATGAAAAAAACAGCAGTTTTTTTAATTATTTCCCGGTGTTTTAGCACTTTTTTTTTTTATTTCACTCGTTAATTTTTCTAAAATACTCCTCACTTTTAAAAATTACTCCTAAATTTTTCCAAAGGAGTAAAAATACTCCTTCAAATTATTTTTTTGGCAAACTCTGCTGACATTCCTAAATCTGGTCCTTCCATGATTTCCTTGACCTTCCGGTACCTTTCTTTCCTGCCACATGGGCTGAATAAATTTTCTATCTCCTCACTTATTCTTTTCAACATGGCCAAACCACCTAAGAATATTAGTCTCCACCTTGCTAACAACATTTTGCCTCTCATTACACATCTGCAACACATCTTCATTCCTCACATGATCTGAACATGTCTTCTCACAAACCCCTCGTAACTCATCTTTCTAGCACACAAACAACTCCCATGTCTCTTCTGTAGTACCCAGGTTTCACTCCTATGTCTCTTGTGTAGTACCCAAATTTCACTGCCATACATCAGAGTAGGAACAATTACACTATCATACACAGCCATGCAGGACTCTCTTGAGAACCCATCATTCCTGTGAAATCCTAAAGCAGCTGTGACTTTCAATGAAGAATTCACTCGCCTACTAATTTCGCCATCTAATTTTTCCTCTCTGTTGAACATGCTTCCCAAATATACAAACTCGTTTACCTGGTCAAATAAGTATGCCATTTAGACTTATTCGGCATTCAGTACTAACATTTTCTCCCACACACAAAAAAAACAACATAACTTTGGGTTTTCCCTTATTTATACCCAGTTTGAAATTGATACAAATTTCTTACATCATGGCTGGTTTCCCATCAGAGGTATCTGTCCACTACAGTTGAATATCATTTTGACGATCAAAATCTTCAATTGAAGGGCCATTGCATCTAATCATCATTAAGTCATTTAAAGTGTCTCTATTTAGACATGCCCGATTAATAGCTTTTATGAGGTTCATTACTGAAAAGCCACGTTTACAAGGAGCAGTACTACACAGCATTAGATGTAGTAGCTGCATCATCTTAAAACCATTGCTGTAACAGTTTGTTTCTGTTTGTTTAGCATATATGCAGCTAAACAGAGATTCAAAGATAATTCTTTTACCTGCAGATGGCATTATACCATGGCAAAGGTTGCTTTAGTAACCTTGACCTTTTGGTCGCTCCATCCGTCAGCAGAATAAGTTTCTCTCGAATCCCACCTTCACTTCCATTCATTTTCGAAGCAGCTGCAGGAACATGGGCAAGAAAACTGAACTCTATATTCATTCACAAGTAGGGGCAAAAGTTTGACAAAATAGTTGCTCACTTGGGGAAAAATATCTACTGGCCATTGTTGGCTACTATATTAAAAATTTTACTAGCCACAACAAAATATCTGGTCTCACATTTGGCCACTGGCTGCCGACATTCGCAAGGGCTGATCCAGATGCTGAAGGAGGTGATAGTGCATGGAAGCAAGATCTAGAGAGTATGCAGGGTGTGGCTGAGTCATGTAGTCGAGCAATATTTGTTGATTGTTCTTTGAAAGACCTGGGTGAGTGTTGGTGTGCAGCGGAAGGATCCCACTTCTGGTTACTAGTAAAGGCTGCTTGGTTAAAACTTTTGGTGCATCTGCTTCATTTCTGCCCAACAACAGTCATTTGGTGGTTTCACCGGGTTGGAGAAATGAATGATACTTCAAGCTAGCAGCAGAACATTCTATGAGAACCATCACTTTTCCAGGGTACAGGGAATGGCTTTTGACAGTGTCTAGGTGGCTCCATGCTTATACAACCCCACTGTGCTGATTTCTTACAAATGTTGTAGAGAACCCACTTTTCACAGTAGGTTATGATACTAAGCAGGAATCCCTGTGCAAGGCTGGAAATGCACACCTCCAAAAACTGTCTTATTCATTGCTGTTGGTTCATGTGGTGTTCAGCTTTTTCACTTTCTCCAGGTGGTGGATAACTGTCCTTTGCTGTGATCTCACAGACCCTTTGTCATGGGTCAGCTTCCACAATATTCTTCAGCTCCTCATTGTTACAGCAGCTGCTGGTGGATGACCACAAGGTACCTTTGCAAGGTCCGTGTCTCCCACTTGGAATTTTGCAAGCCATTGGAATGTGATTATATTTGCACTTTTAAGGTATTAACCTCTTGCAAAGTGCGCATAGTTTACGTGCAATTCATAAATGAAAAAACCATGAGGAATAATCACTCACCATAAAGATCATGGTAACCTCCAATGGACCAAAACACTTCCAACACGTCAATTCATCGTGATGTAACTGGGCTTCCACAGGTTTACAGACCTCTTGCTTACGCTTCTTATTTTCGGGTGTGAAACATCGTTTTTTTCCTTTGCCTTATAGTATGTTACTATAATGCTTGTCAATTCGATAAAAATCATACATACAACTCATTCATACCATTCAAGTAAAAACTATGTACATAAACCTTACATTCACAGGTGATTAAACCTTAGTCAACTCTAATTATGGAACTCCTCCTTCTGTTTCACAACCTCTGCCACTCCCACTGCAATTGTCACACCCATTCAGCCCCGCACATCCAATCCTCTAGTACTTTCGACAGATCCCTGTCATCTTCAGGAGGCAGGTGTGTCTCATCCGCCCACCGCAGCTCAAGTGAGCAGAGCCATCGAGGCCTGGACTCCAGTCGCTATCTCTGAATCGTTGTGTCTCTGGCGCCATCTATTGTCCCTGCTGCTCTTTTTCTCTCTCTTTTTACGCTGCTGTTCAATTTTTATTATGGCTTTCCATTGTTCGTTTAAGTTATTTGGCTCATTAATGTTGCATAATCTTGATCTGTTTTTTTCAATTAACACTGATTCTGCAATTCTTAACTGCTTTTCGTTTTTACAGCTCTTAATAATTTTAATATCTTCAAACCTTGGACATTTTTGATTTTCCATACAGTATTGGGTCAATGCTGTCTTAGCCTCTTTTTTTGTTCCAATTATTAATATGCTGATTCAATCTATACTTTAATTTGTTCTTGGTGCTGCCTATATATGACACAGGTGGTTGCTGGTTTATTGGGATTTCATAAATTCCTGCTCTATCTAATTGGCTAATTTTTTCATTTTTAATCACTAAATTTTTTACAGTAAGTACCTGATTTCCTACCTGTATGCCATACTTGCCACAAACTTTATTAATTTCTGCTGAAACATTTTCTATATATGGTATTCCTCCCACATATTTTACAAGTTTTTTATCACTCTTGACCTTATTGTAACCTTGAGTTACTTCATAAATCCATTTTTTTAATACCTGTTTAGGGTATCCAAAAGCATATGCAATTTTTTCAATATATTCAATTTCTTCTTTTCTATACTGTTCAATTGATGAATGTGTTAAACTTCTTTTAATTAGTGTTTTAATACTATTTCTTTTATGTGTTAATGGATGTGATGACTGAAATGGTATAAGTACTGGGATATATGAAGATTTTCTATGCACTCTAAAATCAGGTACTTACTGTAAAAAATTTAGTGATTAAAAATGAAAAAATTAGCCAATTAGATAGAGCAGGAATTTATGAAATCCCAATAAACCAGCAACCACCTGTGTCATATATAGGCAGCACCAAGAACAAATTAAAGTATAGATTGAATCAGCATATTAATAATTGGAACAAAAAGAGGCTAAGACAGCATTGACCCAATACTGTATGGAAAATCAAAATGTCCAAGGTTTGAAGATATTAAAATTATTAAGAGCTGTAAAAACGAAAAGCAGTTAAGAATTGCAGAATCAGTGTTAATTGAAAAAACAGATCAAGATTATGCAACATTAATGAGCCAAATAACTTAAACGAACAATGGAAAGCCATAATAAAAATTGAACAGCAGCGTAAAAAGAAAGAGAGAAAAAAGAGCAGCGGGGACAATAGATGGCGCCAGAGACACAACGATTCAGAGATAGCGACTGGAGCCCAGGCCTCGATGGCTCTGCTCACTTGAGCTGCGGTGGGCGGATGAGACACACCTGCCTCCTGAAGATGACAGGGATCTGTCGAAAGTACTAGAGGATTGGATGTGCGGGGCTGAATGGGTGTGACAATTGCAGTGGGAGTAGCAGAGGTTGTGAAACAGAAGGAGGAGTTCCATAATTAGAGTTGACTAAGGTTTAATCACCTGTGAATGTAAGGTTTATGTACATAGTTTTTACTTGAATTGTATGAATGAGTTGTATGTATGATTTTTATCGAATTGACAAGCATTATAGTAACATACTATAAGGCAAAGGAAAAAAGCGATGTTTCACACCCGAAAATAAGAAGCGTAAGCAAGAGGTCTGTAAACCTGTGGAAGCCCAGTTACATCACGATGAATTGACGTGTTGGAAGTGTTTTGGTCCATTGGAGGTTACCATGATCTTTATGGTGAGTGATTATTCCTCATGGTTTTTTCATTGGAATGTGGTTCGTCTATTCACAGACCCTGCCCAAATACTGCATTGATGCTTTGAGCCACCACACCCGAGGACGTACGAAAAAATTATGCAGAACTGGCCCCTCTCCAGGGTCCGCTTTGACGAAGCCCATTGCTTGTGGGTGAATCTTGTCATGAAATGAAGGCACACAACATATACACCAGAGATATGTTGACCCTGTGTCATATGCCATGTTGTAACTTTGCTGGATTAGTTGAACATGTCCACCTATTGGAAGTGGTCATCAGAGTAGCAGAACATAGACTTGTGTACGCCATACACAGGTAGTTTCCAAATTATTAGCAGATTTTGCAGATAGTTTTTTGCTTGTAGATTGAAAATTTTTTTTTATTCACAACGATTTAAACACTTAATCAAGGCTTTACTCAGATTAATATATTTATTTCTATTTTAACTTGAAGAACTTTCAATTATTTTTCACATCTTCTGAGTTGTTTTGCTTTTACAGACATTTCTGGCCTCTAGATTTTATCAAGGTTTGTTTACACAGAAATATTTAAAATTTTATTGCCAGGTTCCTCTTGAATTGTCAATAATTAAATTAAAATATTTTCCTTATGTATTTTGTAAGTCCACTATTTTTGGATTAAGTTGTTAAAATGGTATTTCTAATTAGGGTTGAACCAAGAGTATCTTTGTAATGGTATTTCAAATTTTTGAAGGCTTATTAGTGGAAATGTTGTTCTAGATATAAAAAGCTTCTTTTATTAGTCTTTTGTTTTTATAAAGTTCCTAGTCCATTATTTTTAATATTTTACCCTAAAGGTCGATTTCACACATATTGGTGCACATTCAGTTGTAATGTACTTATTCTGTCCTCACTGTAATCTGTAATGTTCTAATAATTACACTGCCGGAAAGTGAAAAAAGAACACCAAGAAGGAATTGGGGACGATCATGAAATTTACATATGTTAATGGGGTCTAGTTTACGTAGGTGTGATGTTAATTTCGGGACCAACCGGTGAGCGCTTATGCCACAGTACGGCATAAAATTGTATGTTGCTCAAATAATGCTAATATTATCGCGCCATAATGCGCTGCAATATGCAGGGGTGCAGAATTTGTCCGAACTCGCGAACAAGGTTCGGGGGAAATTAAGGCAACTCTGGGGAAATTTTTGCCCGCGGGTGGGTACTAATGATAGTATTAATAATAATAAAACGAAAAATTGACTTATTAACAACGAGTATAACGCGAAAGATACAAGTTCAACACAGGCAGTGACCATAGATTGGTGAGATGTAAGATGCACCTCAACACTAAACTCGAACGTGGCAAGCTCATAAGACAAACAAAATCTATTGACATAACCAACCTTAAAAAACACCATAATACCTTCAAATTGGAACTCAAGAACAGATTCTCTGCTTTAGAAGGCCTAACATCGGAAGAAGTGGACATCTCTGAAGTTAACAGAAAAGTAACCAAAGCTCTTATGGAAACAGCAACAAAATTAGCTGGGTCTAAGAACAAGTTGCATGTAAACAAATTATCAGGAAAAACCAAAATGTTGATGCAAAAAGAAGAGAGATGAGGACAACTAAAGAAGATGTGACTTCCAAAGTGGAATATATAGAGCTATGCAAGACAGTAAGAAAAAGTATCACTGAAGACGTAATTCAACTGTGAACTAGTGAGGAAAGCAATTGAAAACAACCAAAGCCTAAAGATAGCAAAGGGACATCTCAGTAAGGGAAGAAAACAGATTATGGCACTGAGAAAAGAAGATGGTTCTGTAACAAGAAATAGAGGCGAAATTTTGACAAGAGTGAAAGATTTCTACTCCAAATTATATGAAAGGGATGATACATGTACTCCAGACATCATGAAAGGTACCAGTACCAGAGTTCTTCCAGTCCTCCCAGCAGAAGTTGCACATGCAATCAAGAACATGAAGCGGGGAAAAGCTCCAGGAGAAGATGGAATTACTGTAGACATCATACAAGAAGCAAGTGGAGAAATCGAAACAGTACTCGCCCAAATTTTCACTCGATGCCTTAATGAAGGAAAGATTCCTGAGGATTGGAACACCGCTACAATGATCCTGCTACATAAGAAAGGTGACATTGAGGATCTCGGAAACTACAGACCTATCAGCCTCCTATCAGTAGTTTATAAAATCTTCACTAAAGTTCTTTCACACCGCTTGAAGGTAACACTGGACATGGCTCAACCGAGAGAACAAGCTGGATTCAGGAGTGGCTACAGCACAATAGATCATATCCACGTGCTGAGAGAACTAATTGAAAGAGCGAGGGAATATGAACTTCCATTGTGCATGGCTTTTATCGATTATGAAAAAGCCTTTGATTCGGTGAAACCATCAGCAGTTACAATGGCTCTGAAAACCTGCGGTATTGAAGATGCATACATTAATATTATTAATAACATCTATGAAAATGCAAGTGCAAAGATTCGGCTATTTGAAAATACAACACACATAAAAATTGGAAAGGAGTGAGACAAGGTGACACCATATCTCCGAAGCTCTTTAATGCCACATTGGAGGGTGTTTTTCAGTCGCTGAGCTGGGAAAACAAAGGGATAAAGATTAATGGAGATTATCTAACCCACCTTTGTTTTGCTGATGACGTAGTCATTTTTGCAACTACCCCATCAGAGCTGCAGAGTATGATCCAGGAACTTGCTGACAAGAGTAAAGAAGTGGGATTAAAAATGAACTTTCAGAAGACAAAAGTGATGTTCAATGCTTTTACAAGAAATGAAGATTTATCGATTGATGGAGATAACAGACACGTACGTTTATCTTGGACAGCAGATATCAAGTGAGGGTCACATTGATGAAGAAATTAATCGGCGTACAAAACTTGCCTGGAGAGCTTTTTGAAGAAACAGCATAATTTTCAAGAGCAATATGCCATTATGTCTTAAAAGAAAAGTGTTTGATCTATGCATCTTTCCAGTGCTTACGTATGGTGCAGAGACGTGGACCTTAACTAAAAGAGACATACAAAGGCTGCAGACAACTCAAAGAAGCATGGAGAGGTGCATGCTTGGTATAACCAGGAGAGATAAGAAGAGGAACTCGTGGATCCGAAAAATGACAAGAGTGGAAGACATCATGATCAGAGTTAAATCCCTGAAATGGCAATGGGCTGGAGGTCACATTGATGAAGAAATTAATCGGCGTACAAAACTTGCCTGGAGAGCTTTTGGAAGAAACAGCATAATTTTCAAGAGCAATATGCCATTATGTCTTAAAATAAAAGTGTTTGATCAATGCATCCTTCCAGTGCTTACGTATGGTGCAGAGACGTGGACCTTAACTAAAAGAGACATACAAAGGCTGCAGACAACTCAAAGCAGTATGGAGAGGTGCATGCTTGGTGTAACCAGGAGAGATAAAGAAGAGGAACACGTGGATCCGAAAAATGACAAGAGTGGAAGACATCATGATCAGAGTTAAATCCCTGAAATGGCAATGGGCTGGAGGTCACATTGATGAAGAAATTAATCGGCGTACAAAACTTGCCTGGAGAGCTTTTGGAAGAAACAGCATAATTTTCAAGAGCAATATGCCATTATGTCTTAAAATAAAAGTGTTTGATCAATGCATCCTTCCAGTGCTTACGTATGGTGCAGAGACGTGGACCTTAACTAAAAGAGACATACAAAGGCTGTAGACAACTCAAAGAGGCATGGAGAGGTGCATACTTGGTGTAACCAGGAGAGATAAGAAGAGGAACTCTTGGACATACTGCCAGAAGGACAGATCATCAATGGGCTGGACATACTGCCAGAAGGACAGATCATCAATGGGCTGGACATACTGCCAGAAGGACAGATCATCGATGGACAGCTGAAATTTTAGATTGGATTCCAAGGGACAGGAAAAGACCCAGAAGAAGACCACATGGGAGATGGGTGGATGAAATTCGAAAGTATGCAGGGGTGACATGGAGGAGACTGGCACAAGACAGACCGTTGTGGAGGAAACTTGGGGAGACCTTCATCCAGCAGTGGATTGATAATGGTTGACAATGATGATGATGATGATAACGCGAAAGATAAGAGTAATTTACTGCACAGTAATCAGGTAATCATTTTGAAAAATGTCATGTCGTTATAAATACAAGAGGTTATGAGCACAGTGCCGTACTGCAGACTGCCGCTGGCATACAATTCACCGAGCCCAAACGACTTTACTAATGCCAAGGCGTAGACAGTGTGGCACGAGTAATAAGTACGGAGCAGCCACTAGTCACGCTAATAAAATTTTTCCGAAACTCATGGGAGCTTATGTGTCGTAGGCGCCGATCTGAAAAATTATTAAAGGTTCCGCACATTTTAAAGCGAAACGACCCATGCATTTTTCAAAGGATTTAAGTTTTATTTAAATTTCATTCAGTAGAATTATCTGGCATAATTATACACCTGAAATGCTAGAATGAAATAAATTGTAGTTAATTGAATTTTTTTTAGCTGTTTATTTTTCAGCCTCTCTGCCCCACCACTGTTTTCACCTAGACCCAAAAATGTTTCAGACATTTTGAATCTAAAATAAATATTAGTTGGTTTTTTTTTTTTTTTTTTTTCAAATTTTTAAGTAATAGGCTTTAAGGATTAGTTCTTAATCATCAACATATAGATCTAATACTCGCTTAAACTTGTATGAAAGTCCACTACAGTTTTGGGGGAAATTTCGGACAGAAAAAAAATTGCGTTCTGGGGAAATATTGGGCCCTGAAATTTTTCTGCACCCCTGGCAATATGTACGTTGCTAAATAGAATTAGCAGGGAGCTACTGCATGGAGATAGGGGTAAATTATCGTCGACAAGCTATCAACTATCCAATATCTATAGTTCTTAAAAAAGCTTTTTCTTCTCTGCAGGAACACACTAATTTGCGGCCTATGGCATTTTCTACCCAAGGCCGGAATAAATACCCATCTCGAATGCCCGCTCCCCAATCAGAACTACTTGCCGAAGAATTCCCTTTTACCAACTATAAAGTGTCTCATCAAACAAAGATCTTTGCTCTTTCCACGTTTATAAGTGAGTCACGGAAGAATTCTCATTGGCCACCACCGGGAGTCGAACCCATGGACTTCCAGTTACGCGCCAGATATGCTTCCGCTACACCACAGCAGCCTCGAATTCCTGCAGACTCACACACGCTAACTGCCAAGCCAAGTTGGCAGGTTGCTTCTTGGAGCCCCGCACAATGCTGGGGATTCACCAAAGATGGTAAGCAGCAACTGAAGAAATAATTAGAAGGCGAATGAATAATTAATACAGACATTTAACGTGGACCAGGAACATCAAACAAAGATCTTCGCTCTTTCCACGTTTATAGGTGAGTCACGGAAAAATTCTCATTGGCTGTCACCGGGAGTCGAACCCAGGGTCTTCCAGTTACGCGCCGGATATGCTTCTGCTACACCACAGCGGCCTCGAATTCCTCCAGACTCACACACGCTAACTGCCAAGCCAATTTGGCAGGTTGCTTCTTGGAGCCCCGCACAATGCTGGGGATTCACCAAAGATGGTAAGCAGCAACTGAACAAATAATTAGAAGGTGAATGAATAATTAATACTGACATTTAACGTGGACCAGGAACATCAAACAAAGATCTTCGCTCTTTCCACGTTTATAAGTGAGTCACGGAAAAATTCTCATTGGCCGCCACCGGGAGTCGAACCCATGGACTTCCAGTTACGCGCCAGATATGCTTCCGCTACACCACAGCAGCCTCGAATTCCTGCAGACTCACACACGCTAACTGCCAAGCCAAGTTGGCAGGTTGCTTCTTGGAGCCCCGCACAATGCTGGGGATTCACCAAAGATGGTAAGCAGCAACTGAAGAAATAATTAGAAGGCGAATGAATAATTAATACAGACATTTTATGTGGACCAGGAACATCAAACAAAGATCTTCGCTCTTTCCACGTTTATAGGTTAGTCACGGAAAAATTCTCATTGGCCGTCACCGGGAGTCGAACCCAGGGTCTTCCAGTTACGCGCCAGATATGCTTCTGTTACACCACAGCGGCCTCGAATTCCTCCAGACTCACACACGCTAACTGCCAAGCCAAGTTGGCAGGTTGCTTCTTGGAGCCCCGCACAATGCTGGGGATTCACCAAAGATGGTAAGCAGCAACTGAACAAATAATCAGAAGGCGAATGAATAATTAATACAGACATTTAACGTGGACCATTAACATCAAACAAAGATCTTCGCTCTTTCTAAGTTTATAAGTGAGTCATTCGGGAGGCCGCTGTGGTGTAGCGGAAGCATATCCGGCGCGTAACAGGAAGACCCTGGGTTCGACTCCCGGTGGCGGCCAATGAGAATTTTTCCGTGACTCCCTTATAAACGTGGAAAGAGCGAAGATTTTTGTTTGATGTACCTGGTCCACGTTAAATGTCTGTATTAATTATTCATTTGCCTTCTAATTATTTGTTCAGTTGCTGCTTACCATCTTTGGTGAATCCCCAGCATTGTGTGGGGCTCCAAGAAGCAATCTGCCAACTTGGCTTGGCAGTTAGCGTGTGTGAGTCTGGAGGAATTCGAGGCCGCTGTGGTGTAGCGGAAGCATATCCGGCGCGTAACTGGAAGACCCTAGGTTCGACTCCCGGTGACGGCCAATGAGAATTTTTCCGTGACTCACCTATAAACGTGGAAAGAGCGAAGATATTTGTTTGATGTTCCTGGTCCACGTTAAATGTCAGTATTAATTATTCATTCGCCTTCTAAATATTTGTTCCGTTGCTGCTTACCATCTTTGGTGAATCCCCAGCATTGTGCGGGGCTCCAAGAAGCAACCTGCCAACTTGACTTGGCAGTTAGCGTGTGTGAGTCTGGAGGAATTCGAGGCCGCTGTGGTGTAGCGGAAGCATATCCGGCGCGTAACTGGAAGACCCTGGGTTTGATTCCCGGTGGCGGCCAATGAGAATTTTTCCGTGACTCACTTATAAACATGGAAAGAGTGAAGATCTTTGTTTGATGTTCCTGGTCCACGTTAAATGTCTGTATTAATTATTCATTCGCCTTCTAATTATTTCTTCAGTTGCTGCTTACCATCTTTGGTGAATCCCCATCATTGTGCGGGGCTCCAAGAAGCAACCTGCCAAATTGACTTGGCAGTTCGCGTGTGTGAGTCTGGAGGAATTCGAGGCCGCTGTGGTGTAGCGGAAGCATGTCCGGCGCGTAACTGGAAGACCCTGGGTTCGACTCCCGGTGGCGGCCAATGAGAATTTTTCCGTGACTCACTTATAAACGATGGAAAGAGCGAAGATCTTTGTTTGATGTTCCTGGTCCACGTCAAATGTTTGTATTAATTATAAAGTGTCTCATTTGCTAAATCATATAAAATCACATTTATACATAGAAAAATTCTCTCACTCTCCCTCTCTCTTAGAGCCCGAACCGCAGTAAATATTCTACAGCCTGATTCAGATTCGGGCCCGAGCTCTGTTTTGGGCGCTCGGGCTCAGCTCTACTCCAGGTGTCTGGCTCTCCAGACTTGAATCCCTTGGATTACTATATCTGAATTCTTCTTTGAAAGCCATAGCTGTCTTGGGACAATTTCACAGGAATGATGGGTTCTCTCAAGAGTCTCAAGCTGTGCAAGAAAGTGTAATTGTACCTACTCTGATGTATAGCAGTGAAACCTGGGTACTGCGGAAGAGACATAAGAGCTGTTTGTGTGCGAGAGAGATGTGGTACTTATGGGAGTTTGTGGGAAGACGCTCTCTGATCATGTGAGGAATGAAGATGTGTTGCAGTTGTGTAATGTGAGGCAAAATGTTGTCAGTAAAGTGGAGACTAATATTCTTAGGTAGTTTGGCCATGTTGAAAGAAGGAGTGATTGGATGCTTACTAAGAAAAAAAGTTTGAGCTCAAGTGGCAGGACAGAAAAGTAGAGGAAGTTCAAGGAAATCATGGGAAGGCCAGATTCAGGACTATCTGCATGAGAATATGAAGTAGAGAAGGTCTTGCGCACATTGTGTGGCGTATGTCAGTGAAGCTCGATCTGTTTGTGCCAAGATCGCTGTAAATGAAGATGTCTGATACGGTGCCAACAATAATTTAATAATCAGTTAAGCATTTATATGGTGGACTATCTTTATGGAGGTAACCTCTGAATCTCACAGAACAGCTTAGTGATATGTATGTATGTTTAAAATGCTAATAAGAAAGAAAAAAAATGGTTGATTTTATAATGTCACCCTGGTTTGTCTGTTCTGAAATCTCCTTTTGCACAGGTTTCTTTGTCCAAGAAACTTGAGCCCAAGAAGAGTACCAGCATTTATCTGAAGGCCAGGAAGCTCACTGGGGAGGTTGTGGAACGGATTTTGTTCATCTATGCAAAAGTTGAATCCTGGTCAAAGCTACGTTCAGGTAAAGCCATGAAATAAATTTTGCATTATTATTTGTATTTCTTTGATGCTAACTATTCAAAAAACTTGGAAGTATTCTAGTTGGATAATGCTTACCTAGGCATTCTGTTTCTAGCGATGATTCACTTTTTCGCACGTTTTGGGTCTTCGTTGATGCCATCTTACCTGCCAACTACTACAGATTTAGTTGTCTGACAACGGAACTCACTGTCAAAACTACAGATCTACGAATTTTTAATTTTTAATTTTTTTTTAAATTTTGCTATTTTATGATATATGTGAGATTCTTAAGCGGATTCGCGGAATTCCGCTTTTTTGTCATCATGTAGGTCGTTCTTAAGATCGAGGCAAAGCTGAAGAGAATGAGGGGGGGGGTGTCGTTTTCCGTCTGGGGGTGGTATTTCGTGTTTCAAAACTTTTGAAAACGGTAGTTAAACGGAGTAAAGCCGCCCCGGTGGCGCAGTGGTCTAAGCGATGGCCTCTGATCATTCGTCCGAAAGAGGTCCGTGTTCGAATCCCGGTGAGGCATGGATGTTGTGTTTGTCTTAAGGCACTGACTCTCTCCCTTCCCTGGAACCAGTGACCCTAAATTAGGGACGGGCGACTGCTTATAGCCCATTGAGTTGCTCACGGTGGTCGTTAAACCTCCAATCAATCAATGGATGTTGTGTTTGTCTTACGGCACTGGCTCTCTCCCTTCCCTGGAACCAGTGACCCTAAATTAGGGACGGGCGACTGCTTATAGCACATTTGAGTTGCTCACGGTGGTCGTTAAACCTCCAATCAATCAATGGATGTTGTGTTTGTCTTACGGCACTGGCTCTGTCCCTTCCCTGGAACCAGTGACCCTAAATTAGGGACGGGCGACTGCTTATGGCCCATTGAGTTGCTCACGGTGGTCGTTAAACCTCCAATCAATCAATGGATGTTGTGTTTGTCTTACGGCACTGGCTCTCTCCCTTCCCTGGAACCAGTGACCCTAAATTAGGGACGGGCGACTTCTTATAGCCCATTGAGTTGCTCACGGTGGTCGTTAAACCTCCAATCAATCAATGGATGTTGTGTTTGTCTTACGGCACTGGCTCTGTCCCTTCCCTGGAACCAGTGACCCTAAATTAGGGACGGGCGACTGCTTATGGCCCATTGAGTTGCTCACGGTGGTCGTTAAACCTCCAATCAATCAATGGATGTTGTGTTTGTCTTACGGCACTGGCTCTCTCCCTTCCCTGGAACCAGTGACCCTAAATTAGGGACGGGCGACTTCTTATAGCCCATTGAGTTGCTCACGGTGGTCGTTAAACCTCCAATCAATCAATGGATGTTGTGTTTGTCTTACGGCACTGGCTCTGTCCCTTCCCTGGAACCAGTGACCCTAAATTAGGGACGGGCGACTGCTTATGGCCCATTGAGTTGCTCACGGTGGTCGTTAAACCTCCAATCAATCAATGGATGTTGTGTTTGTCTTACGGCACTGGCTCTCTCCCTTCCCTGGAACCAGTGACCCTAAATTAGGGACGGGCGACTTCTTATAGCCCATTGAGTTGCTCACGGTGGTCGTTAAACCTCCAATCAATCAATGGATGTTGTGTTTGTCTTACGGCACTGGCTCTCTCCCTTCCCTGGAACCAGTGACCCTAAATTAGGAACGGGCGACTGCTTATGGCCCATTGAGTTGCTCACGGTGGTCGTTAAACCTCCAATCAATCAATGGATGTTGTGTTTGTCTTACGGCACTGGCTCTCTCCCTTCCCTGGAACCAGTGACCCTAAATTAGGGACGGGCGACTTCTTATAGCCCATTGAGTTGCTCACGGTGGTCGTTAAACCTCCAATCAATCAATGGATGTTGTGTTTTGTCTTACGGCACTGGCTCTGTCCCTTCCCTGGAACCAGTGACCCTAAATTAGGGACGGGCGACTGCTTATGGCCCATTGAGTTGCTCACGGTGGTCGTTAAACCTCCAATCAATCAATGGATGTTGTGTTTGTCTTACGGCACTGGGTCTCTCCCTTCCCTGGAACCAGTGACCCTAAATTAGGGACGGGCGACTTCTTATAGCCCATTGAGTTGCTCACGGTGGTCGTTAAACCTCCAATCAATCAATGGATGTTGTGTTTGTCTTACGGCACTGGCTCTGTCCCTTCCCTGGAACCAGTGACCCTAAATTAGGGACGGGCGACTGCTTATGGCCCATTGAGTTGCTCACGGTGGTCGTTAAACCTCCAATCAATCAATGGATGTTGTGTTTGTCTTACGGCATCTGGGTCTCTCCCTTCCCTGGAACCAGTGACCCTAAATTAGGGACGGGCGACTTCTTATAGCCCATTGAGTTGCTCACGGTGGTCGTTAAACCTCCAATCAATCAATGGATGTTGTGTTTGTCTTACGGCACTGGCTCTGTCCCTTCCCTGGAACCAGTGACCCTAAATTAGGGACGGGCGACTGCTTATGGCCCATTGAGTTGCTCACGGTGGTCGTTAAACCTCCAATCAATCAATGGATGTTGTGTTTGTCTTACGGCACTGGCTCTGTCCCTTCCCTGGAACCAGTGACCCTAAATTAGGGACGGGCGACTGCTTATGGCCCATTGAGTTGCTCACGGTGGTCGTTAAACCTCCAATCAATCAATGGATGTTGTGTTTGTCTTACGGCACTGGCTCTCTCCCTTCCCTGGAACCAGTGACCCTAAATTAGGGACGGGCGACTGCTTATGGCCCATTGAGTTGCTCACGGTGGTCGTTAAACCTCCAATCAATCAATGGATGTTGTGTTTGTCTTACGGCACTGGCTCTCTCCCTTCCCTGGAACCAGTGACCCTAAATTAGGGACGGGCGACTTCTTATAGCCCATTGAGTTGCTCACGGTGGTCGTTAAACCTCGAATCAAAAAAAAAAAAAAAAAAAAAAGCGGAGTAAAATTTTTTGCCGTAATCGAAATCCCCCCGATGTTGCCTTTGCGTCCAATATTCTTGTTAAATATCATTTTATTGCATAAATGTTTGTAATTCAGCTTGAAACTGTGAAGTTAGAGGCCGCGCAAATTTCCCCGTAATCTTCAGGCATAAGATTCTTCCGCGAATTCTAGGAATTCCGCCTTTTTCATTATTATTTTGGTCATTCAAGCGATTGAATCGATCGACGCCCAAGTGAACAGAAATGGGGAGGGGTGGGGGGGGAGATCGAGAGGACGGAATTCCATCTTTACGAAACTTCCGAAAATGGGAGGTTGACAGAGTTCAGATTTTTTCCGTAATTGTAATTTATTTTTTCTCGCGATGTTATCTCTGTGCAGTATTATTGTTAAATAAACTTTTACTGCATAAGTATTTGCATTTCAGCTTGAAAATAGGGGGGAAAAATCCAAAAGCAGAAGTCGGACGGAGCAAAGATTTCTCCTGTAATCGCCCCCCTCCCCTCCCACAATGTTTCCACTCTCCTGCGTCTATGTATGCCACGTAAAAATACTAGTTACTGCCGACAAAGCTCTTGCCAATGTTGGCAGGTATGTGCTATTGTCCGTTGTATGTGCAGTTACCTTTCACACCCAATACACTGCTTACTTTGGGTAGATTCAGTAGATCTTCACTTTAGGATTCAACAAATTCAATTCTTTACCCATTATTAATGCTCTAAATTTTTTTCGCCCATTCTTTGGGCATCCTCAGGAAGCGTGACTACTTTTTCACCGATGTTCGTGGTTTATTTCTCGTCAATGGAGTCCGATACCCCACATTGCCATTCGTCGGATACACTGTATTAGATAATTTTCTTAATTAAACCTAGCCGGCGCCATCTATGTTTCACTAATTCCACCTTTTTTTTTTTTTTTTTTTCCCCTCGTCAAATGGTCATTGATGTCGTCTTTCCGTATTCTTCTTTTCGTTTCCTATTCCTGTTCCCTTGTCTTTTTTTCTTTTGTTGTTCTTTTTCTTGTCTTATTAGCTCTTTCCAAAGGCTAGATAATGTATTAGGGGTCATTCTGGTTGCACACCCTTGGTTTATTTTTTATAAATTAGGATCGGTTCCTCCATTCTCATTTTTTTTTTTTTTTTTTTTTTTGGGATTGGAGGTTTAACGACCACCGTGAGCAACTCAATGGGCTATAAGCAGTCACCCGTCCCTAATTTAGGGTCACTGGTTCCAGGGAAGGGAGAGAGCCAGTGCCGTAAGACAAACACAACATCCATTGATTGATTGGAGGTTTAACGACCACCGTGAGCAACTCAATGGGCTGTAAGCAGTCACCCGTCCCTAATTTAGGGGAACTGGTTCCAGGGAAGGGAGAGAGCCAGTGCCGTAAGACAAACACAACATCCATTGATTGATTGGAGGTTTAACGACCACCGTGAGCAACTCAATGGGCTATAAGCAGTCGCCCGTCCCTAATTTAGGGTCACTGGTTCCAGGAAAGGGAGAGAGCCAGTGCCGTAAGACAAACACAACATCCATTGATTGATTGGAGGTTTAACGACCACCGTGAGGCAACTCAATGGGCTATAAGCAGTCGCCCGTCCCTAATTTAGGGTCACTGGTTCCAGGGAAGGGAGAGAGCCAGTGCCGTAAGACAAACACAACGTCCATTGATTGATTGGAGGTTTAACGACCACCGTGAGCAACTCAATGGGCTATAAGCAGTCGCCCGCACCTAATTTAGGGTCACTATTTCCAGGGAAGGGAGAGAGCCAGTGCCGTAAGACAAACACAACATCCATGCCTCACCGGGATTTGAACCCGGACCCCGTTCGGACGAACGATCAGAGGCCATCGCTTAGACCACTGCGCCACCGGGGCGGCCCATTCTCATTTGAAAAAGAGCTAATAAGACAAGAAAAAAAAAGAACAACAAAAGAAAAACCGACAAGGGAACAGGAATAGGAAATGAAAAGAAGAAGAATACGGAAAGACGACATTGACAACCATTTGACGAGGGGAAAAAAAAAGTAGAATTAGTGAAACATAGATGGCGCCGGCTAGGTTTAATTAAGAAAAGTATCTAATACAGCGTATCGGACGAATGGCAATGTGGGGTATCGGACTCCGTTGACGAGAAATAAACCACGAACATCGGTGGAAAAGTCTTCGCGCTCCTGAGGATGCCCAAAGAATGGGCGAAAAATTTTGAGCATTAATAACGGGTAAAGAATTGATGTTGTTGAATCCTAAAGTGAAGATCTACTGACTCTACCCAAAGTAAGCAGTGTGTTGGGTGTGAAAGGTAGCTGCACATACAACGGACATAAGGACAAATAGCATCAACGAAGATCCGAAACATGCGAGAAAAGTGAATCATCACTAGAAAACGGAATGCCTGGGTAAGCATCTTCCAACTGGAATATTTCCAAGTTTTTGAAATAATGCACGTAAAAATGAATAGTAGCCTTTTCCGATCGATTTCTAAGTCGGAAAATGAACTGCTAATATCGAAAGCTAACTATTCATTTAAGAGCTATTTTTTTTAGACAGTACAATGCTAAATAAATAGCTGATATTATAATTTCACATAATTTAGTTTCACTTTTTGCTAGAAATAACATGTTTACGTATGCAGGTCCTTGAATAGATGTACTGTAGGAGGGGGCATTAGTGTCTTCCCCTTTGATGTTCAGTAAATTCATTTCCTGGGTTTGGTATTTTATCACCAATGTACAGAGGCTGACTCAAAAGTTCTGCAATATTTGGATCACTTTACATTTTCATATGTACCTTTACGATGAAAACTGACTAGCATTCAAAGTATAGGCCATCTTGTTGCACCGTCTTTAGCCATGTGTCTGCGAGTTCTTCGATTCCGCGGTGGTACCACTTCTTGTTCTTCAAGGCGAAGAACTCCTTCACCTGAGGTGCCACCTCCTGGTTGTTGAAGTGCCACCTGCGAAGGAAGTGGGCCATGGACCGGAACAAGTAGCAAACTAACGGGGTAAGGTCCAGACTTATATACTAGGTGTGGCATCAGTTTGATGCCCTCAAGTTCCTGGAGTTTTGCCCGGGTCATTAGCGCCGTATTAGGCCGAGTGTTGTCCTGCTGTAGGAGAGCTCGCTTCCTATTCACCAGTGCTGTGTACTTCCCCAACAAAATGGCATACATCCGCCCTGCTGTTCAGAGTAGAGGTTGGTGTTGATGGTCCAACCGTCTGGAAAAATTCGAAGTGGATTATCCCCTCGAAATTCCGGTAGACGCAGAGCATCACCTTGTGCTTTGAAGCGCCCACGTTTGGCCACAGGTTCAGGAAGCTGGCCCAGGTTCAGCCACTGCGGTTGTGTGTTAGAATTGCGGAAATAGACCCACTTTTCATCACACGTAACAATTCTCTTAACGAAACGTACATCGCACGGATTTTCTCTGAGTTTCGTGCACACTTCCACCTCGGCGATTTGCTTCAACTGGCGTCAGTTAGTGACGAGCAATGCAGCGACTCCTGCAGACCTTGCCGTGATACTGAAGGTGACAAACCACGGTGGTCTGTGATATGCCCAGCTCACCTGTGAGTGCTGCTTGTCAGTTTGCTCCTATGACCAGGCACACGGCCTCCGAATTCGTGGTTTGCGGCCGACCTGACCTTGGTGAAATTTCTTGAACCATCTGGTTGTGGGGTTTGTGGTCCACGGAACCTTCCCCTTTCACATGACAAATGTTTCGTGTTGTTTGAGCAGCATTATGGCCGAGTTCAAACTCATTAAGCAAAAAGTTGCTTAATTAACCAGTTATGTCTGTTCATCTTTTAGGCGTCCCGATCACAGACAGAACAATGGCATGCAGTGCTGTTTACAGCAACGACTACCACTTTACATCCCTTTCGACTGACTGCAGCGCATGACTTCAGCTGGTTTAAACACGTGACATACCCGCCCCAGCTCATGTGCTCATGTTGCAAAACTTTCAACTTACCCTCTGTATTTGCAGAAATGAGACTTGTACTGAAAGCTGTTGATGCTAAAATATTGGGTTGTCGGAAACGTCATGACATATTTTGGCACCCGATGGCGGTTTTGGAAGTACTAGAGGTGCAGCTCTGTTATTGCTATGGCATTCGACAGGTGCCTGTTCTAGCTGCAGTCTAAAAGGAATAGTGAGCGATTTGATTGATTTGCAAAGATTTGACATAAAGTTGAAGATGGAAGACCAAACTGTACATTTTTGCAATGTTTTACTTCGGTAAAGGGAAGAACGCGCGTCAAGCTTTTGAAAAGTTGCGTAAAGTGTATGGTGATAATGCTCTACAAGAACGTCAGTACCAGCGGTGGTTCACAAAATTCTGTGCTGGTGATTTTGACCTCAACAATGCTCCTCGGTCCGGGAGGCCAACTGAGCTTGATGACGACCAAATCAATGCATTGATTGAGTCAAACCCACGTTACACGACACGAGAGATTGCAGACACGTTGCACATCCATCATTCAAGTGTTCACAACCACCTGAAGAAGCTGGAATACGTAAGCAAGCTCGATGTGTGGGTTCCTCATGAACTCAAAGAAGCTGAATTGACGGTGCGTATAAACATCTGCGATATGCTCATTAAACGTGAGGAAAACGATCCTTTTTGGAAGCGACTGATACCTGGTGACGAAAAGAGGATTATGTACAACAATGTGCTGCGCAAACGGTCTTGGTCCCGACGTGCTGCTTCGCCTCAAACGACATCCAAAGCAGACATTCATCAGCGGAAGGTTCTGGTCTCAGTGTGGTGGGATTTTTAAGGTGTCGTGTTTTTCGAGCTCCTACCACGGAACCAAACAATCAATTCGAATGTGTACTGTCGGCAATTGGACAGCTTGAATGAATCCATCATCCAGAAACTTCCAGAGCTCGTTCATCGTAACAGTGTTGTGTTCCATCACGACAACGCGAGACCACACACAAGTTTGATTACCCTCCAAAAATTATTGGAGCTTGGGTGGGATGTGTTGCCACACCCAGCATACTCGCCTGACCTGACTTCCCACTTGTTTCGCTCTCTTCAACAGTCCTTGCGTGGTGTAACGTTCAATTCTGATGAGGCTGTAAATCAGCACCTTGTACAGTTTTTCGCCACGAAAGACAGGTCCTTCTATGAACGAGGCATTCTGCAGCTCACTGAAAGATGGCAAAAGGTTGTCGAACAAAACGGGCATTATATCATTGATTGATATTTGTTCTTTCTATCAATAAATGACCTTTGCAAAACATGGCTAAAATACGTCATGACTTTTCCGACAACCCAATGAAAGATACTTTTCACTAAAGCAAATTCTTTAATCATGTGTATGTAGCTTTGATAGCTCTAGTCGGAATATTCAAACAAAGCATACAGAATTATATACTGGTCATCCATGTAACACTTCTAAGAAAACTTGAAAATTAGCATCGTCCTGGAGTGAGAATCAGAACCCCACATCTCCCGATTACTGGTCGAGTATGCTAACCATTACATCACCCAGGACTGTGAAGTTTCAAGTAACTGAGACATGGGAATATGAAAGTCTTCAGATTTTCAGTAGTCGAAGCATCCCAGCTTCCTCATAACGCTTCGACCCAATTCCCATCCCGGACGGATGTAGGTCGGAGAGCCACCTGTACCACAGATAAATCAACGAAGGAAGAAATATTCTTCATAATACGTGGAAAATTGACAGAATATACAAGCAAGGCAAACAGTCTTAGCTTGTACCATTTACTGTCATGGGTGGTGTAATGGTTAGCGTACTCTACTGGTATAATCAGGAGATGTGAGGTTCGATTCACGCTCCAGGACAAAAGTGTTACATGAATGACCACTAAAGTGGTACAAGCAAATTCTGTTTGCTTTGCTTGAATATTCTACTGTGGAATTAACTTTTTTACGGGTCTTATAGAAGTTATTATTCAAAAAAGTTGGTGGTCAAATTTTCGAACTAAAGCCTAGTTCTTCATCAGGACTGCGTCACTGGAGTAGTTGCTTCCACTCAGTTGGAAGAGTCCAACCGCAATTATCGTTAATTGTGGTACTTCTTCTTCTTGCTATTTTTGATCCCTTCCTTTTTAGTTTCCTTTTTACTAAGTTTGACTGGTGGGCGATTATTCTTACTGAGTCCCAATTTATGGAGTGTCCACTTGCTTGTATATGTCTGTCTAGCCCTGTTTTGTTACTAAAGCCTAGTTCGTCATCAGGACTACGTCACTGGAGTAGTTGCTGCCCCTCTGTTGGAAGAGTCCAACCACAATTATTGTTAATTGTGGTACTTCTTCTTCTTGCTATTTCGATCCCTTCTTCTAGTTTCTTCCTTACTAAGTTTGACTGGTGGGCAATTATTCTTACTGAGTCCCAATTTATGGAGTGTCCACTTGCTTGTATATGTCTGTCTAGCCCGGTTTTGTTACTAAAGCCTAGTTCATCAGCAGGACTACGTCACTGGAGTAGTTGCTGTCACTCAATTGGAAGAGTCCAACCACAATTATCGTTATTGTGGTACTTCTTTTTCTTGCTATTTCCATCCCTTCTTCTAGTTTCCTCTTTACTAAGTTTGACTGGTGGGTGATTATTTTTACTGAGTCCCAATTTATGGAGTGTCCATTTGCTTGTATATGTCTGTCTAGCCCTGTTTTGTTACTAAAGCCTAGTTCATCATCAGGACTATGTCACTGGAGTAGTTGCTGTCACTCAATTGGAAGAGTCCAACCACAATTATCGTTATTGTGGTACTTCTTCTTCTTGCTATTTCCATCCCTTCTTCTAGTTTCCTCTTTACTAAGTTTGACTGGTGGGCGATTATTCTTACTGAGTCCCAATTTATGGAGTGTCCACTTGCTTGTATATGTCTGTCTAGCCCTGTTTTGTTACTAATGTTACCACAGGTGCCATAAATTCATTTACAACTTGAATATTCTGTCGATTTTTCCATGTATTGTGAAGAATATTTCTTCCTTCATTGATAGCTTTAGTAGCATACTCGCACACAGTGTTGACATTCTACTGCTTTATCAGTAGATCTACTGATATTGACTCCTGTCTGCTGATAGATTTTCGTAATCTACTGATTTTTCTGTGTTTTAAGGGTACTACCATAATTTGCCTAATTGTTTGGCTTGAGACATGATTTTTTGATTATTTGACAGATGTTTTTTCACTCCCATTAACATGTAAAATAATTTGTATGATGCACCTCAGACACTAATGTTATGTAATTTTTCAGGCTGCTGGTTATGGGTTCCTTTTATCGAATGCTGTAGGGAATGCAAATTAGAAGTTGTGATTCCGCCTATTGGTGTAAATTATGACAAGAGTGGTGAGTCAAATAATATCCAAAAACTTGAAAATCCCATCGTTCTGGAGAAGGAATCAAACTGGTGTCTCCCGGTTTGTGCCTTAGTATGCTACTCTGGGGTAAACTGGGAGAGACACAGGTTCGATTCCCGCTCCAGGACAACGAAATTTTCAAACTTTTTGGATATTATTTGACTTTTCACCTTTGTCATAATTTACACCAACAGATTAAGTCACAACTTCTAATTTGTATTGTATACTTGTGTAATTCTTTATTTCATAGGACTCTATGGGACCGAAGGGGTTTGGGGCCCCTCCTTACAATCTTTGAATGAGTGTTAGGAATTCATCTTCTGCAAGAGATGACACAAAAACTCACTCTTTGGGTATGGATTTTATGTCTTGAGTGACTGTCCCAGAAGTGGCATCAGCAAATCACTGCAGACCTCACCATATTCAGAATGGAAGCTATCTCTCGTTGACTCCACAATGAAAACACAAAATATGCGCTGTTATGTTTCAACCAATGATGTTATTTGTGGGTGGAGCTCAGTAAGTAGGCGGAGTTTGTATAGCTAAAATTCAGGGGTTCTCCGCTAATGTACACATTTTTCTTCAAAAAATGAACGTGCGGGGGATTTAAGATGATCTATAGAAGACAAGATTCCAGGCTCACTTTTGCCCCTATTCATTTATTTCTATTTGGCTCAGATAATTAGAAAAATCAGGCAGAAAACAAAAAGATTTCGTTGCTTCCAGACAGAAACACTATTACGCTAACTTATTGCGCCATCTAGTGCCAAATTGAAATGCTTTCGAGTTAGATAAATTGAATTAAAAAAAGAATTTTAACAAGTTTTTCGGAATAATAGCTGTGGCATATATTAGCTATGGGTCGTTTTTATTTGTGCTCAAAATTTCAAACACTGCAAAGTAATAGTCTTGGAGAAAATGTGTGCAAAGAATTTACATTGCAGATATAGGGTAGAAAATCAGCCCTAACATTCATTCAAAGACAGCCTTAAGTGATCGCACTGTATGCAGTGTGAGAGCACGTATCTTGTATTAAAGAACCTAACAGTCTACTTTTGAAAGGGCAGAAAGTTTCCTTTGAGTGCAATTGTGGTTGGGCTTCACAATTTTGTTCAGGAAAGCTATGCAATCTAACATCTGACTTAGCTGAAGGAATTGGTAAGATTTGCTTTAAATGGAGCTTAAGGAAGACATAAAATAAATGCAATTTTGTTTAGGCTGTTAGCATAGGTCATCTCTTGCAGTATTCGGCAGTCCATACATCTGGAGTAGAATTAGTTACACTTGCTTTCTCTTAGGACTGAATCTAGGAAGCAGAAGTACCCCCCCCCCCAAAAAAAATCAGAAAGGTAATTTTAATGATATATTATTAAAACAACCAATCACTTACCCGAAAGATCATGGTCACTTTATTCCTTTTAACACTTCTAGCACGTCCATCATCATCATGCAAATCCGCTGACTTTCAAAGGTTGAAAATCCTTGCCGATGAGATTCATTCTTTCCGGAATGAAACATCGTATTTTCTTTCTTTTTTTACTGGACAAAAAACGCAGGTTTCCCTCTGCCATATGATACGTAACCATAGCTCGTCATCTCCATATAAACCTCACAAAACATACACACCATAGCACTCATTCATAAATTCAGTTAAAAACACTATGTACGTAATTACACTATTTACATTCCCAGGCAGTTGAATCTTTGTCAACAGTGATTAAAAAAGGAGCTCCATCCATTTCAAAACTCCGTGCTAACCCCTACTGCAAGTGTCAACCTCATTCAGCCCGTCACACACGATCCTCTAGCGCTTTCAACAGTCAACTGTCATCATCAGGAGGCAGATGTGTCTCACCTGCCTGCATCTTTGTGTCTGTGGCGCCATCTATTGTCATCCCTGCTCTATTTTCTTTTTCCCCTCTTAGCTGTTGTTCAATTTTTTATTAAGGCCTTCCATTGTTCGTTTAAGTTGCTAGGCTCATTAATGTTGCATAATCTTGATCTGTTTTTTCAATTAACACTGATTCTGCAATTCTCAACTGCCTTTCGTTTTTACAGCTCTTAATAATTTTAATATCTTCAAACCTTGGGCATTGGCGATTTTCCAGACAGTATTGGGTTAATGCAGTCTTAGCTTCTTTTTTATTCCAATTACGTATATGCTGGTTCAATCTATACTTTAATTTGTTATTGGTGCTGTCTATATACGGCAAAGGTGATTGCTGGTTTATAGGAATTTCATATATTCCTGCTCTATCCAATTGGCTGATTTTTTCATTTTTTATAGTAAGTACCTGATTTCCTACCTGTATGTCATATTTGCTACAAACTTTTTTAATTTCAGCTGAAACACTTTCAACATAAGGGATTGCCCCTACATATTTTACAAGTTTTTTATCAATCATGGCCTTATTATTTAGCTTGAGTTACTTCATGAAAATCCATTTCTTTAATACCTGTTTAGGGTAACCAAAATCATGTTGCGAATTTTTTTCAATATATGTTCAATTTCTTCTTTTTTATATTGTTCACATTGATGAGTGTGTTAAACTTCTTTTAAATTAGTGTTTTAACACTATTTCTTTTATATGTTAACGGGTCGCGATGACTGAAAAAGGTTACAGGAATATCATAGCGATGATTTTCTATGCACTCTGTATTGCATATTATCATTTGTTTTGATTATCATAATATCCAAAAATGCCAATGTATTGTTATGTTCCTGTTTTACTGTCAATTCAATAGAATGGATAAATATCATTATACTTTTTTGTACTCAAGTCTTCAAGTTCATTTTTTAGCCTGGACAACAGAAAAATGTGTCCATCGACAAACCTGCCAGTATATCAATGGTGTGGATCTTCTAGTTTACTTATTATTTTTTGAAGATCCACCACTGATATACTGCAGGTTTGTCGATGACATTTTCTGTTGTCCAATCTAAAAAATGAGCTTGAAGACTTGACAAAAAAGTATAATGATATGTTATCCATCTATTGAATTGACAGTAAAACATAACAATACATTGGCATTTTTAGATATTATGATAATCAAAACAAATGATAATATGCAATACAGAGGATGCATAGAAAAAATCATCATATATTCCTGTATTAATGCACCTTTTCAGTCATCGCACTCCATTTCACATATAAAAGTAGAATGAGTGTTAAAACACTAATTAAGAGAGAGTTTGGCACACTCATCAATGGAACAATATAAAAAGAAGAAAATTGAATGTATTGAAAAAATTGCACATGATTTTGAGTTTACCCCTAAACATATATTGAAATGGATTTATGAAAACTCGGCTTAAATAATACAGGCCATGAATTTGATTCAAAAAAACTTTTAAAATATGCGAAGGGGTAATCCCATATGTTGAAAGTGTTTCAACTGAAATTAAAAAAAAGTTTATGTAGCTAAATATGACATACAAGTGGGAAATCAAGGTACTTACTAAAAAAAATTTACAATAAAAAATGAAAAAATCAGACCAATTGGATAGAACAGGAATATATGAAATTCCTATCAACTGCAGCAATCACACTGCTTGCCGTATATAGACAGCACCAAGAACAAATTCTAAAGTATAGATTGAACCAGCACATATACGTAATTAGGAAATAAAAAGAAGCTAAGACTGCATTAACCCAATATAGCCGGGAAAATCACCAATGTCCTAGGTTTGAAGGAATCATGAAAATTGTTAAAATTTACTTAAAAAATGAAAGGCGAGTTGAGAAAATTGCAGAATCAATGTTAATTGAAAAAAACAAGATCAAGATTATGCAACATTAATGCGCCTAGCAACTTAAACTTGAGAGGGCAATGGGAAGGCCTTAATAAAAATTGAACAACAGCTAGAGGAAAAAGAAAAACAGCAAGCAATGACCCAATAGATGACGCCAGAGAGATAAAGATGCAGAGATTGCGACTGGAGCCCGAACCTCGATAAGCTCTGCTCACTTCGAGCTACCCTGGTAGGCAGGTGAGACATCTGCCTCCTGATGATGACTTCGTTGAAAAGCGCTAGAGGATCGTTGTGTGACAGGCTGAATGAGGTTGATACCTGCACTAGGGTTTTGCACGGAGTTTTGAAAGGGATGGAGCCACTTTTTTAATCAGCTGTTGACAAAGGTTTAACTTTACCTGGGAACGTGAAATAGTGTAATTAAACCGTACATAGTGTTTTTAATTGAATGTATGAATGTGAGTAGTGTGAGTGTGTATGTTTTGCAAGGAGGTTTTTATGGAGATAGACGAGCTATGGTTCACGTATCATATGGCAGAGGGAAACCTGCGTTTTATGTCCAGAAAAAAAAAAAAAAAAAAAAAAGGAAAATACGATCAATTCCACTTAGTAGTTCCTAATTCTTGACTATTATATAGCTCTAATTATTGCTACTATTTCTACTTTTACGTGCGATATTTTAAAGTAACTTGTAAGAAAACTAGCGGATAATGCTTACCTTGGCATTCACTTTCTAGCGAACGGGGACATTTTCACGCACGTGTTTTCCGGTCTTTGTTGGAGGTTATTGTCCTAAAGTCCGATTTGCGCATGCGATTGACTGGCTTTACTTCTCACACTTTTCGCTGGGTATACTCATTTGGATCTTTGCTTTAGGATTCCAAACATCAATTTTTACACGTTCTTTATCTACTTTTCGAAATTTTTACGCCCATACTCTGGGCATCTTCAGGAAGGCGTTGGCGACTTTTACCACCGATGTTCGTTGGCTAACTTCGCGCTAATGGAGTCCGATATGCTCCTTGTTGCCATTCGTCCGGAAAAAACTTTCCTGGATATGTTTCAGTGTAACAAGCCCGGCTGGCGCCATCTATGTTTAGTTAAGACCACTCCCCCCCCCCCCGTATTTTTTTTTTTTTAATTTTTTTAATTTCTTCTCCCTATCCTGGATTTTCTTGTCTTTTTTTGCCTGTTTTTCTTTTGTTGTTGTTTTTCTTGTCTTATTGAAGTTCTTTCCACAGGCCCGATAATGTGCTGAGGGTCGTTCTGGTTACATACATTTGCTTTATTTTTGTAGAGTTCATCCCCGAAAGAATGAATCTCATCGGCATTAAAAGATTTTCAACCTTTGAAAGCCAAGCGGATTTGCATGATGATGATGATGGAGCGTGCTAGAAGTGTTAAAGGAATAAAAGTAGACCATGATCTTTCTAATGTAGAAGTGATTGGTCGTTTTAATAATACAGGGTGTTCGGAAAGTCACTGTGCACCTAAGCTATGCACTTAGAAAAGAATGTTCGAAGTGATCTCCACGAGCGTCGTACAGCGCGTGAACCCGTTTCAGTTTATTTGCAGACACTTGCTGCAGCTCTGCTTGTGGAGATGTTTCTGATGAACGCCAGTTATTGCCATTTTGTGATTGATGAAGAAAGCGTGCGTGGGCGATCACGATACACAGCAGATTTTGCTGCGCCCCACAGAAAAAAAGTCTTAGTGGAGTAAGGTCCGGGGAGCGAGGGGGCCATGGGCTTTTTTTTGAGACGACACGTTTGCTGAAAAACCTCATTCAGAAGTTTCATAGAGGTGTGTGCAGTAGCGCCATCCTGTTGAAACCAGCTGTAAGCGATTTCGTCTTCTTCAAGGCGGCCGACGAAGTCGCGGAGTATGGAACAGTAACGTGCACTATTCACGGTGTCCTGAAAGAATAACGGCCCGAAAATGCGCCGTCGGGATAGCGCAACCCACACTCCGATTTTCTGCAAATTAAACGCAAGGGTCGTTCCGACACAGCAGGAGGAGTCTCTGTGGACCACAATCGTGTGTTTTGTGCGTTAACATACACCAGAGAGGTGGAACCACGCCTCATCTGTAAAGAAGGTGACATCAAGAACAGCAACAGTTTTCGTTTGAATAAAATTGTTAAACCATTCACAGTACCGGAGTTGTTTTACGTGATCCTCCGAGTTTGGGTATTTACAATACCATCATTGCTTTGTATGGGTGGGGGTGCAATGATTCTCCTCACCGCTTCATGCGCCGTATGCAAGCTTCCTGTTTTCCTCTTGCGCCAACTTGCGCACTGATTTTGATGGACTCCGCAGCAGGGAGTCAGAGATGTCCATCAACTTCCCGTCGGTAAGTTTAGTTGGTCTCCCCGGTTCGTTCGGCGTCGAACACCGAGCCTGTCCTTTGAGAATTTCTCAATAAGTCGACGAACTGCATTACGAAGAGGTACAGGTGCGTCTGGGAATTTGGCAGCAAATTGCTGCCGCACTAAATCGGTGTATTAGTTGCCTTCTCGAAAGACGCACTCAACCAGAAACACGCGTTCCGCAATTGAAAGAACCATAGTGCGAAAAACTGAACAACAACAGCACACACGATAACTTCTATACTTACAGTAACGACGACTCGTCTCTGTTGACCTCCGGAACTCGCTGCCGCAATCTCCCCGACGCTTGACGCTTCCAACGGTTTGCTGCGCATGCGCAATGAACCCGATGGGTTCCCGCGATCGGCTGCGACTGGGAGAATCCACTTTATTACGTTCCGGTGGCACATACTGCACTTGATAACTGCGAAAACAAAACGGTAGCCTAGATTGCACAGTTACTTTCCGAACACCCTGTATATCATTAATGAATTGCACGTAAATGTGTACGCACGTTGCCTGGTGTTTTAATACCGCCGAAAGTGCACATATTACGGTAATTTTAATATTTGGGGAAAACATGCCATTTTGTCATTTTCTCTACTAGTGATTTTATAATGATTTTATACTATTATGTGTGCTGCCTTTGTTGGGGTCTGATAGGGTCAAATTTAGTAAGTGCAGCTTGACATCAAACAATTTTTCACCAATGAAGTTTTAATTCCTGCCTGTTAATTGTAGCCTGATAAATATTTTCGATTAAGCATTCTTTCACATTGTATTCCTGCACTTCCTGTTTCCAGGTTTTGCTCTAAGTTTTAATGGAAATTAATTTTCTTCTTTTGTATGAAATTGTAAGCACGTTTTTGTATGTACTGAAATATTTTCCTTTTCTTTCTTGTCTTTAGGGGAATGAATGAAATTATTGGTCCAATATATTATAGTTTTGCTTCTGATCCTGATCCAGAATGGAGAAGTAAGTTTTTAATGAGTAAGAGAATGAAATTGATCCATAGGTTATCCATAAAACATTACCCAGATGTAAACATGTTTTAACTTTTAAATGACCACTGGTAATTCAACAGAGTTTTAAACAGAAGTATAAAAACATAGAGTTTTTTTTGACACATAGCTAACTTAAAACTTCTACATTTGCAAACCTAATTACATGTAAAAAAATGTCTGAATACACAGTAAAAGCCATTTATTACAAGCTGTATTTAGCAAGATCACAGATTTAAGAAGCAAAAACAGAAACTTTTGTTTGATATAATGTTAATTTGTAGCTAATTTGACCATTGTTTAACAAACAAAATTTAATTAGGAAAAGAGAAGAAAAGCTAAGATAGCCACTTTTAACAAGCTTTAATGAAATTCCATATTTATCAAAGCAGAGAGAGGCATTATTCACGCACTCTTCTGGAATGGAAATTTTTGGCATACAGGATGAAATTGCCATAGTGCCGGGAGTGATGTATAATTTATGACTACAAATTTGTGGTGTTGAGATAAAAATAAAAATATCAACATTTACCACAATCAAAGTTTTATTATGCTTCTGGCTCGACTTCAGGACGAATGGAACGTAAACATTCAAATCATTGAGGCATCATCAGAGTTCTGACGGTCACGGTTAGTTTCGCTGAGCCAGAGAAGCTCTTCGAAACTATAGTCGATGTATAATAAGCCTTTGATTGTGGTAAGCAGTGATATTTTTATTTTAGTGCAGGGTGATCTTGGTGTGCTAATGGAAAAATGTTGACGAAAACGCAATGGGGAAAGAGAGTACATCAAATGCTCAACAAGCAAGCTGTGCAAGATATTTTCCCTGCCACTTGTTCTTGAGGGGGCAATGATTTGGGTGCCTCACATCAGAGGAGTCGAAGACAGGCCACTTACTCTTAAACAAAATGAAAATGGGTTGAGCTCACATGCATTAAAAGTAGATTTCAGGGGGAAATCGCAGAGAGAGATAAAGAAAAAATAGAATGGAAGTGTTGCTGGAGGGGAAACAGGACAAAAAACAGTTACTGGAATTGTCCCATTTTCACTTTCACACTCCTAAATAAAAGCGTTGCATTGGTGCTGCTTTGTAATTAAACTGAAGAGTCAGTCTCCTGTGGACTGACTTCAGTTTAATTTACTTAACAAGCATAGTAATGAGACCACTTTTCCTGGGCCAATCAGAAGGGCCGGAGGGCGGTAGGTCTCCGGGCGTGATGGGTGGCAGGGTATGTTAGGTAAACGATCGATGCCTCGTCAGTTGGCTCCGAGCTTTTGCAGAGTGAGGATCGCTTGCAGAAGTGGACACAGCTGTGTGAGCGTCGCGTAACGGTCCAAAATGCAGAAGAGTGTCGAACAGCGATACGCTCCTAAGAAAACTTTGTATCAGCTTGAAAAATATGCGACCGAGACGTGTGCCATGATACAGACAGCTTACGGGAAGGATGCTTTATCAAAAGCACAAGTGTTTCGGTGGCACAAAACTTTCATTTCACAGAGGGAAGAGAGTGTCGAGGATGAGCCACGCCCAAGGGGCCCTTCAACGTCTCGCCCTTCGGACAATGTGGAAAAGGTGAAAGCCGGTTTTGGACTCTGACCGACGTCTGGGTTTTAGATTGGTAGCAGAGCGCGTGGGACTCGCGAAATCCGACGTACATGAAATCACCGTGCAAGAATTGCAGATGCGGAAAGTTTGCGCCAAATTGGTTCCTAAATTTTTGACCGATGAACAGAGGAACAACCGTTTGTCGATTTCTCGTGAGCTTGTGGACCGTGTGAGGAGTGAACCTGGTTTTTTGGAGAAAGTGGTAACAGGCGATGAAACGTGGGTCTTTGAGTACGATCCGGAGACGAAAAGACAGAGCTCAGAGTGGCACACTCCCGAGTCTCCTCGACCAAAGAGAGCTCCAATGTGCTAATTGAAGAGATGAAATCCATGCCTTGTTGCTCTTCTTTGACTGTAAGGGTGTTGTCCATAAGGAGTTCGTACCACCTGGACAAACGGTCAACGCTGCATTTTATGTGGAAATGTTTCAACGGATGAAGAACACAGGCGCGCACATCCGCCCGGAGATCAGCTACACTCGGATTCTTCACCACGATAATGCGTGAACTATTATTTTACTTGCTGAGAGTGAGAAAGTTTCTGGTGAAACACAATGTGGCAACACTGCCCCCAACCTCCCTACAGCCTGGACATGGCACCGGCTGACACTTTTTGTTTCCCCGGCTCAAATCCAGCCTGAAAGGACACCATTTTGGGACTATTACAAACGTGCAAACTTTCGCGACGAGTGCTTTGAAAGCGATCCCTGTTCCCGACTTCCACGCAGTTTACGCGGCGCGGCCGAACCGCTGACAGCGGTGTATTGATGTTCAAGGATGTTATTTCGAGGAATTTTAATGTTATGTAAGTATAACTTTAATTAAACGTCTCTTATTGAATGAGTCTGTTACTTTCCGGACAAACCTTGTATACTCTTGGTAGCTTCAAACATTACAGGTAGGGGTAGTGAATTGTTGACATGGGTATCCACTGCACAGAGTGGAACAGACCCGAACTGAACACAGGTAACAAACCTACCCCAGACAGCAGGGCTTCCCAACAGTGTTTCGCAATTGACGAACGTGGTGATCTGACAAGGGATGTGCATGTGTTCGAATGCACCAATTGACATGTGACGTGGGGCATATTTGCAAGTATGATTACGGACCACGGTAAGGTGAGTCGTTTGCGTGTAAAACATGTTGAAATGCCAGCAGCGCCACCTGTCCTCCGAAACACACTTCTCATAAGTCGAGTAGTTTGCGTGGAGTGAACAGCGCCCTCGTGTTCTTTCTTGCATTGCACCGCACATTGTGTGAGGTGCTGTCGTAAGTATTTGAACATGGTGAAAACTGTGTCACCATTAGCCCCTTGCATGTCGTTGAGCTGCTGAAAGCTAAAATACGGCGGCGATTTACTGAAGTCAAACGCTAATTGCCGTGGAAGATGGGTCATTTGCGACAGTTTTAACCAACGTAATTATCAGCAAGTATGAAAATGAATTGGAAGCCAGCGCACGCAGCGACACTTGACAGGATTGGGCAGGATAACAACCAGAGTTGTATGAAATTAAAATGTATCTGCGTACACAACCATTGAAGCAGAAAACTTGCACTAACGAACCCGTGAATCACACGCACGACGATAACTAATAGAATAAGGTAATTTAAAGAAAAATTAATAAAACAATAAATAATTATTAGAGCATTACAGATTTCAGCGAGGACAAAATAAGTTCATTACAACTGCATGTGCAGCAATGTGTGCGAAATAGACCTTTAGGGCAAAATATTAAAATATTTAGCTATCCTCATAAAAACAAGAGACTAATTAAGAAAAATTTTTATATCTAGAAAAACAGTTCCATTAATGAACCTTAAAAAATTATAAATGGCATTTTCAACAACTTCATTAATGAGTAGTCAGATGCTGACTGATAAACCACGCACGGCGCTGAGAATTGTTGGCACCGTAGCGTAAATTCGAACGCACTCGACTAGTTATCGAGAGTTCTGGGGTTCGATCCCAGCGGTGTCGCAACACAATTTTTCAGTTGCTATGCATTGTTTATAAAATAACCTGGATAGAGCGATGACATCGTCCATTTACATTATCTCCACGTATTTAATATATATTAGCCATTTCTATCGCCCTTTGAATTCTTATCAGCTGCAATTAAATAGCTGTTGCGTTAAAATGCCACCAGATGACGCCATCTCAGTTGCTGAGACCATCAGTACGTATTCGTGTAGTCAGATGCTGACTGATAAACCAAGCACGGCGCTGAGAATTGTTGGCTCCGTAGCATAAATTCGAACGTGCTCGACTAGTTGTCGAGAGTTCTGGGGTTCGATCCCAGCGGTGCCGGAATACAATTTTTCCAGTTGCTATGCGTTGTTTATAAAATAACGTGGATAGAGCGATGACATCGTCCATTTACATTATCTCCACGTATTTAATATATATTAGCCATTTCTATCGCCCTTTGAAGTTATCAGCTGCAATTAAATAGCTGTTGCGTTAAAATGCCACCAGGATGACGCCATCTCCAGTTGCTGAGACCTATCAAGTACGGTATTCGTGTAGTCAGATTGCTGACTGATAAACCCACGCACGGCGCTGAGAATTGTTGGCACCGTAGCGTAAATTCGAACGCACTCGACTGGTTGTCGAGAGTTCTGGGGTTCGATCCCAGCGGTGTCGCAACACAATTTTTCAGTTGCTATGCGTTGTTTATAAAATAACCTGGATAGAGCGATGACATAATCTATTTACATTATCTCCACATATTTAATATATATTAGCCATTTCTATCGCCCTTTGAATTTATCAGCTGCAATTAAATAGCTGTTGCGTTAAAATGCCACCAGGTGAAGACATCTCAGTTGCTGAGACCATCAATACGGATTCGTGTAGTCAGATTCTGACTGATAAACCAACGCAGGGCGCTGAGAATTGTTGGCGCCGTAGCATAAATTCGAACGTGCTCGACTAGTTGTGTGAGAGTTCTGGGGATGGAGCTCAGCGGTGCCCGGGTCTGATTTTTCCAGTTGCTATGCGTTGTTTTTATAAAATAACGTGGATGGAGCGATGACATCGTCCATTTAACTTCATTAAAAAGTAGTAGACTTACAAAATCCATAAAAAAGAGAATGACTTTAATTGAATAACTGGCAACTGCCAAAAAGGAAGAACCTGGCAATAAAGAGTTTAAATTCTTTCTGTGTAAGCGAGACTTTTGATGCAGTTCCTATACGTTGATAACAGGCCTTGATAAAATCTGGAGGCCAGGAAAGCCAGTAAAAACAAAAGAACTCGGATGTGAAAAATAAGTGAAAGTACATTAGATTAAAATAGAATTAAATATAATTATCGGAGTGAAGCCTTGAGTAAGTGTTTTAATTGCTGTAAATAACATTTTATTTTATTTAATCTGCAAAACAAAAACTTATCTGCAAAATCTGCTAGTAATTTAGAAACTATCCGCGTATGTCGTATGCGTGTACGTCTTCATTCTGCTACTCTGATAACAACTCTGATCGGGGTGTGTTCCTGATCCCACTACAGAAACGCAACATTGGATTTCTTGGTGGCGCTGCTGGCATTAAACATGTTTTACATGGGAAAGACTCGCCCTACTGTGGTGCTGCATACTCGTACCTGCACACATGTGCCACGTTTCACGTTGATCGGTGCATTTGAACCCAGACACTTCCCTTGTGAGTGACTTTGATCGTGGATCAGATGAGCCATTCTACCTCCCCAGTGGTAAGACGCATAGTTCCCGTGGGCAACCGTATTGAGGGTGTAAACAGGGGTCGACCGCACGTCATTGGTGACCAGGATCGGCGTTGGACTATCCAGGCTCCTACAAACAGACTCAGGGTTCCCACGCAGCCTGGAAAACCGGGAAAACCGGGAATTCTCAGGGAATTTGAAAATTGTTCCAAAAATCCCAGGGAAAACTCAGGGAAAATTGTGTTTTTCCATAAAAAATAGGGAATTTTTTATCAGGGAACTATAAAATGAGGGAATTTTTGTTTTGCCCAGAAAAATATTTTGTTTCAGACTTTTGTAAAATATATTTCTGTATTGCTAAGTTTTAAAATAATTCCGAGTTGTTTTATCCTTCGAGGCAACTCCGTAACCCACCCACCGATTAAAGTGCAGCTGTGCAGTTGAGTGCGTCTCTTTGCGGTTTCCCCGTCTCCAGATGATCTAAACTACAACCGAACAAACATACAAACAAGTCAAAGCGTGAAAAAAACTGTTAATCACACACCCATTTAGCAGGCTCTTATCTGTTGGCGTTCGCGAAGAGAGGCAGTCATTTGTTCCTGAGTAAATTTGCCGGTTCTCTGCTCTGCGTATACTGGGAAAAAAATTATGAAGAAGCTATTTTCTCAATTTTTTAAATAACCGACTGAAATTTTTACAGTGGGCAAGATATATTAAAATAACATCCCATTTTAAATTTCGCCGAAATTCATTGGAAACTTTAGAAGTTGAGCTTTTTTTTTTTT